>JAVJAQ010001434.1:0-93494 GCA_032362365.1 Zygogramma bicolorata | reverse complement strand
GAAAAATCATAGTAAGATGAGCTTCTTCAAATAGAACAATAAATACCATTTCGAATAATCATGATGAATATACGTTATATGAGGAATAATAATATTTAAATTATTATGCAGTTAGAATTGAGTCCTTTTCGAAGTTGTCAGTGTAGATTCTGCTAGTTGGTATAATGAGATGTGGATAACAATTTTTTCGATCCATTGTCGTATATTGGGGTGAGATGAATTGGTGCTCTGCTTGATACCATGCTCGATACCATTTGAAACTAGAAAGACTTACTTGGTAACAAAGAAAAAAGAGAGTGTGGAGAATCAACAACGAAAGGGAAGCGGATTTTTTTTGATAAAGTCGAATTTAAAAAAATTGATGAAGGTTCAGAACGAGAAAGTTATATGGAAAAACCAACAAAAATACTGAACTTGTACCTGAGACTTTAGTAAAAATGAAGTACCCATCAAAATCACCCTGATATTGAGGCAAGAGTGCGAATTCACACCCAGAGATTTCTTCAACGTAGTATCACCAAAAACCAGGTATTCAGCTCATTCACCATAATCTAAATGTTCGCTGACATTGAACACGGCGAACAAAGTCATCGATTTCCTTTTTTTGAACTTCTCGAACTGCTCTTCACAAACTATAATTGAAAACTGCGTACGGTGACTAACTTTTTTCCATTTGAACTCTAATAGTCAATTAGTTCATTATAGCGTTTTGAATCATTTTCACCAACTGATTTACCAAAGAGTATAAGGGTTATGTTATTTCATCACTCTGCATGAGACATCATTTCTGGGCAGTTTTTCTCAGTATAAGCTGTGGCTATTACTTCGAATATTTCCCTCATATATAAAATGTCCCATAAGAGCAATGCTATTATCGAAAACTTACAGCGGTAATTGCATTGTATCAAGTCACCATAACAACACATTTGAAACCGTATCGCTAGACGTCAGTAAACAACACAAATAAATGTCAGATAGATTTCAAAAATAGAAAAACATTTCGTGTTTAGGTGAGTACTCCATACAATCTATCGAGGAAAGTATAAATGAACAAAAAATAACATTTCCTTGAGAATTTCTTTATTCGTGTAATATTCCAATGAATAACATTCGTACATAAAAATGGCTAGAAAATTTTGCTTTCAAGCGTGATATCTTATACCAATTGCATTCGCTTATTTTCATATTTTGTAAAAGAGCCCTCGCGTCCTTCGGACTCGGGCACTTTCGCCAAAATATGAAAATAAACTTGCAATTTTTAGATATCACGCTTTCTTGCAAAATTATCGGTAATTTTTATGCACTCGTGCAATTATAACCGATAAAAGAACCAGTTTTTTGCTATTTATGAATAATTGGAACAGTGTTCATATTCTCATATTTTATTGAGCTGCTGATAAATTAAAGATATTTTAGTTGAATTTTCCCATATTTATTCAGAGATTTTTTATTTACAATACTATTGCACTTATTTTAAACTAGTTTTGAAAACCCTTTCTGGAATTCTACCCTGAGATTGAGTGGTCTACATGTGTAGGCTTATCGACTGAGAAAAAGACATTCTGAAAAAAAGGAAGGCAAGGTGAAACTAAAAGCAAAAGAGTAGGTATCTAGCTGGCAATCTGAAAAGGTATATTGGATACCGTAAACTGGGGTGAATAGGGACAGTTTTGAAGGTTTTTTGAAAATCCTGACCAATCGGACAACATTTTTCAAAATGTTTTTTTATGATTTCATGGCATACGACCTAAAGTTACGAACTGACATACTGCATATGATCATATTTTTATTGGTTTTTATATATATTTTTTTTAATGGGTGTCCCTATTCGCCCCCGTAGTGGGGTCAATAGGGACACGTCTATATAAAAAACTTTATGTCAAAATATATAAAAGTATCTCTTAAAGCTAAATTATGTCCTAAAGGTGTGCCTTCCTCTTCGAATATTTGGGGGAGGTAATACATCCACAACTTGCTCCCTGTCAAATTCACATTCATCTGGAACATCCGGAAATACATATATGGATGCCATTTTAGATGTCTGTCTTAGGAAAGTCCCAAGAAATTTGTTTGCTGCAATCTGTAGCACTTTGCCATAAAATACTTTGTCAACTCCTCTGTCATATTTGAATTTTACGCTAACCCAGTCACCTATTTTCAGCTCCTCAATTTTTTTTCTGTTGTCTTCTGAATTGCTTATTATTTGATTTTCTTCTTGTCCACCTACTACATCTTCAATTAGTTCGCCCTCATTTTCACCGGAATTTTCTCCTTCCAGATCACTCTGATGATCATCATCTCTAAGTTCGTCAGCGTTATCACTCTGATGACCATCATCACTACTTTCGTCAGTGTTAGTTTTGAAGTCGTCAGGACCAATGCTTCGACCTGGTGGAACAAGAAGTCTTTTTTTTCTAGTTTTTTTGGATTATTCATTTCCATAGCGCATTTCTTGCAAAAATGTAGTGAGACTGTCATTTAGCGGAATATCCGGATTTTCTCTTGGTTCAAAAGCAGGAAGTCTTTCAAGAACCCTGTGTCTGTTTAAAGGACACAAGCCTGACTTCTTAAAACCTGATAATATGGCGTTTTTGAGACCATCCTCTTTCTTCATTCTAATTAAAGTTTGATTTAGGAGTCCAGGTAATAATTTTTTATCAAACGGCTGATTGGTATTCTTTGCTTTGACCTTAGTTTGTTCTAAAACCGCTCTCCAATGGGTCTTAAGGGACCTAAAAACAGCAACGTCTAACGGCTGGGTTAAGTGGCTTGAGTTTGCTGTCCCCAATGAGGACTTTTCTCCCTTCAAAACGTCGGACATATGGTAAAACAATTTTTTGAAGCCAGTCAAGGAAGCAGTGTCCATCAATCCATCCTGATTTGCTTCTGTTATATTTTGTCCCTTGGGGACCACCTTGGATCCAAAGGTCATACAAATGTACCGCCTTGTATATAACATAAGGTGGAAGGAGTTCACCCGATGCAGTTGCAGCGAACATTACTGTGACCCCGGCTTTGGTCTGGTTCATGATCCGTTCGGGATATTTGCATCCCTTTTTGAAAATTAGCTTACGCCGCCCAGGATCATCCGATAGAGCAGACTCGTCGTAATTTATTATGAGATGAGGCGGTACATTTTCCAAGGTGGCACCAAGTTCTTCAAAGAAGGCGTTGATGTTTTCAGGACTTACAGCGGCCCTACTTCTCTTAATATTTTGGCATATTCGTTGTGAAAGCTGATTTCGATGCTTGTTGATAAAGCTAAGTGCCCAATCGGACCCCGGCAGATTGTCCTTGAACTTTGGTACGACTTTCCCCTCTCGCTCTAAATGATATTTTACAAAACAACGAATATCAAAAACGCTGAGCGGATAGCCCCATTCAGCGCACTTTTTTAAACATTCAACAAGTTTTATTTCTAAAGCTGTGGATAATGCTGTTTGTCCACCTTTCTTTCCAATTTCCAGGTTCGGTTTAGAACAAAATCGATGCTGAGCGGATTTTGAAATTTTCCATTTCGCCGCTGCTGTTCTCAATGCCATCCCTTTTTGTACATCCAGAACTGCATTCCGAACGCACTCTGGATCAACAGAAGCATGTGTTCCAGCTTTGGGGTCCTTTTTGTATGTTCTGACCATTTTTGAACATCACCTGAATAGAAAAAACAACTTATTTACCTATTGAAAATGGTAGATATAGGTATTATCAAATACCTAACACTATAAATATTGGCACCGAACGATTCAAACGTATTCTTTGCTATGTCCCCATTCACCCCAATTGAGCCATGTGTTAGGTCTTGCTTTACAAAAAAAATCATAACAATTCAATGAAAGCCTTAATCTCAAAGTCTAATATGACAAATTACTTACCAAATACAAATTCATTAACAGTTAGATTCACCGAACTGATAATAACAACCACGTGTTTCGTTCCGTCAACAGTTTGGAGGTTTTGATATTTTTGAAGAAAATGACAATTGACAGGCAGTGTTGCCAAATGGCCGTCTAATTTTTTTTTGACGCCTTCATATGAAACAACTGACAAATGACGAATGGCCCTTCTTTTGCCACAAACCCAATTTCAATATCTTTATTTTTATTGTATTTCTATATATTTATACAATCATTGTTCTTTTTGTCCCTATTCACCACCATGTCCCTATTCACCCCAGTTTACGGTATCATAATTTATCTACTATTTACTAATTTGCTATATAGGTACTGCAACTAGCAACTACAATTCTACTATCGAAAAATATAATACGAAATCGAATATCTGGGTGGATCTTTCTGAGACAACAACAGTTTGTATCGAAAAAACTTCATTCATTATTTAGTTTCGAATTGTCCCACTCGGAAGTACATAAAGGAGGTCGAAATTGACAAACTGTGAAAGACGTTAAGCGATATAATTATAATACTCGGACAATTCAGTGGAGTAGACAACTTCACTAGTATCGCGGAACGGTGTGGATTAGGAAAATGAATCGGATCACAAATTTGTAAAGCCCTAAGGACAGTGGTTGTCGCGTGTGAAATTTGCCTGTTCAACTGCAACTAACTGTTGTAACAATTATAGGATGATCAAAAGATCTCCAAACTCTTGATCATTACTTTTATGGTTCTTCGAGTGCTTGTTCCTCATAATACCAAACCATCAGTAAACTGCAGATTATGTATAAACATTCTATGCTGAAAGTATTTGAAATATTTTTTTCGATGAGAAGAATCGTAAAAATATTCCGTATAGAATGAAAATTATCCATCGTCGGGTGCAGAACCAAATCCGCAATAAATAAGCGAAATATTTTCCTTGTAAATCTTGCCAATGTGATCATAAATTCGATTTTACGCAAAAGCCATAAATATGATTAGGGGCGTCGCCGCATCCGGAAGTCACTAACGACTTTCAGACTTGAAAATTAAAGGTAAAAATTTTTTGCTTGAATGTGGTTGACAATATTTCTTGTTGAGTGGTATTGGTTCGGGCTTCCATTATCTATATGATTAAATCTATTATATAACTCTATAAAAATAATATTGACAATAGGAGTCCGAACAATACCACTCAGTTAAAAAAAAATCAGTACTTCTAACATTGATCTGATCAGCAGACATCGTAAGTAAAAATTTAGATGGATTTGATATGCGGAGTGAAGTGAATAGAAAAATAATTATGTAAAAGTGAACTCAGTAGAAACAAGTGATATACATAATATGTTCAGGAGATCTGGTCGCAAACAAAAAAGCGTTCTTGATGAAAAATGAAATTAAAATACATGAAGATCTTAATTCTTGGAACATCTCTACAATTTTTCAGCGGTCGAATGATGTCGAATCGAAAAAGATTCCGCCAGGAGTGATATCGTAGTTTTCGCACATTCGAGGCTGCAATTCCATTTATCAATGTTCCTCTAAGAATAACCAATATTTCAGAACTTGGAGTAGATTTGCGTTTGGTGCCTCTCTCCTCAGTAAGTCTCTTGATCAAATGAAACCGAAATTGTAAGAGGTACTTACTGCTCGGAGATGTAACGCCACCATACTCCAAAGCAGTTCAGATTCAGAATGAGAGACGAGAGGAGATTACGAGGACATTGGTTAATAAATATAAATGAATATTGATGAAGAACATATCGTGACTTCATTCCACTTTAAAAAAAAAATATTCCTCAACCCCACGGTTAAATCTTCACCAAGGATGTGTCTCAGGATCCACAAGGACTTCTTTGATTCATCATCATAAGTCTCTTATGAATACTTACTCTAGTAATCATCATTACATGTTAATAACAAAAAGGGTAAGAGTTGAACCTGAAAGTGAAATACTTTATGCTAGTAAGTAATAATGATAATAATTAATAATTAAACATTTATTATCCACATAATTTGAAGTTTTACAACATCATAGTCTTACAACAGCATAGTGTTACTGTAATGTGGATAAAAGGCTACAACTGGTTCAGTTGTGGACGAATCCACCCCTGTTCTTCCACCAGTGCCAGCGAGATTGAGAAAATAGATTTGAGAAGCAAATAATAGGCTGAGTACGAGAAGAAAGAGAAAAAGAGAACAAGGAGGGAGGAAAGGAAAAGAGGCGAGTGAGATAGAAAAAGGTAGAGAAGGGTGACAGAGGAGATATGAATTCATAAAAAAGTTCATTTTTGCGTGGACAAAAGATATTTTCCGTATTTTAATTTGAAAAATTTGGTAGATTAAGTTAGCATTGTAGGATCTAATTTGTGCAGTTTGTTGATACAGACTGCCAGGCCATGGGAGAATGACCGTTTGAAAATCATTCTCCTATGTCCCGGCACACGAAGAAGGGTTTTTTGTCGGATATTCAAATTATGAATATCTGTTCTGTAAGTTAATTTGTTATGTAAATAGGGGGGTGTTTTCGTTAAGTAGATTTTATGGGCCAAACATGCAAAATGTAGAGTTCGTCGGTTGTACATATGCAACCACTTCATTTTCCTAAACTTCTCTGAGATGTGGTGATATTTTCTTATTCCATAAATCAATCGAACGCAAGAATTTTGAAGCCTCTGAATTCGTCTCGAGTCATTACTGTCTAAGCAAGGACCGTACACTTCATCGCAGTGATTGAAATGTGATAATACTAGCGAATCACATAACATTTTTTTCATATCACACGAGAGAAATTGCCGTTGGGAGTAAATCATTTTGAGTGAGGCATATGCAGTTTTCAGTTTAGAGGATATATGTTCTTTAAATCTCAATTTGGTGTCGAGGACTAGACCTAAATTTTTGCAGTGTGTTACGATTGGTATTGAGGTACCTACAATTTCAAGTAACACTCTATCCTTGACTAGTGCCAGAGTACTATCATCACAAAAAATAAGAGCTTTCGATTTTTTAGGGTTTATTTTCAGACAGTGCTGTCGGGAGGTGTTGGCTTATTTCTCGAGATCTCTGTTGATGCGCTGAATTGCATCGGATACATCAGTATATTGAAATGAGAAATATAGCTGCGTGTCATCTGCATAAAGGTGGTAGTCACAAAACTTGAGCGAATCGGGAAAGAGTGATGTATACAAAGTGAAGAATAATGGTCCAAGAATACTACCCTGAGGCACTCCACATGTGATACTCTGGGATGTAGATATCTGACTACCGATTTGTACTACTTCTTTTGGTCGTTCAGATACGATGAGAGAAGGGAACAAGCTGTTTCACTGAAATTATAGTATTTAAACATAGCTGCTAGAATATCATGATTCAACATATCAAAGGCTTTCGAAAAATCTAACAATATCAGTACAGATATTTTTCCACCATCAATGGTTCTCAATAAGTCAACAACAACATCTGCAAGTGCCGTGGCGCAGCTATATCCCTTTCTGAACCCGGATTGCTTCATAGGTAAAATGTTGTTTTCAATAACAAACTCTCTAATTTGAAATTCAATTGCCCTTTCAAAGACTTTTGAAAGAACTGGTAAAATACTTATTTGCCTCAAATCACTATATTCTTTAGGTGAACTTACTTTTGGGAGTGGAATCACTTTAGCAAATTTCCAATCTGAAGGAAAATATCCGACCAATAAACACACATTGATAATGTGGACAATGATGGGAACTATTAGGGGACAGCATAACCGGATAATAGTAATATTGAGATCATCATTTCCAGAGGCTTTACTACCAATTTTATTTATTATATCAGTTACAGTTTCTTCGTTTACTAATTGAAAAATGAATTCGTTCCTGATATCTTTTTTTTTATGGTTTTTATAATAATCAAGTAAGTTATTGGGGTGCGTATTCCTACGTCGAATTCTTCCTACGGCGAATTCTTCCTAGGGCGAATTCTTCCTACGGCGAATGTCATCCCCTCCACTGACGTCATCGAAACACGAACGTTTCCGATGATGATCCATACACCCCATAGTGGAAAGTTCGCCGTAGGAAGAATTCGCCGTAGGAAGAATTCGACGTAGCAAGAATTCGACGTAGCAAGAATTCGACGTAGGAATAATTCGGCGTAGGAAGAATTCGGCGTAGGAAGAATTCGACGTAGGAAGAATTCGACGTAGGAAGAATTCGACGTAGGAAGAACTCGACGTAGGAAGAATTTGACGTAGGAAGAATTCGACATAGGAAGAATTCGACGTAGGAAGAATTCGACGTAGGAAGAATTCGACGTAGCAAGAATTCGACGTAGGAAGAATTCGCCATAGGAAGAATTCGACGTAGGTCGAAAATAGCCCATTGTTATGAATATTACATTTTGTATTACAGACTATATCGGGTATTTCAACTTTAACTCTCACTATTATGTTTTCGAATAATATAAGAAATACGAAGACGGTTGATTTGGGGCAGAGTTGCACATTTATATAGCCAACAGAATGCCCTTCAGAAAGTTATACAATCTCCAGTATTAATGAATGAATCCCACTGTGAATGCGAAGAAGGAATTCTCCGGTGCAAATCGTTCATCTGATGACGTCGTTGTCGAAATGCGATGTTATATATTTCGAGGGAGAAGGGCGTGTATTTTCGCCGATTTTTTCTCACGTCGAATTCTTCCAATGGCGAATTCTTCCTACGTCGAGTTCTTCCTACGTCGAATTTTTCCTACGTCGAGTTCTTGCTCGGGCGCCAATTTGTAACGCTATTTCCGGGGGTCGGCGGGCGTTACTACTTGGCGCAGTCGGTTTCCCGGGAATTGGTTCTGTTTCACGGCTAGAAACAGACTCCAATTCCAAAGAAAGATTCGGGCGCCAGTTTTTGGTATGGTATGCTCCACTGCTCCCTCAAAGTCGTTTGGGAGGCCCAGGTAGCAGCAGATGGAGATACGGTATCCCAGGGGTCTGATAGTGTGACCAACGACGATTCTAGCAATAGGGTGTAGGCTTTAATTACACCTATTGCTTCAAACAGGGGTACCGGCTGCGAAGTACGCTGAATACTCAGTGTTGAAGTTTGAATTTCCAACACGGATATATTCAGAAAATCAAATAACTAAAAAAAAATAAATTGATTCCGGTTCAGAAACGGAAGTTTTGTTTGATAGCCCTTCTATGACACTATTTCAATTTATTCAGAAAGGCTCAGTCAAGAATCATTTATAAAATGAACCAATAACCTGAAATGATGATGAGGTGACTGAGGAAAACAAACTGAAATTTCAATCTAACAATTTTTGTTTTATTAAAACGAGTATGCTCACAAACAAAGCAGATAGAAATTCAACGGTAATACTCTATCGGAAAATCAACAAGTAAACGGGTGAGCAACTCGGTAAATGGAAGCCTTAAGAAAATTACTTTAAATAAAAATTGAACGTTATCTCGGTCGGTAGAACGTTACCGATTTCAGAGCTTGTACCAAATATAAACCTTTCAACTTAAAATTTTCACAAGTGTACCTCTGAAGTGAAAGAATAATAATCAAATAGAACTTCAACTTAAGCAGAATGAGAACGGACTTTAGGAAGCATAAGACGGGAACCCTTTTTGTAATAAATTAAAAAAAAAAACAAAACGGTATCACTTTAAATGCAATTAGCTCCCGAGCCCGGACTTCGCAGCGACTTAGGGACCTAATATTTAGAGTGATTAACGGTACTGATCAATGGTGAACTCCGTCCCTGAGCCCGGACTTCTCAGCGACTAGGGGACTAAATTCACAGTACCAAATGGCTCGCGAAAGTTTGCCAGTCAGATCTTCCCAAAACAGATTACTTATTAAACACTCCTTAGAACTCGGACCTGTCCACATAAAATTCCACAACCGCTTGTTGCTTACTAGAAATAATAAGTTCCGCCTGCCTGGTATGCTCAGCGGCTGGGGAACTAATATATTTATAGCAAAATCGGGAAAGTACCGATCAACGGTGAACCCTGTTCCTACTACCCGGTTATACTCAGCGGCTTGAGGGAACTACAAGTTCACGGTACCAAAGTGATTCGCGACGGTTGTGTAATCGAGGGATCGGTGATCAAGAAAAGGATGTAAAAAAAAATCTATATACCTTAGGTTCTTACTTCCGGGTGTCACTTGTGAACTCTGTTCAAGAAAATGAAATAAAACGGTAGCAGTCACTTACTCAAAACTGGCTCTGAAATCCGTACACGAAATACGAACGGAGATATGACAATTGAAACGGTATCAATGTCAACGTTGCACCAACACTGCAATTCACTGTCACTCTCACTCAAATGAAAATATTGAAAATTTGAAACCAAACAAAACGGTGGAGAAATATTCTAAGTATCAAAATCAAATTTACTTAGGAAAATTCGGTCGGTAACTTCAAAAAATTCGAAAAATTCAACTTGTCACTATCGCAGGTAAAGTTCAACTCCCTCTGATTTTTCGAATTCTCGTATTTATAGAAATCCTTTTCAGAAACAAAAAATGATGGAAAAACTGCCATAAAAACCAGGTGTCGTACCCCGTTTTTCTACCTTCGAAAAACTCAAAGGCACAAAAACTCCAGAAATTTGGTTACTACTTTTTGTCTTCCATAAAAAACACCATGCGAATTCGAACCTATATGAAAGTAAATTTTTCTGGGACAAGAAACTTTTAGGAGCAAAAAGTGAGCGGCGTCAGATTTTCAGACGAGAATGGATGGTGTTTTTGACGAAACGGTTCCAGAAAAATATTTACTAGGTTCCCTGACACTTCCGGATATTCCTCCACAGCGGTATTTCAGTCTTTAGCTTGCCATTTACCAGTAGAATTGCTCATTCAGGACAATTTATGACTTATGATTATAGTACATAACCTCACTTCTCCCTAATTCACAGTTTAGGAAAATTAACAATATTAGAGCGGAATTCAAAAAGATCTAGCTCGGGAATGTACTCAGTATACTATCCCAATAAAACTGATCCAAATTATTCATACCAAGCAGCTAGGAGAAGTTTGGTATCTGAGAATTCAACGAAGCGTTTGGGTGTCGGAATGAATCGAAGGTGCTGATGGCACAATGTAAGTGACATGGTATTGAGACTGTTCAACCTATACGGGAAAAGTGAGAGAACGGTCAGTTGTTTCTGGATAGACTGAATTTGCAATAGATTGTTGAAGAGTTTTGACAAGCGAGATGATTCCGTTCTCTTCGATATCAAAATTGCAGGTAGGTAAAAAAACGCTTCGTTACATTTTCCTACGTCGAATTCTTCCTACGTCGAATTCTTCCAACGTCGAATTCTTCCTACGTCGAATTCTTCCTACGTCGAATTCTTCCTACGTCGAATTCTTCCTACGTCGAATTCTTGCTACGTCGAATTCTTGCTACGTCGAATTCTTGCTACGTCGAATTCTTCCTACGTCGAATTCTTCCTACGTCGAATTCTTCCTACGTCGAATTCTTCCTACGTCGAATTCTTCCTACGTCGAATCCTTCCTACGTCGAATTCTTCCTACGTCGAATTCTTCCTACGTCGAATTCTTGCTACGTCGAATTCTTCCTACGGCGAACTTTACACAATGGGGTATATGGACCATCATCGGAAACGTTCGTGTTTCAATGACGTCAGTGGAGGGAATGACATTCCGTAGGAAGAATTCGGCGTAGGAAGAATTCGACGTAGCAAGAATTCGCCGTAGGAAGAATTCGACGTAGCAAGACGACCCGAGTTATTGTCCATCGGAATGTCCCTTGTAGCGTTTAGAAAAAAGTTATTTATATCTTCGACCGAGTTCAAATGTGAAGGAATTTCAGCACGTTTTTTTTTAGTTATGTTAAGTTTTTTTAGTTCTAACCATTTGTCTTTCGAGCTACAGTTTTGTAATTTAAAGTTCAAATATGCTTTTTTTTCGGATTTGATGGCATTGGTGGTAAAGTTACTTAATTGCTTGTAATATGACCAGTCTTTAGGTAACTGAGTTTGTCTGAATTTTTGCAATGCTTTATTTCTATACTTCTGCATAATTTTGATGTTATCTGTTATCCATGGCGAGTAAATGGTTTGTTTTTGTGACACTAACCTCATAGGAGCATATTTGTCTAGAACACTATGTATATTGTAATTCAAAAGAGAAATTTTTTCGTCAATATTGTCTGTCTCATAGATGAGATTCCATGGCTGTGACTGAAGGTCGTTTTGAAAATGTTCGTGCACAATGCCACAAAGAGATCTATATGTTAGAGTTTTATTTGACTGGGAAGTAGTGGATTCGAGGTTGATTTTGCAGTTGATCGTTGAATGATCAGATATTATGTCACTCCCGACCGTTTCCTCACAGTGCTCAATATCAAAATTAGTTATGAACAAGTCCAGTAAAGAGAAACCCCGTGTTGGTTCTTTCATCAATTGTTTGCAGCCAAACATGTCTAAAATATCATTGAAACGTATGGTGGTATTGGTGTCTACGTCTAACATGTTGATGTTGAAGTCATCTACACAAATAATATGGTCGAAATTCGAAAAAATATTTTCGAGAATATTTTCAAAATTATCCAAGAATTTAGCATTGTTACCACTGGGTTGTCTGTAAACATTCCCTATTGCGATTAGGTATTTACCAAGAGAAACTTTAATCCATATGTATTCCATGATATCACTGCATTCAGAGAATAGTATTTCAAATTTTATATTATTTTTTACATATATACCCACGCCACCGCCTCGGGTAGGTCTGTCCTGACGAACAAACGTGTATCCATTTAAGGCTATCATGTTGCTAGAGATTCCACCGTTGAGCCAAGTTTCTGTAACCCCTACAATATCGTAGTCTGCATCAGCAATCTGGTTTTGGAAATCGAGAAAATGTGGGATGAGAGATCTAACATTCATATGAGAGACATTAAGAAACATATAGGAGAGAAAAGAGTGAAGGAATAAAGAGAAACAGAACAAAAAAAGTGGAAATTGGAGGTACTAATGAATGATAGCTCCTAGAGGGAAGAATGGAGAGTGGATAGCTTCTGTCGGAATTAATCTGTAAAACGTATCGAGAAAAAAAAAAACATCATTATGGGGAAAAAAAAGTATTTATGTCTATGACTCCTCAAGTTCGCTGACACTTGGTTATGAAAAATATGCAGAGGAGAGCATTGAAGGCAACAAATTTCGAAAAAAAAAACCCGGACTATCAAGTCAAAATATTATAAATGTATGACATACATGAAAGGCTCGTATAAAAAAAATAATAAAAAATTGGACTCTAATAAGCATTCAAATATTACACAGCAAATACCATTATGAATCCGAGTAGTACAATGTGAGGAAACTGTGTTCCAAAACATAGTAGAAAATGAGAAAAATAATAACAACCAAAGAACCGAAATGAAATCATCGTACATGAACAACTGAGAGTGAATAATAGCTCAGTTATAATTATATTTGATCAACAAAATACTGATATATAAGACTCAATCAAGACTGAAATTGGCTGGGAGGGATAGGTAGGAGAAAAACTCAAGACTAAATGACTCACCTGTAAGTAAATTCAATATTTATTATTCTAGAAGCCACGTTCGATTAAACCAAATTGGTAGACGCACTTTTAGGTGCCACTAGCCAATTCTTCTTGAAACAAAAAACCTAGAAAAACAGTTACACGCCATGAAAAATCATTAAGTTTTTCTATATATATATATACTGTGGGGGTAATCAAGGAAATGACTTAAAGCTCGAGGGGGAGTTCAAAATTGGTTACCTGCAAATCAACCTTCAGCGTGATGGAATTCAGCATTACACTTCAATAAATTGCCCAAATTTGAGATAACCTGCTATACTGCTATACTCACCAAACCTAACATGATCACTATCATGTTGGGGGAAAGGACCACTCACATTGATCCGTTTGTATGAAGAAACATGATAGAATGACAAAAGAAAAAACAGAACAGGCAACAGTAAGAGTAGTATGAGTCAATGAGAATACAATACGTACATTTTGAGCTCTCTCTTACTTAAACTTATATCATTTATTGGATTCAGAAGGAATCCCACAATAGGACGACTCATGGATATTGTAAAGAACACTTGTATCAAAAACTGAAGTTCTATATGAAGGCTAAGTCATAATATGTTTCTCATCCTAATGATGTTAATGACATTTCTGAATTTTTTTGGTTGACAATTTTATGAAACAGGTACAATGAGTGGATGGTGGACGAGGATGTGAAGGACAAATCAATGAATTTATGTTTCTGTATTATTGTTGTCGTTTCTGAATTTTAATTCGTCATAAGTAAATATGGCCCTTGTGTAGTCAAATTTTTTGAAATAGGCACATTGAGTGTAGACTGGAAGTCTTTTCCATTTGAAGTCATTTCAATCGTTGAGTTTGTGCTCATCTTCTTAGAGCATATATGAATCGTCTGGCAGAATTATATTCAGGTTTCACTCTACCCAGCGTTTCCTGATCGATGCAAAAGCCACAAATGGGTTTAAAAGCTCTATGAGCTCTTGGAATGTTACGTTTCAGTCTTTGCATTATCACAAAGGTTAATAGATTCGTTTTTTTTTTTTGGATACATATTATACACATTTGATCGAGCTTGTTTCTGAAGACCGAAATTACAGACCTCATTTTCACAAGGCAACAAATGATGACGAACTCAAATCATAAAATTGTGGCAAACTGTGTGACTAAGATGAGTTGTGGTTTGCACGATTTTTCGTCTTAGCTGCGGAGAGAAAAATTGGAAACGATCAAAATTAAGGCAGAAAACGGCAATTCATTTATTTTTTCGAACTGAAAATGATACTGACAATATGTTTCGTAGGAGTATTATTACGTTTTTATTTTTAATCAAACAATTTTATTGCAGTAGTCTCATCGAATCACTGAAACAGCTAATACACAACTCAATGGATCGTTTCAATTTTCTGGGTTTCTTAGCTACCACAATCTGAAAAAGTGAGAATTCTTATTGGATACTATACAAGAGTAGAAGGCCAGATTTTCAATCTACCCCGAAAAGTTCCTGCGTCAATTTAAAAACAGTTCTTTTCTAGATAGAACAAGTCTACAACTTCTCATATAACTCAAATTTGTCTATCAAAAAAATTGCAAGAATATATATATATATATATATATATATATATATATATATATATAAATTTGTCTATCAAAAAAATTGCAAGAATATATATATATATATATATATATATATATATATATATATATATATATATATATATATATATGAAAATACCTATCGTTAACGGAAACTAAACCGCTTCCGTTCTCAAAACTTAGACGCGAATTCCTTTTCCAATGCAAATATTTGTTAGTGACAATTTTTGGAATTGACATTCATCAAAGATTTGGTATGATATATATCAGTTCTTGTAATTTTTTTGATGGGTACCTTCGAGTTATATGAGAAGTTGATGACTAATTGGACTTGTTCTATTCAAGAGGAACTGTTTTTCAACTGAAGCAGCAACTTGTCGAGATAGATTAAGAAATCCACCCTTCTATACTTGTATAGATTGCAAAATCGATTATTATTGTTTCAGATTGTGGTAGGTAAGAAACCCAGTAAACTACGGACAAAATATTTATCCACAAAAAATGATGACGTTAAACAACAATCAATAAATCATTTGATAGAACTATCGCACTGTTTCGCCTATGCATTCGCTCGATCACGATGTCTGTATTCAACTCCCGCCTCTCTCTGTGCCGCTTTACAGTGGTCAATAGTTCTGGAATGTTCCCTTCTCCAACGGGCATCGACGTTTCTGGAACAAATGCGGTCGGTGGGCGTTGAATTCTCCGGAGCATAGGCGTAGAGGAAATCATGGGGGTAGGGAATTGTTGTTTATGGTCGAATTCGTGACAATATATTCGTTCGCTGAAGACTGAATCCTGATGAAGGCTAATGAGCTAGAAAAACGTATCTGATCTTACACCTCTTACTAGAGCGCTTTTTCGAAAATAAAATTACACAAATTATTCGGTTGATTCAGGAACATTGCATATTCCTGATCTACGAGAAACTTCATTTGCTTCCGAAATATAATTTTCAGAATGCTTCATTTCCCAGTGATTAGAACAACCAGCATTCGAGCAACACGTTCAAAGGCAACGATAATTCCGTTCAGATGGTGTCATTTTCAAATTTTCTGCGCTAGAAGTACTGTTTTTATTCGAAATTGACGAGCTTGCGTTCAAAAGCGGATATGCTTTTTCGCCAAATTCACAAGATCTATCAACCGGCACGATCATGACGTTCAAAACCATTGAAAGGATTTGTTTTTTTTTATACACAATTGTCAATAATTAAATGAATAATAATAAATAAATAATAGAGCTAGAACTTAAATTAACAGCTGGAATGTTAATGAATTAATAATAAACAAAAAAGACTTGAAGCATTATCGTCATATCTGCAATACTTAAGAGTTATTATAATTCAAAAAACCATTATTATTATTATTATTATTACATAAATAGGAATTTAAAAAGAAGGAAAAATCAATTTATTCATAACAAATTGCTTCTTTAAATAAACAAATGAAAAACGAAATAGTTTTTCTATCTCAAAGAATAGAGTTTATGATTTTTAGAAAAAAAAACGATTGTTAGTGAATAAACGCATTTTATAGCAACAAATACATTTTTTTTAAGAACGGTTTTTCTTCAAATTCATAATTTTCATTAGTAAGTATATGACGAAAATAATAATTTTAAATATACTCATAAACAATGTATTTGTTCAAAACAGTTTTATAAACAATAACAGTAAAACTTCCCCAAGGAGCTGTGAGACCTTGACGTTGGTGGGGGGAGCTTAGTAGTCCCTGTGATCCTGGGAGCAATGCCGGCGGGAGTTTCTGACTCCTGGTAGGGCCACCCATGCCGGTAAGGTCACAGGTGAGGGATGAAGCCAAGGACAGCTCAGAGGAAAGCAGTAAACCTTTGAAAAATAATCCGTAATCTCGATGGCGTAGACCGTGTCCAGGAAATGAATGGCACTGACGTGAATGTGTTCTTAACGGTCAACTCCGGATACCTGAGATCCTCCGGAAGTAAGATCTCCCTCTGCGGTAAGGGTGCACTGCCGTGGTTGAATTGATATCATCCCTACTCGTGGGAATTATATGGAAAATAATTCTTCAAATCCTCCAGAGCCTTCTATCTCCATAAACATAGGAACTAATGATGATCTAGAAGAATCAAATACAACCATGAATCTTGAGACGACGGTACCAGTACCTCGGTTCCTGATCATGAAAAAACAAGAAGGAAACTTTGCTAAAGTTAGCCCATTTTTGATACAGAAAGTGTAGTATGGATTAATAGGATCAACAAAAGAAATTAAGAAAACCAAAACGTCTCTTGATTGAAACCAAATCGAGAGCTCAATCGGAACGATTACTAAATGTGACGCGTTTCTCAGAGTCTGAGGTCAAAGTGGAAGCCCATAAAACACTGAATTATTGTAAGGGCGTTGTTTTCTGCCGAGATTTCCTCAATTCGTCTATAGAAGAAATTACGGAGGGGCTTCAAGATCAAGGAGTTACAAACGTTAAACGAATGAAACAGAAAAATGGAACAGAATTAGTTGACTCCCCAACTCATATTCTCACATTCAATGTACCGAAATTACCAACATCTATTCACGCTGCATTTTATAAACTCAGGGTCCGCCCATATATTCCTCCCCCTATGCGATGCTTCAATTGCCAGAAATTTGGACATATATCTTCACGATGTGAAGAAAATAAAATCTGTATTTGTGGAAAAACTGTTCATGAGGGAGACTGTGAAGAGCCAGACACATGTATCAACTGCAAAGGAACACACTTATCCAACTCTAAAGAATGCCCCATCTTGAAACATGAAAAAGAAACCCAAAAATTGAAGGTCACTGAACACCTTACCTACTATGAAGCAAAGAAAAGACTCACCATTAGAACTCCCAGGCAGAATGTTTTGTATGCCCAAGCAGTACAATCAACATATTTGAATACTAATACACTAATTAATCAATTAACTCCAATTTTGAAAAATATTGTCAAGGAGGTAGTTAATTCAACCCTCCAAAATCAACCCTTCTCCCCTCCTTCTATACCCTCCCGCCAATCAACTTCATCCACATCCCTCCCACCTCCCAAAATACCACCGCTTCACGACCCAAAAAGGAGGCGGTCGGATGAACAGATTACACAAACCTCCGAAGAGGACTCCGAAGCTAGTGGGGCTTCAACATCAACTCACTCCTCTAGGAGCAAGAAAAAGAAGAGAGGCTGGCCCCGAGGCAAACCTCGTAAAGTTATAGACCTGTCACAATGATCTACTTGACTACAGTGTTTTTCACATCCAAAATTACTTCATCTCAGATCAGTACTCAATGTAGAAATCTGAATAATACCCTCATTCATATATCAATGGCTAAACTAGAAAATCTCATATTCTGGAACTGCAATGGATGTAAAAGTCACTATCCCGAACTGAAGCAAATTATTGTTGAAAATACTCCTTTTTGTATTTGCCTACAGGAAACACATCTCAAAGCAGAAGATGACTTCCAAGTGAAAGGCTATTCCTGTATCAGAAAAGACGGTACTTTCAACATCAGGGCCAGAAGCGGAGTTGCCATATTGATTGACGAAAACATTTCGTACAGTCAGATACAAATCAACTCTAGGTTGGAAGTTGCTGCTATTCGTATCAGCTTTCCGGTCAACTTCACCATATGTAATATCTACCTACCCAATGATAACTGGAATGAAGATGACCTCAAAGATATTTTTTATCAGTTACCATCTCCGCTTCTGATCGTCGGCGATTTCAACTCTCATAACCCACTGTGGGGCTCGCAGAGGCTGGATTCGAGAGGAAGAAAAGTGGAAACTTTCATGGATGAATGCGACCTCACTCTCCTGAATTCTGGTGAAGGCACTTATCTCAATCAAAGATCCTGCTCCTTGTCAGCAATTGACCTGGCTTTATGTTCCCCAACCGTAACACCACTTCTTGAATGGAAACTTCTTGATTCACATCTAAATGACCATTTTCCCATATCTTTAAAATTCGCTGGAAAAATGTTACCACAAGCCTTACCCAAACGCTGGATCTTGGACAATGGAAATTGGACACGATACAGAGAATTAACACATAACATGCATCGCCCTACGAATAACATCAATCGTTCAGTTGAAAACATCCCAAACTGTATCATAAATGCCGCTAAGCGGTCGATACCACAATCTAGTGGTAAAAAAGGTAATAAGGCTGTTCCATGGTGGAACGAATAGATCGCTTCGGCTATAGCAGAGAAGAAAAGAGCACTGAATAATTTTAAAAGATTTCCTGATTCAGATTCGTCGATTCTTTTTACACAAGCACGGGCAAAAGCAAGGCGATATATCCGGGAAAACAAAAAGAAATCATGGGAGAAGTATGTCTCTACCATGACCGCTACCACGCCCACCTCAGAAGTATGGAGCAAAATTAGAGCGATTCTGGGAAAAAAATCGTGGATATATCTCGAGTAATCGAAGTAAATGGTCAGCTCATCATGGATCCAAAGGAAATTGCTGAAAAGATAGCAGAACAATTTGAATCAGCTAGTAAAACCTTGATCCACAACTGCTACAAATCAGAATGATGACAGAAAGGAATATTCTTTTTGAAAACGACTCTTCCCTACCCTATAATCGTCCCTTCTCAATGGAAGAACTACAAAATGCTTTAGCTGAAGTTAGCCACTCTGCTCCAGGAAGTGACGAAATCTTATATGAATTCATTATGGAACTGAGCTCCAGATCCAAACAAGTAGTTTTGGACATGTATAATGAAATCTGGAAGAGTGGAACTTATCCAGACATATGGCGAGAGGCAAATATCATACCAATTCTAAAGTCAGGAAAAGATCCAAAATTGACAAATAGCTACCGTCCTATTTCCCTAACCAGCTGTATCAGCAAAATTATGGAAAAAATTATGAGTCTCAGACTGAGATGGTTCCTGGAAACCAAAAATCTCCTGACTTCCGTACAAGCGGGTTTTAGATGCCACAGATCAACTCTTGACCAGTTATCCATACTGGAGCGAAATATTCAAAATAGTTTTGCAAACAGAAAACACCTAGTAGCTATTTTCTTCGATATCGAGAAAGCCTTTGATTCAACCCGGCGTTTCAGTATTCTGGATCAGCTGAAAAAGTGGGATATGAGGGGAAATATGCCAAAACTCATCCAGAGTTTCCTTGAGCGCAGAAGCTTCCGTGTCCGCAATAAAGACCAACATTGGAATCTCCATCATCTGGAAAACGGAGTTCCACAAGGATCAACACTTAGTGTACTCCTCTTCGCTGTGGCCATTAACCGAATTGTAGACAATCTCGATCCTGATATCGGAAGAAGTTTATACGTGGATGATCTCACCATATTTTTTACGGACCCATCTATAGAAAATATGGAAATAAGGTTGCAAAGAGCCATAGATCAGTTGTCTCAACAAGCGAACGAACTTGGTCTCAAGTTCTCCACGAACAAGCCACACTGTGTCCATTTTTGTCGCCTGCGAAGTTGTCACCAAGATCCCAAGCTTAAATTGTACGAGATGGAACTGGTATATAAAGATTCAGCTGAATATCTAGGACTAACATTTGACAAAAAACTAAACTGGCGAGCACATATTGACGATCTGGCTATAAAATGCAAAAAATCACTGAATGCAATGAAATCTGTTGCTAGTATACATTGGGATGCTGAAAAAGAAATACTGATCAAATTGTACAAATCTTTCATCTTGTCCAAAATGGATTACGGAAGTTCGATTTACGGATCAGCTCGAAAATCCAAACTGAAAGTCCTTGACACAATTCAAGCCGCCGCCTTGAGGCTGGCATTGGGACCATTCCGAACTAGCCCTCACTTATCCCTGTGTGCTGAAGCAGGAGTTCTCCCTCTGAAATATAGAAGGAATCAATTCCTCACAAGCTACGGAACTGAAATAAAAGCTCAATCTGACCATCCTAATTTCCCTCCAATACCAAGCGAAGAAGAATATGACATATATGAAAGGAGACCTACAATAACTCGCCCAGCAAATGTCCGATTGAAAGAGCTCCTAGATGTCTCTGAGTATCATTTTCGAGATATGTATAACATCAAACCATGCGAAATCCCACCTTGGCTTGTCAGTCCTATAGATATAAATTTGCAGTTAAATGAACTCAAGAAAGCAGATCTCAATAGAAACGTTACACGGGCTGAATTTCTTCGACTCATCTCTGAATACTCCAACTATCACATATTATATACAGATGGATCAAAAACCGACGAGGGAACTGGTTCCGCCTTCACCAGTAATAATATGTCTCACTCTTGGACTCTCCCTCGTGAAAGTAGCATATTCACTGCTGAATTATATGCCATTCTCCAAGCCATCCGATATTCTGAGTTTGAAACATATGACAACTTCTTAATTTGTACTAATTCGTTGAGTTGCCTACAAGCACTGAGTAATAAATTCAACAAGGATCCCTTGGTACAAACAATTTTATCAGCAATAGAATCGGTCAAAAGTCAATTGAAAATGATTAAATTCATGTGGATACCAAGCCATTGTGGTATTTCCGGAAATGAACAGGCAGATCAAGCTGCAAAGGCAGCTTCCCTATCAAGAATAAACGAGAATATCCCCATCAGATACCAGGATACCAAACTCTATCTGAAGAATGTAACTCTCAAGTTTTGGCAAAATGAATGGAAAAGATCAGACTCAAAACTCATATCACTGAAACTTTCTGTGAAAAACAGTTTTTGTCCTCCAGTACAATCAAGAAGAGAACAGACCGTAATAACCCGACTGAGAATAGGTCATACTAATCTTACGAATATTTTTATGCTGAGGGGAGACAGGCAACCACGGTGTGAACTCTGCAGGAGAAGATTGACTGTTAGACATATACTATCTGCGTGCCCTGGATATACAGAAATTAGAAACAGGATTGGCATTACAGACAATTTCGATAAACAACTGAGCGGGCAGAGAAAAGACATAGATGCAATAATAAACTTTACCAAACAAATAGGAATATTCAAAAAAATATGGATATGTACTCGGTGTTGTACTCGAACCAACATAGACCTACATTTTTATATAATTGTTAACTATGGCTAATGACCTTAGCAGTCGATGCCATTGAAACCAAAAAAAAAATAACAGTAAAAAATGAAAAAAAAATATTGTTTCAAGTGGCTTTTAACCGTTAGACTCGAAAACAATCAAGATCTAGGAAAAAAATTTCATCTCTTTTTTTTTTATTTTTCATTTTCAATTGTTAATAAAAAAGTGAGAGATCAAAATCTTTTGATTTTTAGAACGGCGATCTATTCATCAGCCTATTGAGAAAAACTTCACGAAGTGAAAACAATTCTAGGGTTTCAATTCGTTAAATATCAGGGTTTTCATTTTAGTTTGCGGTTTATGAAAAATTATTAATTAATAAATGCATAATTAATGGAAAAATTCGGATAAAAATCTTTCAACCGCGGATTATTGTCCATTGATGTATTCCAAAACTACATCAAATTTTTCATCCACCCATTTTCATATTTAATATGTTTAAATAATTTTTATTTGTTACTGTGTCAGATTGATACGCGCGTAAGTCAGACTACCCGTTTTTGGCTCTAGTTTCAGTGCTCTCCAAAAATTATAAATAATAGAGGTAAGTACAGCTCCGGAAGTAGAATTTTTTTTCCAGCAAATTTGATGTTCTTTTTTCAAAATTCACAAATTTCTAATATTTTTCGAGATATTCGAAAAACCAAACCTCAGTTTTTCTTTACTTTTTTTGTATAAATTTTGTAATTTTTTCCAGCGACTTTTCGAACTTCTCCTTCACGTGATAATACGAATCGAATGACACCTTGATCGTAATTTTCGGAGACTATATAAAAATTTCACGATAAAATGGTAAATTTGAATTGCACTATTATATTATTCAGAAATGAGCCAACATAGTGGTGCATATGGTACAGTGATCTGTAATGTTACACTTGGCTATCATCTATCAAGCGTTGACTGGTTGACTACCAGGGCCCTGTTTCATAAAAGTACAAGTCTTATTTTATGTGTCCCTTGTTTTCTATGTTGACACATAATATAATATAAAAGTATCTTTTCTAGCGTTCCTATTTTTTTCAAAGCTTTGCGATCAAAACAATGTATATTCAGGTTAATTTTAAACTTCCCAAAACACTAATAATCGATTTTTTTCTATCTCTAATAATTAGGGCTAACCGATAAAGTTTTCGTCAACTTCTGAACATTTTTACTGAATGAATATGGTCGATTTTGAACGCAATCTTCTCAATTGTGTTAATTTATTTTCCTAACAGCTGAGAATAAACAACATATCAATTAAAAAAATACTCACTTTCCTCAGATGACATTAAACGGCGGTGAAAACAACTTTTTTTGGCTTATATCGAAAAACTAATCGCTTTTCCTAGTAGCAGAGTCAGATAGCATTTTTCGCAGTCGATATTATTTATTCAATGAACAAATTACCTCATCGACTTCAAAAACACGATAATCAGAAGATTTTTTTTCCATATGTAAGCAAAAATATGGGAATATGCGTATTCCAGTTAACTGAATCGTTATGATTTCCTATACACACCAAGAACGATATGAACTCCACCAATCACAGAAAACAAAATATTTGGTTACCAGTGATGACCTTGTTACAATTCTGATCTGTCTACCTACAAACACGAAATCCAAGTTGTTTCATTCAAGCTTAAATAATTGCACTTATATCTGAAATATTTTCTAGTTCATTGAGTCAAGTTTGAATTGTCATAATTGATGATTTTTTCGTGGAATTTGAGGACTTACATCTACTCTTCACCAATAAATAAAGAAAATTGTACAGTCCAAACAGCCTAGTTTCTTGAGGCGTACGCCCTCTGAGACACTCCACTTAATAGTGTAGTTGGTTCGAGTCTCACCAAAACCGATTTTTTTCGGTCCTTTTTTCAATTTGACGTTACTAATTGAATTTGTTTCGTTCAATATTGAATTTTTTATAAATATGGAAAAAATGTACTTTATCTAAAATTCAATTTCAGTATGATACTTAAAAGAGAGGTCTCAAATATTTCCCTGGTCGAAAAAAAAAATTTTTTGTATATCTCGAATATGTATTGGGTAAATCGCCTTATTGTTGCGATATGACCAATCCTTTTGTTCAAATTACTGCTTCGGCTCTTTAATTATTGATCAATTTAACTCTCACGAATCCTTCGCAAAATGTATATAGGTTGTATTTCCATATACCTCTACTTCTTGAAACAATGATCAGATTGCTGTATCAGTAACTGTCAAAAATGAGTCGTTTCGAAGATAGTCCATTGGATAGACGATTGGATAATCTATTCGTTTTCCGCATTCAAGAAATGATCATATAAAGTACAATACTCCCTTCGAAGTTGAGGAATTTTATGTCTCGAGCTACCTGTACAATAAAAAATCGTCCAAGTTTGACACAAGATTTGAGCTAATAAATTGCATAATTTCGAAGTAGTTTTCAGGATGTTTAACTTGAGACTCATTGGTTACATGTGATTACTCAAAAATGTTGACTGAGGGCCAGTTGCACCGCTTCAACTCAGCAGAGATTCAACTTAGCTTGGCTCGATCGTTAAGGAACAAGGAATCTGATTGGCAAATCCACAGCAACAAAGCCTGGCCTAGATGAAGCACCACGTAAGAAAAGCGGTGCAACTGGCCCTAAGTATTTTAATATTCGAAAATTAAAAAAATGCAAACACCCAAAGGTGTTTGTAGGAGAGAAAGGTGACCACAAGTTGAAAGATGTAGTCGGAACCATCGCTCAACCAAATGCATACAATTAAATTCCTAATCAAACCGCTAGTGCTCATTAAACAGAGAAGTTCATAGTCAGCATTGCGTGAGTAATTCCATCAAGTCTATAGCTGCTGAAGTGATATAATTCCGTGATTAAATTATTTCATGTTTCATTTGAACTTTCTACTTTAATTAAACTCCAATATACAGCTGTAGCAGCAGGCATGTGCTGCGTAGCAAAGGAAATTGATAGTACAAACTGTAGCATTTATGAGGGTCCTTGAACATACAAGCCATATAATAATTGAAGAATAACAACGATAACATCAAATATAACAAGCGGTCAGATTGTATATGAATCATATAAACTAAATGAATTTCTGTCAAGAATTCCTGCGCTTGCGATACCATCCAACCAGTTTACCGTACCAATACCTGCGCCCTTGGTAATCATTATTCAGATGCTAACCATCGGTAAGGGTTTTATCCACGGTTTGAGGAATCCTTTGATGTTGTAGGCGAACGTTACTGAACAAAATAGCATTGGAGGTAGCAAAACAAGTCCCTAACTATCATGGTAGTGGATATTCTACTCTTATGTATTATTATTTTTAACCTTGTTACAATCATTTGATATAAACATCCTAATATAATATAAATTGGTCAATAAACTAGGGTAGTCACGAAAGCTGTTTCCAGCTTGTATGTGACATAATATAATGAAAGTTCCGTTAAGTATTAAAAGAAAAAAAGTTCATAAGCTGTTTCGTATAAGTGGGTATTTGTTAAAAACTTTTGCAATTTAGACAAATCAACTTTTTTCAAATAATCAGACTTCCTTTTTGATTCTATTTATTTCGTTATCGAAAACAAATATTTGGCACACCAATGGGTTCGAAAATATATCCGATGTATATATATGATTACTGGATTACTGGAACTTTCGTTTTGAAGAACGGCGGATGTGAGCTTTTTCAGCTCACTAGATCTATTGTTGTCATTTGTGAGTTTGATGGATCTGTTGATGAGAGAGTTCGATACGGAGCTCACCTGCGCTCGATGATGGTGGAAGTTTGCGTTGAGATATTTGTTGGTGTGCGTGGGTTTTCGGTAGACAGTATGAGTGAAGTAATTGTTGGATTTTGTGATATGGACATCTAAGAATGGAATAGCGTTGTACGTCTCCATTTCTATAGAGTATTTTATATCGGGGTGAATATTAATAAGATGAATGAAGAAGGTGTGTAGTCTTTCGGATCCATGAGGCCAGATAGCAATGACTTCATCCACATAACGCAGCCAACACGTTGGCTTCAATGCAGTTGTCTCAATGGCTCTAGACCCAAAATTTTCCATGTAGAGGTTTGCAAGTACTGGCGAAATAGGGGAACCCATAGGGGCGCCTTTTACTTGTTTATAAAATTTGCACTGGAAGGAAAGTATGTACTAGTCGTTCATTGACTAATGAGTTCGAGCGTGTCTTCGGAGATTTGATGCTTGTTTTTCAGGATGCTAAGTGTATCTGCTAGGGGATGTTTGTGAAAAGGGATACTATATCGAAGCTAACCAGGATATCTGTGGGTCGGAAGTTTACAGATTTGATGATTTATATGAAATGGGATGAGTTTTGATGATATGATGAGAATAGTTCTGCTAGGGATTGAAGAATGTTTGCGAAATATTGAGCTAGAGCTTGTGTTGGTAGGGCAAATACACTAACTATGAGGCGGAGTGGTATGTTCGGCTTGTGTATTGTGGAAGGCCATATATTCGAGGTGTACGTGAACACAATACAAGCTCTAGCTAACTACCTCGCAAACATTCTCCAATCCCTAGCAGAACAATCATCATATGTTCGAAACTCATCTCATTTTATAGAAATCATCAAATATATCAACTTCCTACCCACAGATATTCTGGTAAGCTTCGATGTAGTATCCTTTATCACAAACATTTCCCTAGTAGATACATTCATCATCCTGAAAACCAAACATCAAATCTCCCAAAACAGGCTTAACCTTTAACGTCATTGTACGTCCAGTACATACTTCCTATTCCAGGGCATATTTCACAAACAAATAAAAGGCGCCTCTATGGATTCTTCTCTTTCGCCAGTACTTGCAAGCCTCTACACGGAAAATTTTGAGAGCTATTGACACAACTGCATTGAAGCCGACGCGACGGTTGGCTGCGTTATGTGGATGAAGTCATTGCTATCTGGCCTAATGGATCCGAAAGACTATACACCTTCTTCATTCATCTTATTATTAGAAAATCAATGAGTGATGAGAGAAATCATTCACATGGAAGAAAATTCGAGAAATTCTCGTTTAGTTGAGAGAAAACTCATTTCGAGAGGCAGAAAATAATATGGAGTTTGTTAAGGGATAAAACAGGTAAAAGTGAACGAAAAATAGCTCACGAATGATAAACTCGTTTGTGATGTGAATATCATAGCAAATAGTTTTCTACTTTTCAATAACCAGAAAAACAATTCTTCAACACTTTGGGTGATTCGCCTTCAATAAATATACAATAATGCATGGAATGTATGCTCCCTACTTCTCTTCAGTACATTCGAGCTATATAAATATCTCCACTAAACTTTCGAAAAGTATCCGCTCATCTATTAGCGAGTCACTAGCATTTTTCATCAACGTTTCAATCGAAAATGGAGAATCGAACAAACTTGAAGTTGAATTAGTGTCAGCAATTTCGAAAAATGGCGAATCCACAAGCATAGAGAACTATAGATCTGTAACGGTACCTACGGTTATATGTAGAATCTTTGAAATATATATGTATATATATATATATATATATATATATAAAGAGTTGTTTTCTTCCGTGTTCTGTGGTTTCGATACTCTGAAGGATAATTATCACGACGTTTCGGCAAAGTCTCATTTGCCATCTTCTAGGTGATGTCTAGAGTTTCAACCTCCGAACTCGACTGAATTCGGAGTAACATTCTTGAAAATTCCAACTGAGATGTTGGCAAAACGTCGAAACTCAATATATATACATATATATATATATATATATATACATCCAGCTATCTTCCTGGCGTCTTTTCACAACTCAATCTCTGAGCGTCCGTCATGTAGTTCTCAAGAAACCTGTAGTTGTACAGATGAATATTTCCAAGATTCATACACGACGTGTCATGGAAACTGTTTGGACTTTGTTTTTCGACTATAAATAATTGGAATTTTCATTTGTCCATTCCTTAGCGTCCTTTCATGGAGCCCCCTCTCAGCGTCCAATATATTCAAGAATTTCCGCTAGCTGGCGTCCGCTTTATATATTTTACTTTCGTCCTTCCGATTCGTAAGCGCCCGGCGATGATGCCAGATTAAACCATAACGGCAATAGGTAACTTTAAGATGCTACTCGTGGGTTGACTTTCTGAGCTCTGATATTTTGCTTTGATACTTTTTTAATTTCACTATGTACTTGTTATTTTTATCTATACACTAATATGTGATTTGTTAAATATATACAATTTATGTAAAACTGACTTTTTCCACAGCTTATAAACATCAGTATTAATTGCCACAATACCTGTGGTCATGTTGTTCGTTATTTAGCTTTGTATTAAGCTTACTCAATACCAGTCCCTACAAGAAATTATATTTTTTTCTTCAAACATTACTAAATCATGACATGACCACATATCTGAAAAATGGCCCTAAGAATCACATTCCAACTCAAAAAAAATAAATTAAATATATTAAGAAAAATTTTTTTGTGGAGATACTCTGTTATAAAAGGGTACACGGCAAAGTGTTCACTTGTGTTTGTAATAAGCAGCCAAAATATATTTTGAGAGGGGGGCCAAACATATACAGTGTCATCCCCAAAGTATGCACCATATGGGAAACTTATTTATTGAGGGTTTTTCGACAAAAAGTTATTCCTGATAAGAGTTTGTGTATCCCCTAAAACTAAACATGCACCAACAAAATACAGTTAAACACACGTGATATACGAGGAGCCTTCAAATATTTGATTTTGAGACAAGAGTATTTTGAAAAATCTCGGAAAATGTTGTTTGGACAAGTTATTCAGCATCAAAAAATACATCCCGATTCGAAGGCATGGCCATCTCAGTGAAGTTTTACTTTTTTACCCATTTTTTTCATAACTAATTTGGACAAGAAAATCTCCAGAAAATCAATGAGTTTTTTCCAAAATACCTATTTTATTTTGACGTTTTGTGACTTGATATTATCGAATATTAAGTTATTGTTAGAATACTGTATAATTTTCAGTAACATTTGGTGTCAACAAAAAATAAAAATAACCTTGAACCAAAAACTCCGAAAATTATTTAACTCTTCAAAAAAATTGACCGTGGTTAACACCTTACTTGTGTGATTTGTAATATCACAGCCTTCTTAAATAAACCGTGGTATACAGGATGCTGTCTATTTATCTTTTCAACAAATTTTTGTTTTCGTAGTCCCCATTTGAGAAAAGTGGGTAAAAAATTAAACTTCACTCAGATGGCCATGCCTTCAAACCTGGATGTATTTTTTGATGCTGAACAACTTTTCCAAATAACATTTCCCGAGATTTTTCAGAATAAGAGTAGGTACTTTACTATTGTCTCAAAATCAAATATTTGAAGGCTCCTCGTATATAACGTCTATTTTACCGTATTTTGTTGGTGCATATTCGGTTTCAGGGGATGCACAAACTGTTATTAGGAATACCTTTCGTCGAAGGACCCTTAATAAATGAGTTTCCCATATGGTGCATACTTTGGGAATGACACTGTATCGGGCTAGAATTGGTAGTGTTTTCTAATTAAAAAAGGTTACTACAGTTGCCACTGTACGGATGGATATAATAATGACTGCAAAAAAATTTTCATGATTCCACGCCAATATTTTTATAAGAAAATACGAAGTTCTGAGACACTGAATGATATTAAATTTTTTTTGTGGCCCAACACACCCGAAAACAGACGTAGCAACTTATCCCCCAAATAAAATCATGCTACTCGAAAAACCTGCATGAATACATGCAATTTTCTGGAGTTTTAGGTATTTTTACAACAACAGCAACAGAAGCATAACCAAACCTTCCCCTAAGTGGAGCGTTAGGCGTTAGCACTCGAATCATTCAGAAAGAAGTAAATGAAGTGATAACTCTTCAAATAAGATATTTCCCGTTCAGAAAATATCGAATTTCAAAATTTCAACACTACCTTTGACGAAAAAAGCAAGAACCGATTTTATTTCACCTGAATACTGACCGTTTTATTCCAATAAATTTATTCGAGAGGTTCCTTTGTTTTTTAATGCTGTGCATATCCTTCGCATATTTTTTTTTAATTTTTAGAGTGATGTAAATTTGCTACTGTTATCGCAGACTTCCATCGTCTGAGTTGTTAGTATCAGCACGACGCGACGTTTCAATCGATTCAGAATTTCCGATCGTTATTGAGTATACTGACTGACCACCTGAGGTAATAAGACATCATTCATAGGGCTTGAGATTATCGGCAGAACTCCCTGTTTTTCAGATGGGACCCCACCTAGCTTGGTATTATTCAATAACAGGTAATTTTCATCGTGTGTCTTGTATCTGGATTCACTACGAATTGTCATCGACTCATTTATAACAAATGTCATAGAGAATGATCCTGCATGTGATGCACAAGGAATATTTTTTCACAAAATGGAGCTCTCCCCCATTACTTGCTGAAAGTACGCAATTACTCGAATGGCACGTTTCCAGGTCCCTGGGTAAACGAAGGGGTGCAACTGAGTGGCCCTCTTGGTTGCCCGACTTGAGTCTTTTAGTATTTTTTGAGCATATAAAACCAAAGTTCACAGCACTCCGAAAGATCCAAAGATAAGCGTTCAACAGTGTGCACATTCACTTAACTAATACGTTATGTTTTTGAGTTGAATCGAATAAAATTTTTGATTTTTTGTCAAAAATTGTCCTTCTGACGTGTATACGGATTTTATCGAAATTAATTTTCCAGCCTCTAATGCCTTGCGATATATTTTCGATGAGCCACCCTGTATATGATATTACATCGCGTATCCGGAATGAAAAACAAATGGTTTTCAAACCAATTTTTTTACCACCATGTATCAAAAATACCGATTATGATTTATTTCGATTCATTCAATTCATGGGGGCTAGTTGATGAATGATCTATTACACAATCCATAGAGGTTGTAAATAACGAATTGAAATTAATTTTCTGTTCTCCCTGTTGTGAGGTTCAAACCAAATAGTTGTGAGGGATATTGGACACACACGACATCCTATCACCTCTCTGGCATGATATCCTTAAAGGAAAAGCCATCTGTATCACTACTTTTGTTCGGGTTTGGAGGTCGTCGTTGTTTGGAATTTCTTCCTGACGTTTTTCTGGCGCGAGTGGCTAGCCTTTGAAGGAGCTAGGAATGGTGTGGTTTCTCGCGAAAAGCTCAGTTCGCCTTGAAAACCCCCCTACTCTAGGTCTGTGCGTTGATGAACTCAAGCAGAAACAGCTAAAGAATACAAAGTAGTCATGAGTGTGCGTCAAAACCTCATTTGATTCATAACCTACCTGAAATCGGTTTATCAAATATCACTCACTCTTCACTCAACGAATGTTTGTCAACAAATACTGCACTTTTTAAAACACGCTGCCTTCTGAAATCAGCCCCTATTCAGCGTTGCCTCTTCTTCAAAAATTGAAAGACGCTTGGAAATCGACGGTCCGAAGTGATATATACCTTTCAATGAATATTCAGAAATGCTCCTCGCGTCGCTGGCGGCAAACCTGATGAACTGATAATATACAAAAGTATTCGAAAAATTTGCACAACTATCAAGAAGGCGTCCAACGAATTTTCAAATATGTGAACTACTCTGGTGCTCTGAGTTCAGATTCTACACAGTTTCTTCAGAGCGTCCATATATGGACGCTCTGTTGGAGCCGGACGCTTGGAAGATAGTAATTTGTTAATGTACGGACGCTCGGTAGATAGTGGTATGCTTATATATATATATATATATATATATATATATATATATATATATATATATATATATATATATATATATATTGATAAAGGGTACCTTGTCACCTCAAAAACGGAAACTCAAACAGCGTTGTCACCTCATATATAACGTTGTCACCTCCGATTTCGGAGGTGACAACGTTTCTGCTTGTTTTGTGGTCAGATAGGTTCTACAGGCAGGTTCTAAGGATCATCATATCAAAAATTTGTCTGGAGGTCACTAGGACCCCTTTTTACCCACTCAAAAAGTTTTTAGTTCAACCGTATATCACTGGCGCTAGCGTCGCATACATTTAAGGTTACATATTTGACGCTGTCACCTCTGTTAATCAGCAGGTATGCTGTCACCTCCGAAAATGGCAACATTGCATTTTCTTGGTTCGAGGTCGAAAGTTCTCTCGCGAGAATATTTCCAATGCAGGAAACATCAACACCGTTTCACCATAAATAGAGATGACAGCACCAAAATACGGAGTAAATTCCACGACCATAAGGCTTTCTTGACTTACTTTTTTTTGGCGTATTTCTCGACTGAGTTCGGAGTAACATTCTTGAAAATTCCATATATATATATATATATATATATATATATATATATATATATATATATATATGTATATGCTCTCTGGAACTTCCGGTTGAACCGTGTCTGGAATTTTTCTTCTTTCGACGTTTCGGTTCCCACTTTGGAGCCATTCTCAAGACTGCTTGACTTGGTGGCGAGGCCTAAGTCTCCTTAACTCCCAGCACTCATCTTGACAGAGTGAAGATTTTGGTTTGCTGGATAGAGGGTGGTTTCGTGGTGGTGTTTGAAGAGAGTCGATGTCATGTCCGAATTACGTACTGCTAGTTCATGCCCGTAGGACCTGTTTGATACTCGTCGGTTCGTCTGTCCTATATATGTTCTCGGGCAGTCGTGGCAAGGAATTTCATATATTCCTTGTGATTCGTTGGGTATTGTATCTTCAATTGAGCGCAGGAAAGAGGATATTTCATTGTTTGCTGTGAAAACTGTCTTGATGTCGTATTTTGTCAGAATTCGGCTCACTTTATCAGTTCCAGAGAGCACATATCCGACCGCGGAAGCCTATGCTAGCATATATATATATATATATATATATATATATATATATATATATATATATATATATATATATATATATTTGTGATGTATTCTCGACCGTACTCCATAAACTAGATTTGAAAGTTCTTAGGCTTGCAGTCTATGTATATAAATAAATATATATATATATATATATATATATATATATATATATATATATATATATATATATATATATATATATATATATATATATATATATGTCAATAAATTCAAATATAAAGATGAGATTCAATTGAGGTCACTGCCAAAATATATTTTTTGATAACCCTAATTATTTTACTGTTTATGTATGTTGATTCGATTTTCAGTTTTTTATTCAAGTAATTGAATTCTATTATGCTACTGCTCTATTTGTATCGTAACGCATTATGAAGGCATTCACTATGGCATTGCATTGGTGTGGCAAACTGTTATACACTTTAACTGGGATGTGGCATCATTAGTAACGGTAGACTTCAAGCGATAGCTAGAGTGGTGGTTTTCTCTGCCCATCAAACGGTTTTATTAGTTTAAGTACTGTGGTTTGGGTGCTTCGAATCTGTGTTGGATAAAGTGGGGCGTATTTCCAGATATGATGATTCAAAATTTCAGAGACCCTTTGAATGACGCATTTCAATTGGTATACTACCATTTGAGAACGAGATAATTCACTGGAGGTGACACTATATAGGAATTGGTGACACTATATAGGAATTCATTTTAGAAAAAATACCCTTTTGACCATTCAAAACACTAGTTCAGAACGGAGCTAGTATTACACTCAGAATACTGACCTCAACTGATTGATTTCGAGCATTTTCTGAAGTATGATGACAACAAACATGAAATAATAATTTTTTTTCGTGAAATTATTCTGTTATAATCACGAAAGTTTGATCCATCACGAAACTTGGGTCAATTATTCATAGACTGTTGTGGATTGATAGTAGAAAACATCTATGGTCGATAATACAAATAATCTCAACCTTTCGTGATTACCAATTAGATAATGATTCTTGTTTTTTAACTATAAATCAGATCAATGTCCACTTACAATATTCGAAAATTGATCAATCCATTCGAAAATTCCATTGATTTCGAAAAATGTCTAAAAAATTATATGATTTCATGGTTTATAAGCATGAGATATGAGAGTATGTACCAAACCGATTTTAGCTCGTGTAATTTTTCATTCGAAGTTCGCCTATGATTTCTATAGTCAACCCGTTAATCCTTGTCTATAGACAGTTCGACAAGAGTTGCATACATTCCAAATATTCCATTCCTGGATCTAAACAAAGACATCGATCAATCGAAAACGAAATAACAAATCTCGATTGAAAATTGTAAATATAGTGCATCCATTTCTCACTTCAAATATAAACAACAAAATATAGTAGAAAAATCCATCGTTACCAACTTCTTCAAGCTGCTAATCTATTCATTGTTCATGTAAATATTCATGAAACGCCTAAACTTAGTAGTTGAGCTCGACAATCTTCCGGTTTTATCTGAGAGAAACCAGGATTATAAAATATAAAGAACCACTTCCAAGAATACCTGACCTTCATCCCCTTCCTAGTCCAACAAAAATGGGAATTTCGTAAAAGTATATTTTTGGATTGTGTTCCTTTTTCATATTTCGATTATCAACTCCAGGTGGAGCTAGAAGATAAGGTGGTCATGTGTAGCTTCAGTTTGAGCTCAACTTTGAGTTGAGGTGAAATACATACAAGTGGTCGTCAGATAACACAGATAATGAACGACCAATGTTGGCAGTCACCTTGGCGCTACAAGGCGAGTCACTTATTTTTGGTGCATTTCCTATTGTTAAGATATCCGAAAAACCTAGTGTTCCATCCAGTTGGCCGGCATATCTAACATAGTTTCGTTTTCATGGATTAGTATCAGGCAGCATACAGAAAAATGCGGTATCCACCACCGATATGCCTCGATGTCGAAATATTCATGGAAAATTTCCATTGAGCAGTGATCGATCGGAATCAACTGATTCCTATCTCCTTCTATTTAACTCTGGACAACAATAATTCTGGCAAGAATCCTTATCAAGTGACTTGAGTGTATAATAATGAATCAGAGTGTTCAATAATTCAGAATAACATATCTAAAATGTGTGCTCACCAATCTATTCTTCATCATTTAGTTGATGGAAACAGAAAAACTTAAATTTGAAAATTCCTTCCGCGAAGGCTCAACGCCGTAACTGGCTCCAAAATCTCAAACATCACGTAAACTCTGAAGTAATTGATTTTCGGTCATTCATCACATACAACAGTTCGCTCGAATCAGAAGAAAACAAATTAATAATTCAATAGTAATAATAATAAATTAAATGTAAGCACTTATCCCTTGAACATCATGTATAAAAATGGCATCATTTTGAACGGTACTCAGGTCTACTTTTCTTGGGGTATAAGTAAATGTACAGAAAGATTCTCGTAGTCACAAAAATTTAAATAATCTCAACGCACCATCTCATTACACACTCCCAATGCAGTAAATCACTACCAGACCCATATCGCATTTAATTAGTAATCAGACTCAGCCAATTAATGCAACAGATCGTGGACTATTCTGGACGATATTATCGAAAGCAACTGTTATACGAGTTGATAACATCCCTAGCGAAAAAGGGGATATTTTTTCGAGTTAGCTAATCAAGAGGTGTGTTACAAACTTGGTTTCAAAGTAGTTGTGAGAATGCACGATTTTCTGGGCTATATACGGCTCGTTTCGATTCATTAAAATCATATCTTCGAAAAAAAAGGTATATTATCATTGAATAATGTGGTAATCATGTCGGGTTATAAAGTGATAGTGCCCACCAAACTCAGAAACCAACTTTTCGAAGAACTTCGTTATACTCATGAAGGTGTGATGAAAATGAAGTGTAATGCTAGGGCATATTTTTGATGGCCTTATTTATCTTCATATATAGAAAATTTTGTCAAGAAACATGAAATTTGTATGTCATTTAGACCTGAACCAATGAAATCTGAGGCTGTATCTTGTGATAGTTCGAAATGTTTTTTTGGAAAAATTCATGCTGATTTTTCAGGTCCTATTATTGGAATAAATATATTGATCATTATCGATCTCTAATTGATCTCTAAATGGGTAGAAGCTTCTATCGTGTCTAGTATTGATTCAAAAAAAAATTTTGAGAACGTTTTGATAGATTTGGCTTGCCTTATATAGTGGTTACAGATAATGGCTCCATGTTTCTTTAGGATAATTTTCATCATTTTCATCGAACAACGGAATTAAGTATTCAACTTATTTTCCATACCATCCAGCAACAAATGGTTTGGCTGAGAAGAGTTTTAAAATTGCAATGAATAAGGCTTTGAACGATGAAAATAAAAATCAATGTAGCTCTGAAACTTCAATGAAGAGGTATATTCTACATTATCGGAATTTTGTGCATATGATAACAGGAGTAACACCTTCCAGCTTTGTTTTCAAAACAAAAACTAGAACTCGATTAGATTTGTTGAATACATTTCCTGAAATTCGAGAATATAGGCCTCAAGAAGGAAGAGAAGAAGGGACGAATCGTTTAAGGTGGGAGATGAAATATATTGTAGGAATTATCGTAATCCAAATAGAAAGAGTTGGATGAAAGCAAGAATAGATGAGGTTTTGGGTAATAAAACTTATTTTTGTAAACTCAATGGTGAAAATATTTGCTGGAAAAGACATCTCTATCAAATATTTCGCAAACAATCCTAATTACAATGATATAAGGGGAGAACACTCATATTGTCATTCAATATTTGCAGTTCAATGAATAAGGCTTTGAAAGATAAAAAAAAAATTAATGTAGCTTTGAAACTTCAATGAATAAATTCTACATTATCGAAATTCTGTGAATATGATAACAGGAGTAACATCTTCCTGCTTTGTTTTCGAAATAAAAAGTAGAACTCGATTAGATTTGTTGAATAAATTTTCTGAAATTCGATAATAGAGGCCTCAAGAAAGAAAGAGAAGAAGGGACAAATAGTTTGAGGTGTGAGATGAAATATATTGTAGGGATTATCGTAATCCAAATAGAAAGAGTTGGATGAAAGCAAGAATAGATGAGGTTTTGGGTGATAGAACTCATTTTTGTGAACGCAATGGTGAAAATATTTGCTGAAAAAGAAATCTCTATCAAAAAATCCGCAAACAATCCTAATTATAATGATAAAAGGGGTGAACTTGAGTCAGGAAATGAAGGACGGGGTTATAGGTTAATTAGTTTTCCAGATTCAGATAGAATTACAGAAAGTAATAATGAAGAAACTAGTGAACCTTCCTCAACCACTAACTTTCCTTCAACATCACGGGAACATACTTCAAACCTCTGTTAACAAGTAGTGCTCAAACTGAACCTCCGCAGCGACTGAACTTATGAGGGGGATATTTTTATGTACTGATATTAGTTTATATATATATATATATATATATATATATATATAAATATATATATATATATATATATATATGCATATGCTACTTAGTGGCGAAAAAACAATTGTATTTTGACAATCAATGAACAACCAATTTCTCTTTGAGTTGAAATCGAATTTTCTTTTGTATCACGAATACGACATGTAACAGACCTGAAAAATGCTTGCTTCGTTTCCGATTTGTAGATGTGATAACAAAGATCTCAGAATGATTTTCATTGAAGAATTTATGATTTTCATTGGGGTTTTCAGTACAGTTTCGTCTAAACAATACTCGGATTTTATTTCATAATACTGAAGCGGTAGGAGACTATTTTCGAAATGCATCAGATACAACAATTTCACTATCGTAGTCGTAGCATGATGAATGGAGACGGATTATATTCAAAGCCTCTATATTTCGAAACTGTTTTTTGGTTTTAAGGTTTTTTATGAAATACAAAACCATTCGACACCTATATCAATATTGATATAACATAGAAAAAAAAGAATATATTGAGTTGGATGTGTATATATCTATGTATATACACATTCATTTTTATTCTGCTTGAGAAAACTATTGCATTGCAAAACACGTGTTGGGGTTTTGTGAACCCATTGTCAATAAGAATCCTACAAAAACTCTGATATTTTTTGGTAATGCGGTTTTCCATAAAGTTTCGGCCAGTTCACTTGAGTCTATGTATATATGTGCAAATATGATGTATGTATATGATGTGTATATGTATACATATAAATTTGTCATGGTTAAGTGGAAGAACAATTAATAGCGACTGGTCTCAGGGTTGGTCTCTATAAAAATTGAATTTCGCCTTTTATTTTCATGTCGTACCACTATATTTACATTTTTTTTGTTTCTTTGTACTATTGCAGCGATTGGAAATAATAAAGACGGTTATTATTATTATTATTATTATATTATTATTATTGATATCATTTAGGATATGGTTAAGCTCATAGCAAGCAGTTTAGGATAATTAAACATGGACGGTATTTGAGCAATAAATGACTATGGAAAGATCATTGACTTCTACACCAGAGAAATCTGTCGATTTGACTTTTTAACGAATAGCCTTACATAGAAAAAAAAAATTAAATGAAATTGGATACAAAATTCCAGCGAATTTTTATGCTCTCAAATGTTCGAAATACATATATTACTTCAAGTTACAATATCCTTCTTAGGAACAAGTTAACTTGAACATAGATAGAATGTGTCCTCATAATGAACCCCGAACGAAGAAGGTTCCTAGTCTGACCATCATTTGGATTGAGTAGAGCTCAACTGCAAACCATACTACCCCCCCTTAGATTGGCGGATACAATGGTGTACCAATTGTATCGCCAGACATATCTGGACATGCTGTGGTTTCAGATATCTGGAGACAGGAGTTTGGAAAAAAATATGGATGATACGGAGGAAGAGATCGTTTCATTTCAAGAATGATCAATACAACCGTTCCATTCCGGAAAAAAAGTCACCCTTGTTACTTGTAGGTTATCGGGAAAGCGTTTATAAGGAACAGCTACCTATGTTAGACTACTTCTTTTTGTCATCTTCCCTATAATCCGTAAGTCAGAGTAACGAGGCTCTATGATTGTTTGTAGAATATAAATAAAAAGTCTATTTGTTTTTTCTGAGCTTCCATGATTATTTCTCCTAATGGTATAACTAATTCCAGGATAGTTTCAAATTACGAATTCATAACTTTCGACGTCTGATTCGAAGTTTATATCAATAGAATTAATTTTGAATACTGATTGATGAATATACATTATATTTAAACCATTCATGAATATAAAAATGAGACCATCTTCCCAACAATATCACAGAGAACACTTATAATGTTATTCAGTATTTGAAAACGATGTCTCTTCTAGATACTTGTTTCAAACAATTCAGTAAGGTAAAGACATTATTAAACAAAAATGGAGATAGGTGAGGCATGCATTTTTTTTCTCCTTTGGTCCTGATACAGCATTCAAAAATTACCAGATGCGTGTACCTTTCACATTGATTTGAGTGAATTGAATTTCAGAAGTCCGAAATGACATTGCAGAATATTGCTTGACATACAAAGAACCTTGTAGAAGGCAATGGATGAAAAAAATCGAAAAATAAATAAAAATAAAAAACGATATTTTTATGAGAAGAAATATTTATGTATACACATAGTGCTCGACCTACTTCAGCGATTTTCACGCAAGTGAGAGTAAAGAGTCCATCAGAAGCATGGTCAGTAAAATCCGAAATATTTGCAGAGTTTGCAGAATACTTTCAACTGAAGAATCGATGCATGCCAAGACCCTTTTCACCTCTTGGAAAAATGAAGGTGGAATATATATTTATTCAGAATTACATTTAGGTAAACAGGAATGTATTTATATCTAGCCCAATTATGTAACATAAAATAATATAGTATGTCTTTGTGCGATCCTCAAGAAAAATATTTCTAAGAATGAGATTAGGTAATCCTAGAAATTAATTTCATTATCCGAAATTTGTTCAGATCATCTTCAAACATCTACACATTTTGGTCTATGAGAACGTGGATCGAAGTATGATCGAGGAATAAATGACTCATCTGTGAGGAAATTCAATCCTTATTATACGAGAAGCCACGTTCGATTAGACCAAATCTCCACAATGACAAGAACATATTTTTTGGTGACCTTCTCCTGTCCCGAACAAGGAAACAACGTGATGAGCTGGCCAGGGCACATGAGTGAGCGGTATGTTATCAGTTTTTTCGTAGATTTTTTTTGGCAAGAGTTAGTGACTAGTAGCACGAAACAGGCGTGAACATATAATAATATACAATTCTTGGTTGTATTATAGTCAAATATAGAAAATCAACGGGTCATTGGTTCTTTCTCTCAGATTTCCATTCTGTTTCTTTATCCATGAAAGCCCAATTCATTTTTTCAATTGATATGTCATATGATTCGAAAACATATTCCCTATAGGCCATCAAATTATGGTTAAATCAACTTTTTATAATTTTTTTATATGATGTTTGTTGAATACGTCAGCAATAAGTCTGTTATTCCTGATTATATTATAGTCATTGCAAGAACTGAAAGAGAAGGCACAAACAGATAACACCATTAAATGGTTCAATCTGAATGAACTGATTCTGAATGTGAAGAGAAGTAAATACCATTCAAGTCCTACTCCAGTGATTTACCTAACATGGGGTCGTTTACTATATATAAGTCGGAAAGTATCTATGCCAGAATCCGAATCTTCAATATAAATTGAAGAATTGAACTATGTTAATGTTGACTCTTCAAATGTGTTATGAAAATGAACACGTATGCTCAACGTGAGATTCGAAATTTTTCACATGAGTATATTCCGAGACCATTCAATACGCTAGTTTGGAAACGATGTTTTTTTATTATTTTAGGAAATCTCTCACGTTATTTCAATGGGTGAATCAGTATTGAAAGTTGGGGTGGATTTGTGTCTATCGAGTGTCAGTTCTTTTATTCATACTATTAGATTCTTCGTTATCATTACTGAAAATTTTCCATAAACATTTTCAACATACAAACTACTCGATCAATCACAATTCATTATGTGGTTCAATGTATTAACGTGTTGAGACAACGAACATGAATCGAGATTCCTTCTGGTATCGCTTTTGTGGGACATCATTCATCCTTCCAGAAGTAGATTTTTGAACAGTGCATACTTTTTTTGTGAACTATGGTGGAATAATATATGTGATTTACTTTTGGAGAAGAGTGTTTTTCAATTTTAATGTTTTTAGGGGGAAACTTTCAATTGATTCCTTCAAACTGGGAGTTATAAAGGCTCTATATTCTATATCATAATGATTTGAACAAAAAATCAGTGGAAAATAATTGTATATGTAAATCAAGCCGGAGAAGAGCGAACGAAATGTGATGCTTTAACGGCGTGCACTGATTGAACGGTTCGATTCGACTACTACGCCAAAGAAGTTGCGGGCAACACACCTAGTACGATATTAAAGTGAATGAATGTATTGTTTGTCTTCATTAAACTCCGAAATCGTTCATCCGACTCAATTTTGGTGAGATGTTGTTAACCCTACAAAATTAGGATACAAATATTACACATTTTTTGCTGAGAGATTTCCATACCTTATTTCAGCTACAATTTTCCATAACAATCGAAAATTAATTTCAATCGAAGGATATATATATATATATATATATATATAGCATAGCAGCAGTTATGTAAATTTGATATTCCCAAAAATTTACCTACAGGAGTAGCCGATTTGCATTTACGATACCTTAACCACATCATTCTCAAAAAAATAATGTCAGAAAAAATCCGTTTTCAATCAGTTCAGAAAACAAATTTGGACATGGCCTCAATGTAAAATGACAAATAATTATTAGAATATCAACCAGAACTATACCAGTCACCATTTACGCCTCAAAAACGTTCGGAGTTACTGTTTTTATAAGTGCTCAATAATCTGAATATCTCCCATTCCAATTTGCGACAAATGAAGATAAAATTCGCTGATTAGGTAAAACTAAATTTTCCACCCAAGAAGCAATTCGATAAATACCGAAAATCCTGATGGCCGAACGAATTGCTTTTTTAATTGGACCTGTTTCGCGGTGGTTGGTCACAACCCGAAACTCACTAGCAGCCAGAGTATCGATATTAAATGAAGATTGCTGTCTAGTCAGGCGAAAACAATACAGTCGATGCAGCAATTTTATTTCCACTATACTGGCTACATTTTTGAATGGCACTTCATCGGTTTACACCTGGGAAATGTTGGTTACATTATGCAAAAATTGAATGAACGAATAAATATATTCTAATGATTCAAAATAATGCTTATTTCTTGCCTAAATTCAGTATGCACAAATGAGCATACGTTCATGAATTATTGTGGTCAAAGGCAATATTGCTCGTTTCTGCTCGTCTAAACGAGCAATTCTTCGGATATAAGATGGCTGGGACTTCCGGTTGAATGGCGTCTGGAATCGATCTTCTGTCGACGTTTCGTCTCCCACTTTGTAGCCATTCTCAAGACTTCTTCGCGACTTCGTGCCGAGGTCTAAGTCTCCTTAACCCCCAGTTCTCATCTTGACGATGTGAAGACTGTGGTTTTATGGATGAGTCCGACGTTGTTGAACCTGCGGTCAGACCCCATGTAGGTCTGGTTTGAAAAGGATCAATTGAGGGATTTGTTCGATGGGATAGTAAAATGGTTTCCAGGAATTGGAAAGCCTTTGTGTGTTGTCTCGTTTGTTGGGGCATTGGGGACGCTTTTCCATTTTTATTGCTTCGCGAATTATTCTGGAGTGGAGTGTTTTTGCTGTGGCAATGGTCTTCATGTTGTTGAAGTCAATTTTTTGTCCGGTTTCGTGGTGATGTTTGAAGAGAGTCCAGGTCATGTTCAAATTAAGTACTGCTAGTTCGTGCTCGTAGGACCAGTTCTAAACTCGTCGGTTCGTCGTCTCTCATATGTATGTTCTCGGGCAGTCGTGACAAGGACTTTCATATATTCCTTGTGAATCGTTGGGTATTACATCTTTAGGTAAGCGCTATATATATATATATATATATATATATATATATATATATATATATATAAGAGCATTTTTTGTTTTTCGACCACGGATTAACAATATATTTATAAGTGAACAGTAAAATATATTTTCTTCAATTTATTCCCTTGTAAGGTGATATGAAGTTACAACGATCAAATCGTAGATATAACCAAAATATCACTCGAATAGTTATGAAATGAGTTCTAGAATGACTACAGAAAGTATCAGCCACTAAAATTCCGGAGTTTCTATCTGAATGGTTCCATCAAAAGAGATGGTAAGTAGAACGTACGTAAATAGAGGTGAATATGTTGGGCCAAACTTCATTTCTAACATTATTAATTCGACACTCATGAACATAAACTATCCATAATCAGTTTCATAATGAGTTATGAGTTGTACATAACAATGCCAATGTAGTTACCATGATAACAAAAGAGCATCTGATTGAGTATTAACCCAGAAAACCATGAAACTCAATTACTGAGCACATGAAACCTAAAGATATCATGTTTACTAAACTTTAAATTTGATATCAATAGCGAATACTTCAAAGGATACTAATTCACTGTTCATCATCGTGTTTCCTTCAGTTTATTATAGTGAGTGAATAGGGAGGCGCATCATAAATTTTGAACTGGAGTGTTAGAAAATTACTTCATTATCTCGTATCTTCTATTCATCATTCGAGGCAAATGGAGCCATTTCAAAAATGATGAAAACTTCTCAGAAGTGTACTCCATGTCAACTATGAAAATTATATTTCTTAGGAGTCCTTTGAAATATCGAAAAACATATTATTTTTCAGATAAATTTCATTTGGACGTGCAACGCTATGGCAGATATGTTCCGAGATGTTATAGATGAGTATCCCATTGGGAAAGCAATACTTTATCGTTTTCAAATAATTCTTGATGAATGCACCTTTCTTGCCGAATTTCAGCCCCGTCATTATTTATATGAGTTTACCATATCGAACGACTGTCTATGGGTATTCCCAGATATTCAATGTAATCTGTACTTGAGATTCCAACTGAAGAAGTATATTATGAGAAAAATTTTATGAGGTAGTATGTATTTTTCGTAAGATGTGATTTTAATAAAAATACTACAGTATCGAACGCCTTGATAGAAGCGCATGCAGAGAGAGATTTTTTTATATAGTTCTTTATTTTTTGCAACGATTTGATTTATTGATTGGATCGTTCACAGATCTGTTTTCACGGAATCAAACTGTTTTCCAATAATATATTTTATTCATTAAGAGTTTCTTGAAAATTTTCGCAATATTCATGAACAGAGATACTGATCCTTAATTTTTTACTCCATTTTCATTCACCTCCTTGACATAAAGAAAACAGAAATTCCCCCAATCAAGGTAGTATCTATGATCCGTATTAAAGTAACTGTTGCATTGATAGCAACTTTGATCTTGAACCGTTATGGCGACTCACATCGCTTAAAGGACCAACGTAGTCGACGACCGACAAATTTATTTTGGGGTAAGCACACACATAGGGTGAATAGAGACATGTTGAAAGGTCGTTCCCCTCCCGGCGTTTGAATTCTTATGAAATATTGACGAACGAAAATTTCCATGAGCATTCGTTTGAATCGTAAATGAAATGAACCGGGATTGCTCTACTCTGGAGAGCCATATTTTGCAAAAAAAAACGATTACTACAATAGGAACATACAAAACATTATTGTATATACAACAATAACTCAAGTATACTCATCACTTGAAGTCTGGCGGTAACCAGAAACTTTCTTGAACAATTCATTTCAGCCAGTCTCCACACAGTAGGTTGATGGGCTGACATCTGTCAGAATGAAACTACTTCCATGGCAAATACCATGGAGGGCGTTGAAATATATCCCACAAGAGCCAATGCAATTCTTTTCTGATAGGGGGCAACCTGAGACTAGCCCGAACAAATTGTTCGAAAGATGATTTTATATTCAACAATCTTCAAGTACGTTCACCACAACTTCGTCGAAAATCATTTCTTGTTCGAGGTGTGATAGAAGAAAACTTTCAATTCTGGCAACCAATGACTTTCAAACTGTTGGAGGAAACTCTAATTCACTGACGAGAGGCTAATGAACCTGAACCCGAAAGTGTGCCCGTCCCAATAATCGAAAATCAATTTCGACACAGGAGCATATGCGGGAGGTTTTTCTGTGAAGAACTCCGTACTGGCACCTGTCGAATATAATTCCTCACCCTTTGTGCTATTTCACAGGATAGGCTTGTTTTTTGGCAATCTTAGGTCAACGTATTGAGTTGATTGAGACTGCCCTCAAGAAGTGGTCAAAGATAATTTGAAGTAACAGAATATTGGTTATCGAAGTTTCATTGAAACAATTAAATATATCACAGCTATGCTGAGTTGTTACCATACTTCATTTTAAAAAAATGAGCGCAACTCAATCTTGTAATTAATCGTTCTATAATTTATGTTGATATATGTAGGAAGTAAAGAGTTGGTGCTATAAATAGATTCCATTACCAATCTGTGAGTGATATAGTATAAGTACATAGTAATATTTTATCAATACTTCTTTCACAGTAGTTTTGCTTTATTTTAATGACCTGGAGTTGAAAAATCCAGTAAAGTTTATGAAAAGTTCATATCCTGCACAAAAATAATTTAGCTTGTGTCGATATTCATTGATAATTTTTGGCAGCAACCTTGTTGAGTATGGCACATTTTCGATGCAAGCAAATCGGAAATGTTTTTTATCGAAACAGTGTTTTTTGGAATATGATACATGATCCTAATTCTGTTAACTTGTATATATCGAAACGGAAGTACAATATTCATTCATAAAACACTTATCACGATGAATTCGAATTCACCAAAAAAAAAAGATTTCCAAACCAGTTATCTTGTTTCATATGAGTATCAAGTTCAAACTGGCGGACCACTTGATATTCGCGATGGTGTTTTTCTCGATAACACGCTTATAATGTGGCCTATAAATAAAATACTCTGTGATTGGTGGAACCAGTTGATGACCCAAAAATCTTCTTGAATATACCCTTCTCTCACTTTCAGATACAGATATACTACGAAGAGCGAATATCAACTCTTCTCTCCATTTATATGTTGGAGTAACCCATTTGGAATGGAAAATTCCTATAGAAGAACAGTAACAAGTAAAAGAAAAAAACTACGTCAATAGTTTCGAGCGAATTTTTGAAATTTCGATAAAATATAATTATGGCTGAATGAATTTTTGAATTTATACAATGAACACTGGATCTGAAAGAGAAAATATAAACATAGAACTATGTCCTCGCAAAGATAATCGTTTAGAATGGTTTATTCTGTCACGCATATCGGTTCAGTGATTACAACAAAAAATCAAATCATTTCATTCCTTTTTCATCCTGCTCGAATTCAAATAGAAAATATTCATTTTCCTTGCTATAGAACTAATATAAAGAGAAATGGGGGACTCGAAGGGTGCATGGTAGGAGGAAAGAGGCACGTGCTGCCATGGAAACAGCCTAAATGATGTATCGATCGACGACATCTCGCTCACACACGGTTTCACTTCAAGTTGGTGTCTTTCTCACCGACGAGAACGACATCACATATTCAATGTATTACTTTTTATGTATCTTGTTTTCTTTGCACTATTTCTTTTTCCTAGTACGGTTCGATGTACAACCACAGTATGATTTGTTTCGGATCAAGTTGCGTTCCTAGGTTACGGTCAACGTTTGAAGACACATGCCATTCATCTGGGATAGTGGGAATAAACGAATTTGATCATGGAATACACGCCGGGCGGTGGAAACAGATGCGATAAATTTCCAACTTAATTTTAGTTTGAATATTTCAACACCCATTTTTTTCAACAAAACAAGAATATGAAACTGAACAGTTAGATAATCTATGCATGGCTTCTTGATATCTGATAACCCCCTAAAAGTCGGGGTCGGGTAATATGTAAATACGTCTATTTCGTTTATGTTAAATTTATATGAAAGCATAAATAAACGATGAGACTGGAACCTTTGGTGTTAAAGTTGAAACTTTTCCAATTACCCTAATACCAAGCTGATATTTTTGCACTCGACGAGCGTTTCGCTAACGAGATAGGTATCAATTTTCTTCTCCTGAAGATGCTAACCTTGTTAGCGAAACGCGCGTCGAGTGCAAAAATATCGCTTTGGTGTTAGGGTAATTGATCCTTTATGAGAAGTTTTACATGAAAGCACATCAAATTTGTCAGTAAAAACCAACATCCTATTGAAATATTCAATGTCCGGAAAACCCGAAACTATACTGAATTCTGTAAAGAGAACATTGGTATTGTTTGTTCCGAAAAGAATTTTTTGACAAGAATTCCTTAACTCAATCCCTACTAGTCGATTGACACAAGATCATTTCTTGAATCTTCCAAGATGATGTAGCGTGTATGAGATATGTAAACTACGGATAAGTTATAGAATTTTTCAATAAGAAATACAAAAACCAAGTCGAATTCAACATGCGTTTCAGAAGTAGTGGTATTCCTTCGACCTTTTTTCAAACGGATCAATGCATCCATCCAATATGGGAGCACCCAAGAGAAAGCTGGCGTACAATTTGAATTCCTCATGAAATTGTTTGGAAATCTGGGAGTTAGTCAGCTCTTACATTTTCAAAGATATATAGTTTATATTTGGATGGGTTGAATTTCAGTCGAAAATGTCTACACCCATTGACATCATTCATAAAATGTCTAAGCACAGTAACTGGATCCCCACCAATCCTTCCATCGTTGATTTACCAAATCACCATTTTGGAATCGGTTGCTGAACTATATGGTGAATGTAAGGATCCGTAAGAATGGTCTTGCTGAGGTCCTACATTTGACCTGATATGGTTCTGATCGTTGGAGCACAGTAGCATTGCCAAACGGGTGGATACCGACAGAGTTTTTTCTCTTCGACTTGAGCCAACATCACATATCTCTTACCACGGTTGTGAAAGTTATCATCAAAATAAATTTCTTTTTCGTACATTTCTCTTTATGAACGTAGGTTTTTATGGCATGAATGCACATCCAATCTTCGTCCCTAAACTAAGTTGATGGACTTGAGACCGGAAGTAATTGGTTAAAGAAGAGCTCCACATCCTGCTACAAGACAAAGTAAAGTCTTTCCTACGCAACAGATCTGATACCTCGATCTTTCTTATTCAAGGCACAAATTGTGGCTCCATAAGGAGAAATATCGTCACCGTCAGTTACAAATAACATTTCGTTACAAAATTTTCAATGAACTGATGGATGCGAGCAGCCGTTTCTATGCTTTTATACCACTTCTATTTTCAACTAACGTTACCACTCTTTCGTCCTGTACAGACATCAACAAACGGATACTATATGATAATGAAAATAATAAAGTTCATTAACATTTATCGTTATAAGTTTAAAAATATATAACACAAAGCGAAGGTTAACAAAAAACATAACACACGAAAACTGTTTCCAGTTTGTGTGTGACGACTATACATGAGTACGGGAATTGAACAGATCATTTTGCACCAAAAAATACGAATATAATGTAATTGGATATTATGCTACGATCGTGTTATCAATACATGAGCATAAACCGGGATAAGAAACGAGCCGAAGGTGAGTTCAGTATGGTTTATATAAATAATGAAGAATTGAAAATATTATATTATTAGGTATTTGAATTGAACACAATAATAGTGGGTAATCAATTGTATTTCTTTGAAGATTTCTACAAAATTATAATTAATGGCATCACCACGGAAAATACAACAATGAGAAATGAAAAGAAAAGAGAATGAAAAAAATCTCCACCAAGGTCAGAAATAGAACCCGGGCGTATCTGATCACTGCCTGCGCCATTGACCACTCGGCCATGAGAGCTCATTTAATTTGGTTGAAAATAAAAACATATGTGTTGCATTTTTCAAATGAAAAATATAATCCTTTCGATTGTATTTTTTTCTTGTCTAAGACATCTGTGGAGGAGTCGCTGGTAATTCTTCTATATCACTGCATTTTTATACGATAATCGAAAATTGACTAAATTCTTCAGAAATTCAATACCTACTGATTTTGACTTGACAAACGTCAAAATGCAAAGCTTGCACATCATGCTTGATGAAAAATAATGGGTTTCTATTGGTTGAAAATCTGTATCGTAATGAAAATCTGTATCGTAATGGATTTCATTATAAAACAGGTTGTGGGCATATGAGTGTATTATTAGAGTACGGGTGTAGATAAATGTATTTGAAAACATGATTTTAGGCGGGGCAATATAATCTTTACTTCTTAGTATTCGTTTGATAATGTCCGTATAGACACGGCAGTAATGTTAGGTAGAAGTATAAAAACAGGAAATTTCATTTTTCATCAAATAATTTTGTCAGTAATGAAGGGCACCCAATACCTGCTCCATCATTTCTCTTAGAGAATAAATCTATCATATGCTGAGACCATCGATTCCTGCTGATGAATCGATCGGGAAAAGAAAAATAGACTATTATCTTGAACAGAATAGATATGAGGAATGTTCGAAATACTGTTCGAAGTGAAATCTGAAACGGTTAATAAATTTGAACCGTTCAAACGACACCATGCAGCGCGTGCCTTGATAGACATCAAAGAACATGTCCCATCAAACTTACAAAATGCGTCGTCAGTGGTCGAAACGAAAGGTGACATCGGACGACACATCATTGGATTTATCGGCATCAATATTCAAACTGTGTTAATGTGAGAAAAATATTTCAAACCTATATTCCTGTGGTGATTTATGGTCAATTTCAATTCGCGGTGAATCTAAGACGATACCTGAAACTGATTTTGTCAATGCACAATCGGAAAATTCACCGAAAATAGATACATTTATGATGACAGCATATTTTGCATCAAATCTCGATTTTTCGTATGAAGAGATCAAAGGAATGGAAGCTGCGAAGTGATCATGTGTCGTGATGTATTTGTATCCAAAACATAGGATGGTATTCATAAATGACCAATGTATATTATAAATCGATATTCGAATATTTTTGTGAACTAGGTTAGGTTAGTTAAAAACCGTGTTTCTCACCGCTAAATATCTGATGCAAAACTTAGTTCTGACTAATTCGTACCATAGGAATACGGCATTCTCATGTTGACATGAACACGATTCACCCCTTCTTCTGATCATCCTACACCATTGTTTTCATACTCTTGCATCGCTAGAATACGGTAACTCAGTTGACTGGTTGTATTTCTAATAGTGTTTTTTTTGCACTTGGGTACTATAAAACACTTGTGTGAAAATTGTATTTACCTTCTTTCATATTTTGTATGACAATCGGAACTGAAATGTTCAAACAAACACGGAATACGTTATTTGATGTTATTTGACATCAACCAGCGAGCGGTGTAGGTTAGCGTTTCAACGGCTTGAATTTATTCAATTTATTCAGTTCCACTTTAAAAAATAATTTGAATATCATCAAGCCTATGTATATTTTTTCCACGTCATAAAGAAATGAATGATTGATTGATTGACCATATAACGAAAAATCATACTCATTTTCTATTGCCATTGGGATGTTATAAAAAATGGCACAATGGCATATATATTGTTGAATTAAAATGGGGCAATTATTATATTTATTGGATCCTTTTCTATATAGTAGTTCGATTATTCTGTGGTAGATGTAAGAAGACAGAAGAGACATAATTTTAAATAACATGAAAAAATGTCGCCAGGAGTAGCATCTGTCAGCACCTGATCTGATTCAGATGGCTTTCTTCTGCGAAAAAAAGAATGTTTTGGCTTGAGATGATGCTTCCCAGAAAATCACAGAGTGAGGGAGATGAGTATGGAAAAGTGAATATTATGCCACCTTGAATGCTTCCCACAACCATTACGAATGAAATTGGTGAGTCCATCATAATATTGTCTGATTACCTTATAAATAATCTGACGGAAGCCTAACTAAGAAATAAATACAAATAAGAAACCTTCCTTTTGTTTTTCAACTAGCTTCAACGAGGACTTTCATGAAATCGAGCTCAAATTGTTGGAAGTAGTTACAAAAAGTTTCTTGTGAGTATATTATTAGACTTGTCGAAACGCAAGAAGTTTGGGAAAATGATTGATGATTGAGGAAAATGTTCTTAAAATATTCGTGATCGAGAACAAATGTCAAAGGATAATTCAATTACGGGTGGTATTCAGTAAGAAAGTATCACATTATAATGAACTTAATGAATTATTCTAAACTCATGTTTTAGCCGTTCGACGTACGTCAAGATAGGCTTTGGATTACATTACAGATTTAACTGAATCGAATTTGCCTTGTTCCGTCACATTCAGTTCAGTTTATTGTATGAGCTGCAACAAAATGAATCGATTAGGTCAAGAAACCGAAGTTATTCATTGTGCCGACTTTAGTTGCATTGAAATAAAAGTTATGTAGGTTTTTGAAACGGTATCTTTATGTTGCGTACGTTGGTTAAAATACAAGGCAACCGCCGCCTGCCATCTCGCGATATTCTTGTGGAACATTTCAATAAACGTTGACGACAAAAAGAGGTACACGGTGCACCTCTAATCAATCAAATCTAATCTCAATGGCGACTTGGACATCTGATGAGTCTCTTAGTTCAGCAATGAGCACATAAAAAGTATAGTAGTAGTCCTGGTTTGAACTACAGTAAATTTAACCCCAAATTTCAATTTATTTCAGGTTCACTCGATTTGAAAAATAACGAATTCTCTGCAAACCTTGGGTGCGTATTCCTACGTCGAATTCTTCCTACGGCGAATGTCATCCCCTCCACTGACGTCATCAAAACACGAACGTTTCCGATGATGATCCATACACCCCATAGTGGAAAGTTCGCCGTAGGAAGAATTCGACATAGGAAGAATTCGCCGTAGGAAGAATTCGCCGTAGGAAGAATTCGCCGTAGGAAGAATTCGCCGTAGGAAGATTTCGACGTAGGAAGAATTCGACGTAGGAAGAATTCGACGTAAGAAGAATTCGACGTAGGAAGAATTCGACGTAGGAAGACTCCATCAATAAAACGAGATACACCGAGGGATTCCTCTTTCACATTCACGGTGGAATTCATTCATATTGATAGATATTATTAACAAAATAAAAATATGAAATTATAATACATGAAGTGATCAACATCGATAACATACATCAAGGAAAATTACTGCTTTTTTAATTCTTTTCTACAAACTCGATACACGTCTCATCATTGTTAACGGTTTCATCTCTGACTAGATAGGTGAAAAATGTGACGCTTCTGGATTTTACACCGTATTGAGGTGGTAAAAAAAGGGTTGTAGACTTCAAGTCCGTAACACTTTTTGGGAAGACATATGATGCAGCATGAGTCGTGTTCAAGACGTTGCTGCTATATGAAACTATAAATTCCAGCACTATGCTTGTCACTTTTTAGAGGTTCAACTGACTGAATTTTCCAACAAACAATGGGGAGTTACGGACTTAAAATTTTCATATGGCTTTATTCAAGACGTTAGATTCTGAAAAACATGATGTGATTGGAAGCCGATAATTTTTGTTTCAGATGAATTATAGCTTCTGGTACCGTTATTATCATAGGGGACTGGGTTTTTCTCAATGAGTTTTCTGGATCAATCATATTGAAGAAAGACGTACGAGAAAATTCGACAGTAACTTTTTTTTTCGCTGAGACAATCAGTTATCCCTTGTTAATAGTCGATTGTATCAGTGAAAACTGACGACATAGTGCTACAAGTTATTGTTTCATATAGCAACATCGTGCTGAATATGTTTCATGATGGGTCATTTGACCCCCCCAAAAAGTGTTATTGGCTTGTAGCCTATTCCTTTCATTTCAGTTCACTACTTCGAAGGATATCGAATGCAAATGTTTCGGACCCCTATTACCTTCCAAATTCAAATCTGAGTTCGAAAATAGCCCATTATTATAAATATTACATTTTGTATTACAGACCATATCGGGTATTTCAACTTTAAATCTCACTATAATTTTTTCGAATAATATAAGAAATACGAAGACGGTTGATTTGGGGCAAAGTTGCACATTTATGTGGCCAAAGAATGCCTTTCAGAAAGTTATACAATCTCGAGTATTAATGAATGAATCCTACTGTGAATGCGAAAAAGGAATTCTTCGGTACAAATCGTTCATCTGATGACGTCGTTGTCGAGATGTTCTGTCTGCGTTGTGATATATTTCGAGAGAGAAGGGCGAGTATTTTCGCCGATTTTTTCTAACGTCAAATTCTTCCTGCGTCGAATTCTTCCTACGGCGAATTCTTCCTACGACGAATTCTTCCTACGACGAATTCTTGCTACGTCGAATTCTTCCTACGCCGAATTCTTCCTACGTCGAATTCTTCCTACGCCGAATTCTTCCTACGGCGAATTCTTCCTACGGCGAATTCTTCCTACGGCGAATTCTTGCTACGTCGAATTCTTGCTACGTCGAATTCTTCCTACGTCGAATTCTTCCTACGGCGAATTCTTGCTACGTCGAATTCTTCCTACGGCGAACTTTCCACAATGAGGTGTATAGACCATTATCGGAAACGTTCGTGTTTCAGTGACGTCAGTGGAGGGGATGACATTCGCCGTAGGAAGAATTCGCCGTAGGAAGAATTCGGCGTAGCAAGAATTCGCCGTAGGAAGAATTCGACGTAGCAAGACGACCCGCAAACCTTGAGGAAAATGAGTATCACCCGAGGTATCACCGAAATACATCAACTACCTGAAAGGCCAGTGATGCAATGAAACGAAAAAGCCTAAGATGATCAGTACTCAAGGCAACGAAGAATACATACCTTTTAACATGATAATAGTAAAAGTGAAGTGTCAGAGGCTCGTAAATGAAGATGTGGACCCGAATGTAGCAATTGATATTCGAAATTGAAAATTATGAATTGAAGGGGCCTCATTTCAAACAAATATGTACCTGGATAAGGACGGTTTTCCATTTACTCATTGGAAACATTCAAGGAAACATAAGTGGTTGAATATTATTTGGGCACCGGTTCCTACTAAATTAAGACTTCTCACTATCAATTCAAGCCGAGGTGCCCGTAGAAAGGTATTTCTAGCAGACTCGGTGCGATAGGCAATTGTTGGTTGCCTAGATACAAATCGTGGTAGGTGGGATATCTTGATCGAATAAAAACCAACTGACCCGGTTGTAAAGTGGATTTTTCTGGTGATTCCTACATTTCAAAGAGCAAATACGCTGGCGAATAGTCATTATGACTCCTCAGAGCAGTACGGCACTCAAGATTATCATCCAACTCTTGCTCGTAGAAAGCTCGACTTTCAGAGCACACTCGTGGAAGTATTGGACAAGAAATAAAAAAAGTGTCTACAAATTGTACCAACGAAGCCATACTTGATGTGAAAGTGATGGGTGTGTGCTAGTTTAGATTCATCAATTATTATATCCACAGCTATTATTGAAAGGCATCCTTCAAACAGCATAGTGAAGTGAAATAGGCTTCAAGAATTCAAACAATACATTGGACTGATTGAAAAATATTCGGGAATTGTTGTGGCTTTTGCATGAAGACCCAATGATGCTGAAAATTAAACTTTTGCGATTATCAGATTTCCAGAAGTCAAGAAGAGCCAAAAGAAATTGATGCGTATAGTTGAACATGAGATGAAGCCCATTTTCTTTATTTGAGATCACTGCAGTTTCCTTCATGACATGAATCCCTGTTTTGTCATACAAATGATTGAATAATAATGGCTTCGTTCGAAGATTATATCCATTTCATAAAATACAGATTGGTCGACTTACATAATTTCAATTTCAGGGAGGTATGACATGAAGAGGGGAAAATTAATTCATACAGAGATTAGAATAGTAAAAATGGAATGTCATATTCTGAAGAATCAACAGGAACGAATATCAAGCATATAGAACCTTGCTTATATCAGTGTGGACTTTCAGGGTCTTCTCTAAAGACTGCTGAGAATCATTAGAATTAAAAATTTGAGCACTCAAAACATCTTTACGGCCGCGGTTGCGTTAGTTCGGTAGTTAGTTGAGACATACCAAAATCTTTTTCCCAAATTATGTTGAAGAAAGTGTTGATAAATAGTTACATAAGAGAATAATAAAAATCATGACTGTTTTTTGACTGTGTCAAAACCAGTCACGTTACCGTAGAATCAGAATTATGAAATTAAAACTTTGTTAAAATCTTGGGTGTTGGTTTAAATAGGTTTTTTCGTTGACCACCTAACGCTCCCTCACGAATCTCAACGGTCAGAAGTCGAAACTTGTCCTAGCAATGGTTCAACGAGGCCTTATATTTCAACGTGTTAATCCCAGCATGGTGGATCCGGATGCGTTTTTCTCGCCACACACTACAGAGAACCAATGCTGAGCGATCTTACTTATATGCCGTTTGATTGATATCTAACAACCTGAATATCTTTTATGATGAAAAAATATTGAATTGAGAACCACCTGCCTGAAATAAGTTGAAAGACAGAAGTTAACAAACTAATTCCAATTCGAATGAGAGGAGACAGGAGAATTTCATCACTTATTTTTTCGAATCAATTCTTCACTTGATCTCTGGATGAAACTTTTTTCGGATTGAAACTTCATTGTTAACATCGAACTGAACACCTATCTCAACCACAAGCTATTAGCATTCAAGTCCGACGTTCATGCCAAACTGCAATCTTGTTCAGCGTTATCAGTCTTGTTGCTAGCTTGTGAGTCATCGCTTTTACGTTTTTCTTGTAAGCTATTGTTCAGTTACACAATACTAGGAAAATCTTATCGAATGAATCTACATATTTATCGTTGCCATTAGCGTAAAGAACATGCTATTGAATTTTAAATCATTCAAATAAGCCACCAAAGGCCGTATTCCTATCAATATTCCATTAAGGAGGATCAACTGCTTTTGGAAAATGGGTTTTCTTCGGAAGACAATAACAGTGGTATATCCTCAGTCAACAAAGTTGATGACTGGCAATACTAGAAATATGGGGATTTCATAAAAATATCGATGTGGGTAGTATAGAGGTATTCGTGGTTATTACTGCTGTCAAATATCAAAAACACATCTTTGTTTTCATTGAAAAAATCTTCTACTTGACAAGCACCTTCGTTTAAGCATTTAGCATTACAGATCACTTGATGTCTGGGGGGCAAACACCCGTTTTACCATAGAAATCACACTCTTTTGAAAAAAAAAAAAGTTTGTGGGGAGGCAGATATTTAATCATTTGACACTTTTGACAAATATCTGGAATGCCTAATTGCAGGAATACCACAAATTTGTATAAATGCAATTTCAAAGTAAACTAAGTATAGATTATCAGACAAATGGATCAGTGCCTATATATTGGAATTATTTTCCTAGTATCAACATTAATTTCTCAATTGACTTATTTATTTTATAATCCATTTATTAATGTCGTCTTGACAGTTCAGCAACCATTTTTTCTACAATTTCTCTTTCAAATGCCACAAAAAGAAAAGTAACTAGATATCATGCACAGTTTGTTTCGGTTTGTTGAGTTCGTTTGTCCCACAACTGATAAAAATCAGAAGATTCCACGGATTAGATATCACTGGATACGAAAAATCTTTATATATTCACCAAGCATCGCCCAAACCAAACAAGAAAATTTAAAAATTGGTGTTTATTTGTGATGGGTTATATTGATTCGGACTTCCATTGTCTATTCTATATTATTGATTCCATTGAAACCTGTTGCAAAGAAAACTCATAAGATATATAAATCAAGTAAGGCAAACAAATTCAAATTCAACTGAAGATTGCAATGGATTTTTGGTTAAAGAATGAAATTGTTACTGATCAAAGAAAAATTATGTGCCAAAAAAATTGAGCTATTAAATATGAAATAGCAGAGTCAATAAATTTGAGTTGTCTTTGGGTGATAACTGACATTTCGAGGTGTTGTCGGTAAAAAAGACCCCTTCCCCCACCGTAGGAGGCGCATCGGTGCTACTAATAGGGCGCGTTTATCGGTTTCAGCAGGAAATGGATGAATTGGCCCCAGATTCTCGTCGAACCGAAGTTAGTGCATGCTTTAATAATAATAATAATCTATGAAGTTTATTCAGATTAAGTTAAATAGTTGCGAGCATATACATAAGTAAAGATTCAAGCATATACATAAAACATCGAAAATATAATAAAAAATGTATTAATACGTACGATAGACTAGAATATGAAAGTTATGAATTGATGTATTGATTTAAACAACTTGATGAAAACTGTGTTGTGTTCGAACATATTCACTTACATACACGAAAACATTGATTAACCTTTATGTAAAATATTGATAATTACAAAAATTTTTTGGGTTCAAACATATTTGTAGTAACCAATTTGATGCTAGTTATTTAAAAAGTCAATTAAATTTTGGATATCATTTCGTGATTTGCTCATCAACCATTCTCAATTTGGAATTGAACAGGGATAACGATTTGAGTGTTTCGATTGATACAGATATAATGCTGAAAAATTTTGGTGACGAATATACAGGTGACACCTCTATGCAATTGTTTTGAGGGGTGCGTATCACTACGTCGAATTCCCATTACGCCGAATTCCCACTACGTCGAATTCCCATTACGCCGAATTCCCACTACGTCGAAAAGCATCCCCACCACTTACGTCACCAAAACACGATCGTTATCGAAGCTGGATCCCATTCGACGTAATGGGAATTCGGCGTAATGGGAATTCGACGTAGTGATACGCACTCGCAAAATTTACCGGATATTCTGCAATTTCCTGTTAACCCAATCTGACTTAACCTAACTAACCTAACCTAAAAGAAGGATGAATTTCGCTGTGCTGTTGATATTGAAAGTGCATGGTGTGGCACTACGCCGAATTCCCATTACGCCGAATTCCCATTACGTCGAATTCCCATTACGTCGAATGGGATCCAGCTTCGATAACGATCGTGTTTTGGTGACGTAAGTGGTGGGGATGCTTTTCGACGTAGTGGGAATTCGGCGTAATGGGAATTCGACATAGTGGGAATTCGACGTAATGGGAATTCGACGTAGTGACACGTCCCGGTTTTGAGCATACGCGGTATACTCAGAGAATATTCTTTGTACCTCGTGGAGTAATTATGTTCAATATTTTTCACTCCACATCTACGTTGATATAATACAAGAGAAGAAGCGAATAACTGATGTAGGTCTAGTAATTCTGCTTCTCTGTGAAGCTCATCATTAGAAAATCTCTAACCTTTTCCGGTAATTATTTTCAAAACCACTTTTGTGTGGTCCCAAATCTCTCATATATAAATTTGCAGCTCTACCCCAAGCTACAGTAGAATTATTAAGATGGGTTTATATTAATGCATGATACATTATTTTTAGGTATTCGATATGAATGAATTTTATAATATTTAAATTTGGGTAAACGAAATCTCACTTATTTCATGACATTATTAATTCGGATAGGCCATCTCAAATGGCAGACGAGATATATTCCTGAGAATTCTACCTCATTATCTAATTTAATGAGCATCACTTCACCTTCACGTTGAATTTCGATTTCTGTGAACTGAGGTAATTTCGATTCGTAACTTGTGGGGAATGTAAATGGTCTTCATCTTTACGGTGAGTAGTTCTTTCTCAAGAATTTCACTACTGATATAATGAATTTTTATTTCAGGTCAGACCAGTTTCTATCCTTGAAAATTGAAACAGTATAATCTGCGAATTCACTCATCTCTCCACCCACAGGTACAACGAAAATTTCATTGATGTAGATCAGGAAGAAAATGGGAACCATGCACAGTTCCCTGTGGAGTTTCATAACATTTCATGAGTTCGTACGCGTTTCCTTTCATTCCAATGTTTTCCAAAGTATCTAATAAATCTGGGTGACTCACCGTATCAAAAGCCTTCGCAAAGTCAAGAAATATGCAGATTTTGTGTTCTTTAGAATCTATTGCTGTATATATATTTGATGCTGAATTTGCGATCGCATCTTGAGTTGATTTTCCTTCCAGAAATACATACTGATTTTGTGAATTGATGGAATATTTTTAAAAACTAAAAGTCTTGATTCGATAAGTTTTTCTAGAATTTTGCTGATGGTTGGTAGCAGAGATATTGGTCGACAATTTGACTTTTATTTTTTTATTTTCAAACTTGAATGAAGGTTTGATGACAGCTACTTTCGCGATTCGTGGATAAACGCCTGCCTCATTGTATCATCTTATTTGCACTGTTTGTTGTGGCTTTTACTCGATTTGTTGAGCAATTTTTGAATATTTCAATGGTAACATTATCTATGCATGGTGCTTTTCCATTATTGAATTCTCCAATAACCTTTTCAATTTCCTTAACCTCATTCAAAGAAATAGAATTTGTCATTTTTCTTGTTGGAAATTTTCTGTCAGTTTTTTTTAAATCATCTGTTTCAATTTATATCTTTTCACTGTCATTTTTATTTCGATCATTTTTTATAAACTGCCACATATATTTGGAGTTTTTTCCAGTTTTCTCATTTCTGTTTTGCAGTAATCAGTTTTTTGTTTTTTTTTTTCTATAAGAACATTGAGCCTATTTTAATATTTCACATATTCATTGAAAATCACGGTGTTGCCTGGGTTACTCTGTACTTTTTTGTATAAAGCATATTTTTTATTTACTAATTCAACCAGACGACAAGTAGTCCAAGGGCTTATTTCGAAATCTTCTCTTTTGATTTGAGAAGTATGACTGCTTATGTTTATGTAATTTTTTAGATTATCGATAAATATGATAGTTATTTGTCGACATCATGTTCATGAAATAATGCAGACTTTCACGGCCAGTGTTGATATATCGCAAGTTTTTCGGGCTCGAGGGCCGTATTCTGGAATTGTAAGTTCCGGAGTTTTCGGCTGCATCTGCAGCAGCCATATTCAGCGGCGTGGTCTTAGTTGACTCCCAGGAAAGAGTTCAACTAAGACTACGCTGCTGAAGATGTCTGTCTTTTATGCAGGTACAGAGAAACAGTTTAAACAGCCCATCAGGCGCTAATTTTTCCGTTGTTTTCGTTGTCAGATACTTTGTTGCCAAAACTGAACTTGGTAATACGTCCCGAATGAGTGTGAATAGGCAGCTGTTGATGTTACATGTGAAGATGAATTTTAATTTCAGTTCGATTCTCTATAAGTTTGTGTTTATTATCACCTAATGTTTTACTATGAGTAATGTATGAATGTATGGCTTTTTCTTTTAGATTTAATATTGGCGAGTTTCTAGTGGATTTCCACAAATGAAGCAACTCACATTTTTGTTGAAAAATAAGTAAGCAACGATAAAATTGCACACAAATGAGAGAGAGGAACGAAACGAACTCCGTAACTGTCAACTGAATACTAGAGCTATATGACATAGTCTGGAGATATATGAATGATGTTCAGGTCAGGTAAAAAGATGGACCAACCAAAACCGTAAGCAGATGTTTATTCCATCCAACAAAGGAATATCGCATACATGTAAAAACTGGATTCAAAAATGATTTTGAATTCAAGCATAGAAAATCTAAGGAAGGTGATTGAGGGGACTCTTTATATCGAAATTAACTTGAAATGACTCTCTTAAAGGAGGCATTCTCGGTGTAAGTGCAGGGGAGGGGCTTCCTTTCTTTTTAATTATAAGGATTTTTCACCACACTTTCCACTGAGCAGCCCCCGGCGAGATCTTAGTTGCTCAATGGCAAAAGGGGGACTCACCATCTCCTGAAGGCAAGTCGCCGATACCTCCAAGTGGTACCGCTGAGAAACGCCCTTTCATACAGGGTAGGCTAACGTCGGCATCGAAAAACAAGTGCATACCCACCGAGCTAGGAATGGGAAAAGTACGCATTATGCTTACCCAACCCATGACTGGTTCTGCCTGTGTCGGCCTATCATGGCGGGCGTGCCGATTCCTTCGTGTACTGCAAACGGGCACAGGATCGGCGGTATGGGGCTGACAACCCCTAACCCGCTTTAATCTCTCAAAGGAAGCAACGACATAGGTAACAATGATACGACAAGGACTCGCTACCGGGATGGTCTACTTCCTGGGTGAGGGAGGGGTGGAATCGTGAGCACGATAACGGCAGGGATAGTGGTCCAGATAGTTCCTCTTTGGGAGAGCTACCGGAGAGATATGAAGTTCTCGAAGCTTTCCGACCGAAGTCGGTCGATCAGTACACGGTCAGAGGACACATCCGACCGAATATAACCGGAGAATGAACGTGGGGAGGGTGAAGGCCCTTTGGTCGGAAGAAGAAGTAAGGGAGGGTAATGGCTTGAAGGGGAGTGAGATTCATGAACCAACAGTTGCTTGACCTCATGCCGGAAAGATCCCTGGAGGCAAACAAAGGTAAGCACCACGAGGCTGCTTACAAGAGATTGGTTCTAGAGATCATCCAAGAGCAAGCTGAGCGCACCATCGACTCGGATTCCGAATCTGCCGATGAGCAAGAACCAGTAGGTACCCCCCGAGATGGCACGACCCGTCAACTTGGCACTCGCAGACACAATACACAGCCTAGCTGAAAGTATCAACTGGGAGGGTCTGGGCGACGAAGCGCAGTGCGCGAAACGAATTTTAGACGGAGAGCAAGGCGAACCAGAGATTAACGTTGATGGTGAGGCCTTCCACCAGTACTGGCGTGGCGCCAGATGCGGCGGCTCCCGGCGAGACAACGAACTGTGGGGGCCGATCACCTCTGAGGAGGTCGATCGTGTTTTCGTCGCAAATTGTGAGGCTCCCGGGCCTGACGGTAGTCAGCCTAGGGACTAGAGGAGAATACCCAGCCCTATAATTGCCATTTTGTTCAACTACCTGAAATGTAGAGAGAAGGGTTCCCTCAATCACTTCATGCGTCTAGAACGATCTTTATCCTCAAGCGCATTGCGGAAGATCGAGAGGCACAACCGGCCGATTTTAGGCCTTTGACGATACCCAGTGTCATTGTAAGACGCTTTCACAAGATTCTGGGTACCAGACTATGACCAGACTCGGCAATGTCGAGGGGATCCTGAGTGACTAGCAGAGGGCTTTCAGGAGAAAGGTTGACGGAATAGCAGAAAACGTCTGCGCTCTGAATGCCGTCTTCAGGGAAGCAAGAAGCGGGATAAAGACGGTTCATCTGGCCACTTTGGACGTGTCCAGGGCCTCTGATACAGTCCCGCATGAAGGCCTTTTCGATGCGTGCCGACTACCTGGTATCCCGAATCTCATGATCGCGTATTTGAGAGAAGTGAATGCCGGGGGCATCGCCCGGTTGAGCCGAGACGGGGAGTGCGTCAGGGTGACCCACTCTCGTCATTACTCTGTAGTCTCGTAATTTATCTTGCGCTACAGGCACATAATGAAGACGTTAGGTTCAAGATGGGGAACGAGTGCATTTCCTGGTTGGCGTTCGCGGATGACATGATATTGTGTTCTACTTCCAAGGTCGGGTTTTAACGCAAAGCTGGATCGTTACGGACTATTGCTGAATCCAGCCTTCGAGATACGAAGGGAGTGGGTCAACCAATGCGCGATCCTGGATCTCCTGAGAGAGTGGATGCCATCAGGATCTCGCAGGCGAACGAACTCGACCGTCTAACCAAGGCGCCGTTGAAACCTCAGCCGCGCCTACATATACTCCGGCAATACCTATTGCCGAAACAGAGGTAGGGTAAAGTCAGGTTATTTAGAGAAGCTGGACGTGACAATTCGAGCGGCAGTGAGACGCTGGCTATATATGCCTGAGGACGTGATGGTAGGATATTTCCAAGTGTCGGGTGGTCTAGGGATCCCACGGCTGTCGGAGTTCATTACCCACTTGAGGTTACGAAGGCTCATGGCACTGAAAGAGTCCACCGTACCTCATGTATCGGCTTGCACGGGTGGGGCATTGGTCGAGATTTAAATCGCTTGGTGCCACGCCCGACTTGCTGATGTAGCGGCGCCGATGAAGCGACACTGGGCTCAGCCATTGCACGGGTGAGTAGACGGCGCAGGTCTACGAGAGTCGGGTGAGAGCCGACTCTCTACGAACTGGGTTCTGTCCAAGAACTCCCATCAGACGGAATTTGAGAAAAATCAAATTCAAAGTTTCCCAACTAAAAACAATATGTCAGACACATGAAAAAAATATGCAAAAATCAGCATTTGATCAAAATATATGTTTATTAAAACCAAGCGAAATGAGTTTTTGATGTGATTTTCCACAATCATTTCAAAAGATTCTCAGAAATATACGGACTGATGTCACTTTTCCCCGGCATTAGGCGTCAATCGGTGGATCATCAACGTAATCGTCCTCACTTTCTTCTGGTAGGTTGATGTATGTTAAGTCTGTAGAAGTCCTTCGCGTCTGGTCTTACAAGGAATGATGTAAGCGCTTGTAAATCGTTCCACTTTGCCTTCTTGATGGGTATCTGGCCATGGTACAATTTGGTCGCTGCTCGAAGGTCCTCTCTCTTCTTCACTGGACGCAGAAAAGTCACTGTCCATTGCACTTTAATACTGCAGAATCACACGTTTGAAAAACAGTTAACTTTTAAGACAAATTGTTACGGTACGACGTATGAACTAGAACAAAACACAAGAGGATTGATAAGAACATGTTGGGTGATGCACGCAAATTTACACAAACGAGAATGGTTAAAAAGGACTGAAGCCGTTCTTCCCATGACGCGCTAGGACTCACGTCGTTTTTCCCTAGCAGGGCGGATGTTCTTACGCTTATTTCTATGGACTCAAGTCTCTCTTGTCATTTTTCGATTCAGTCATATTATAGTACTTCCCTAATGCTACTAGATGTCGCCTCAAACTCATTTTGTTGACGAAGTGGACTGAAGTCGTTTTTCCCCTGTGCCCTTCATATACGAAGGGTAGCGACTTCGTGCACTATAAGTCTAGTCGGGAACTTTGAACGGACTATTATCGCGGGACATACTAGATTTAGATATCTGCGCAATAATTATTACTTATGTATGGCAAGAGTGTAAGTAGTTAAATAGATTGTACGGTGTTTATTTGGTTTAGTACCTACGTAGTTTATTTCCGATACCTTTCCCACTATCTGAAACTCCGAAGAATTCACCTGTTAAAGTCTCAAGGCTTGTTTCATTGGCGTCCCAACTAAGGGGCAAAAGAGTTGTCAGATTTTGGTAGATGGTTGTTGGAAATTATTGTTCGATTAAACTTAGAGGATAAGAAATATTTTCTGTAAAATGTCGGGGCGGGCAAAAAGGAAGTTAAAAAATTACGCTGAATCAGAAGATGAGGGAAAAGAGAATACACTTTCAGTATTAACGAAATTGGTGAAAGAAATTAATACGAATTTGACTGATAATAATCGAATTCTCAATGAAAATTTTAATATTTTGGCTGAGAACAGTAGGAAATTGAATCAAAAGTTTGATTCGATTTCAGAGGGTTTGAGAAATGATAATGTAACTGATGTTAGTCCAGAAAAATTGTGTGAACAAGTTTTGATGAATAAGGATAATCCAGTAGTTGTCAGTAGCGTGAGTTCAAGCAATAGTGTGCATTTTTTGACTGCTTGGAAAGAACTTGGAGGTAGTACACTGCAGTTTAGGCCGGATACAGGGTCGCATCCTGTAATGTTTATTAATAAATTGATTTATTTATTCCGAGAGGCGGATATTCCTCAGCATAAACAATTAACTTTGACATTTGGTACTTTGAGGGGTTCTGCTGCTGATTGGGGTGAGATAAAAAAGAATCAATGTGTAGATTTTCGACAATTCAAACAATTGTTTCTAGAAAGATATTGGGATGCAAGAACTCAAAGAGAAGCGTTTAGAAAATTCAAATTTGGAGTGTTTGAAAGAGGCTTGAGAGCTGATTGCTTTTTGAAGCAAGTTCGAGAAGCGCGGTATCTAGATTCTTCACCAAGTGATGAAGAAATAATAGATATTTTGTCGGAACATTTTGAACCAGATGTTCGTAGAGGAATAATAAGTTCGGGAATGCGTAGTATTGAGGAGGTTGAGAAATATCTGAAAAGGATTGATGAAACTTACGAGGGGAGTTCAAATGCGCCAAATAGGAATTTGGGGAATAATATTACAAATCGAAATTTCAATGTTAATAATCGAGCGCCGAATGTTCGCGAGTCATATAATAGAAATAGAGTGGATAATGAACGTCGGTCGAATAATACAGAAGGGGAAAGAAGTGGAAATGTTGATCAAAGAATAGTTCATGGTGAACGCGGAGAAATATCAACACTTTTTAATGACAGTTATGAGGATTTACTCGAAGAAACTGAGTTGATGAAATCAGCAGGTAATATTGCACCAGTTGTAGATGCAAAAGTTGAGTCGTTTGATGTAAAACTTTTAGTTGATAGTGGCTGTACGGTAAGTTGTATCAGTCAAGAATTTTTAGATAGAATTTTGTCAGTTAAATCGGACTTACCAATTTTACCTGTTTGTGGGGTTACTGTATATGGTGCGCTGAAAAATAAGGGCCAATTGATTAAACAGCAAGTTTATTTACAGGTAGAAATTGATAATATAATGTTTGATTATACGTTCATTGTGGTACCTACTCTAATGCGGGAAATAATTCTGGGGTGTGATTGGATGACTAGTTCTGCTGTGATCATAAATTTTGAAATAGGCGAGTTGTATGGCAAAGTGAATGAAAACAAATTCGTTTTCAAGTTTTTTGAAGAAGGTGAGAAAAAGGGAGAATTAGGAGTGTGTGAAATGCATGTAGACTCTGAGGATAGGGAGTTTAGGTTGAAACCTATGAAGACATTTTATTCTGAGCAGGAGGTTCGTGAGGTAGCAAACAATGCTGAGACTTTCAAGGATGAAGACAAGGATAAGCTATTTGAGCTGATGATTTCGTATAGAGATATTTTTTCAGATCAACCGGGGTTGATGAAGGGGTATGTTCATAAAATATTCTTGAGAGATTATAGTCCTTTTTATCAGAAGGGGTATCCGCTTCCATATGTGTACAAGGATGAAGTTAGACGTCAGGTGCAGGAGATGGAAAAGTGGGGGGTAGTTGCCAAATGTCAAACAGAATTTGTGAGTCCTCTGGTGGCTGTGAAGAAGAAGGATGCTTCTATAAGAGTATGTTTGGATGCTAGGTTCTTGAATGAGAGAATGAAAAAGGATCATGTAGTTCCACCAGTGCCTAATGAGTTTTTGTATCAGTTTTCTGCAGGCCAATGCTTAACTACTCTCGATTTGACTGGCTCTTACTGGCAAATACCAATTTACGAGCCACATCAACAATATACTGGGTTTTCACATGAAGGTGAGACTTATGTTTTTAAGGTATTACCGTTTGGTTTGTCCACATCTGTGGGAAGTTTTATAAGGGGTTTGAAGATGGTATTGTGGGAGGAATTTGAGAATTTTCTCATCATGTATGTAGATGATTTGTTAATATTTTCTGCGGACCCTATAACACATTTAGCTCACTTAAAAATGATTTTTCAGAAATTCAAAGAGGTGGGTTTAACCATCAAATTAGGGAAGTGTAAGTTTGGTAAAAATTCGGTAAAATTTCTTGGGCATGTTTTGACACCTCGAGGAATCAGTATTGATTTAGAGAGAGTAGCTGCGATACACGATTTTCGGGTACCCCGGAATGTAAGAGAATTACGGTCTTTTCTGGGGCTTATTAATTATGAGAGGCGATTTTGCGAACAGTTTTCTGAGTTAACTTTGCCACTATTACCGTTGTTAAGAAAGAAATATAACTGGAAATGGGGTGAAGAGGAACAAGGTTTCAAGGTGACTACTCAAGTAGATCCGAATCCTAATAGTAGATTTTATATTCGTACTGATAGTTCGGCATATGGATTAGGTGGGTGCCTGTATCAGGTCGATGAGGTATCTGGTAACATTGGGGTTATCGCTTACTATAGTAGAACACTGAAGGGTGCCGAAATCAACTATTCGGTAACTGAAAAAGAAGCGTTAGCTATTGTTGTTGCTTTAAAACAATGGCGGGTATTTGTTTTGGGTCATGATTTAACCATCGTAACCGACCATAAGGCATTGTCATTTATTAAATCGTGTAAATTATTGAGTTCTCGTTTATCAAGATGGATTTTATATATCCAAGAATATTCTTTTGATATTCAGTATTGTAAAGGAACTGAAAATGTAGTTGCGGATACATTATCACGGTTTCCACTTTCTCAAAGTCGTGAGGAGTACAAAGAAGTACCTGATTATAAAGAAATTCATATCAGTGCTGTTGTAGTGAGTGATTTAGCCAAGAACCTAAAAACAACTTTCAAAAATATTCAGAGGGATCAGATGAATGATTCATTTTGTAATGTCATAAGAGAGGAACTGTCGAAGGGAGAGAATGCTGTAAACAGAGTGCGAGAATGGTATATAATTCATGAAAATCTTGTGTTTCGTCGAGGTTCTGATATAAATCCTGGTTGGAAGTTATGTATTCCGAAAGAAATGTGGAGGTCCTTGATCTTAGAAGAACACGATGAAAATGGACGTTTTGGTGCTGAGAAGTGTTATCGTTGCCTATCAAGATTTTATTTTTGGCCAAAAATGCGAAAAATTATTCGACAATTGGTAGTGAGTTGTGATTTGTGCCAAAAGGCAAAGCAAAGTCCTACTTGTTATGGAAAAATGCAAAATATATTACCTCACCAGCCAAATGAATTGGTGTGTTTGGACCTAATGGGCCCATTGCCGCAAGGTAGAGGTGGAGCTACTCAGCTTTTGGTGGTTATAGATGCTTTTAGTAAGCATGTGTGTCTTTATCCATTAAGAAGAGGTACTACAATGAGCATTTTGAGGTGTTTGGTTACAAAATATTTTAAGGAAGTTGGTAAGCCGAAAATTATCTTAAGCGACAATGCTCCATGTTTTGTTAGTAGGCGCTGGGTCGATGAATTGAGGAAAGCTGAGGTACAGGTAGGTTTCTCATACCTCTGTTTATTTTCCTCAGGGGAATATTGCTGAACGAATCGATAAGGAGATTGGCCGATTGTTACGTACTTGTTGTTATCGTAAACACACCAAGTGGGTTAATGTACTTGGTGATGTGGAGAAATGGTTGAATCAAACGATTCATGAATGTACGGGCTTCACCCCAAATGAGGTGCATTATGGGGAGTCTCGAGAAAATAAGTTCATTAAACAGATAAACTATCCGTCGAACGACGAAGTACGTGACTTCGTTTTTCTTGCGAGAGAAAAACTCATGACTAAAGCCGAACAGCGTAAAAATCGACATGAAAAAAATAAACGCAATTTTTATGTATTTGTTGAGGGAGATAAAGTCTTGTTGAAAACTCATTCACAATCATCAGCAGATAAAAAGGAAATTAAGAAATTTTTCTTGTTGTACAAAGGTCCTTGTACTATTACCCAAGTTTTGAATCCAAATTCTTATCGTATCGTAGAAAATGCTACTGGCTTATCTTTAGGCATACATAATGTGAGGAATCTGAAACCTTACAAATGTCGAGTTCATGTTAGGGATGATCAAGTTGACGTTCATAATGATAATTAAATCAATGTTAGAATGGCATTGATTGAATTGGGGGGTGATGTACCACGCCTGTAACGTCAACCATATTTTATATTATTACTTGTTCAATCTTTTAGTGTGTACGCCTATGTTTAGATGATTACTAGATATATCGTGTATGTCGAGTCCCTTGTTGCTAAGGCGCGTTGTGTGATGTGTGCGCGCGGCTCGGTGCTGAAGTGCGGGAAGGGGAAGGATGAATAGAAGGCCAGGCGGGAACGAAGCTGAGACGTCAACGTGACGGCAGTGGTATGCTGGCGTCTGAGAAGTGAGCCTGATAAAAAGTTTTGGTCAGTTAGGCTTGCGGCGTGAATGCGAGTCTAAATATTCACTGATCGCTCTACAATTCTGTTCGGCTGTAGTAGCCCTATTCCAGAAGAAATAATCCATCAAATTTGTTTTGGACCTGCGAAGGAGACGTGATGCTGTTTGTCAAATCACATTGAGATATTACGAGCAAAGCCGGTAAACTCCTCCCTTACGTGTGAGCTGTCTATCGATGAACTGAACCAAGGTAGGATCCATCCTTTCCTATTTCTTTTGTGACACTGAAAAGTGTTCGTGGCCGGCCTTTCTGGTTGCCGTTCGAGTACTATCGGATGGTTATGTCCGTTAGACATTGAATAGTTCGAATAAGTCTAGTCGGGAACTTTGAACAGACTATTATCGCGGGACATACTAGATTTAGATATCTGCGCAATGATTATTACTTATGTATGGCAAGAGTGTAAGTAGTTGAATAGATTGTACGGTGTTTATTTGGTTTAGTACCTACGTAGTTTATTTCCGATACCTTTCCCACTATCTGAAACTCCGAAGAATTCACCTGTTAAAGTCTCAAGGCTTGTTTCAATCGAAACAAAAAATTAAGAACAATTGAAGAAGGTTAAAGAAAAACTAGGAGAACGGAAAGACATACAAACGAGAGAGATGCAGATAAATTAACCAATGTTGGCAATAACAGGAGTCGATTATGGGATGAATGAAAGATGAATTTGCAGATACTCTGGTAAGAGAAAACGAAAATGTGGCCAATAGTGTAGGAGAAGAAGACCCTAAAGAACACATCAAGATTATAACGAGAAGAAGATATAGGAATCCAGTGCAATAATCACACGAGGAGAAGTTATCATGGACATGGTTGCATGCCGAGCGACAAGAGGGTATACGGATTACAGACGCCATGACGACTGATCTAAAGGTGGTCCAGGTCAATCTGAGGAAAGGGAGAGAAGCGAAAAAATCGACATAGCTATCATCCAAAATACATAACACAAAATGGAAAGAGTGACGAATTACAAAATACACAGACAAAACGAAGACTAAAACATGCACACTTATCAAAGACAGCATACGGGACGTAATGAAAAGACATGACGAACAACAACACAACCACGATACAAATAGGAGCAGAAACAAAACAAATTACAATAACCATTATATACGATGAGCCAGGGGGCATAGAGAACAAGAGACTCATTGAAATGAAAGGTAAACTCGAGAGAATAAAGGGACAGGGGACACGAACGCGAAAAACACAGTATGGGGAGGAAGAGAAATAGACAACAGAGGGGAAGAACTCATGGACTGAGTGGTAAGCAACGGCTTGATAATAGAAAACAATAGGAAGGACCTAGCCACTTTCTCCAGCACAAGAGGTGAAAACTGGGTGGACATCTCTATAAGAAAAAAAAACAGGCTGGAAGGTACAAGACGAAGAGGCAATGAGCGACCACAGATATATAACATACAAGATACAAAACAAAAATAGAGCAACAAATGTAGGACAAGACACTACAAGATACGACATAAAAAAGCAAACTGGAAAAGACTCGGGGAAATGCTAACACAATACAGACATAACACAGGACACAGAAAAACAGACAGAAGCAATGCCAAAAAAAAACAACACAAAGAGACACACATATGGTGGGACGATGAATTAACGAGAGCCAGAAGCAACACAAATAAACGGAGGAAAGTATGGCAATACGACAAAGAAGACGAAAACAAGAAAAATGCATACCAAGACACACGAAAGAGCTGATTGAAGATAAAAAGGAAAAATTCCTAACTGAACAAAGACAAGACGACCCATGGGACACAGCCTACAAAATAATGAAATGCCACCAAACAACACCCTTACAAACATACAAAGACACGACGGAGCATGGACGGACAACAAAACCGAAACAGAAGAAATTACAAAAAAGTACTTTCCAGAAGACAGCAAGACAGAGAAAGAACACTACCACATTACAATAGGAAACAAGAAGAACACCACACAAGAAGACGACACATCCTTCACAAAAAAGGAACTGGAAGGTATAATTGAAGACCTAAAAGAGGGCAAGGCTCCAGCAGAAGAGGGAATACCCAACGAAGCAATGAGACACATACTAGAAATACAAGGAGAAACACTGCTACACATATACAACACATGCCTGAAAGAAGGTATCTTCCGAAAAAAATTGAAAAAAGGCATGGTATGGATACCTGAATCAAACAAAGGATACCGGCCTATACCGCTACTACCCACTCTAGGGAAAACATCAGACAAATCAATAACAGGAAGATTAACGCACCTAATGGAAAGCACAAAAAATTGACGACAGGCAAATTGGATTTAGAAAGGGGCAGGAACACAACGGAGGTCATAGAGGAGGTTATAGAGAAGATCAAGGAAAACAGGAAAGCCAAGATACACACACAAATAATAACCCTGGACATAACCAATGCTTTCAACTCAGCATGGGTTCCCGGAATCGTAGAAGTGCTGAGGAAATAGAACATCAAAGAGGACATAAGAAACATATGTAAGAGCTTCCTAGAAAATAGACTAATCACAACCAAGGAATTAACCAAAACAAAAAACAGAGGCTGCCCACAAGGGTCAAGCCTGGGACCCATGCTGTGGCTACTAATAATGAAAGATTGGTTTGAGAAAATGAACGAGGTAGAAGGGAAAGACGAAAGCGACAGATTCCAAGCCTATGCAGACGACCAAATTATACTAAGGGGGAGATCAGCAGGCGGTAGAGAGACCATTCCTCTTGGCGATCACGAAGGCATATAGGAGAACGGCCACAAACACGCTGAGGCCATCGCAGGAACGATACCACTCCACATCGAATAAACAACATACAAAGATACAGAAAGACAAAAATGAGAAGCGAGGAACTCATACACCCCAGGGAAGACACACCAACACCAGGACAGACAGACGGGAACGTGAAGATATACGCAGATGCAGGGACAACAGAAGAAGGACTAGCAAAACAAAACAACGAAGAAGAATGGACAACAAAATGTGGCAAAGTAGAGAATGGAAAGAACATACACAGAGCAGAACAATATGCTATATATAAAGCAATAAAATGGCGACACGAAATGGAAGAGAAAACAGCTGAAATAATAACAGACTCACAAAGAGCCATTAATAACATAAATAGGACAAAAAACAGAGACCAACTCACAAACTACATAAAAAAAGGACACAACAATTGAACACATAAGGAAAGAGCACAAACATCAGGAACCCAAGAAACCAAGAAGAGAACACAGGAATAAAAAGAGCAAATACCGTAGCTAAACAACATATTCTAGACGAACGAGAAGAACACATAATATGGAACAGGAAACGAATAAGAGAAGAAAAGAACACCCATAAATCAAACATATGGCAAGAGTACTGGACAAGTACCGACAAAGGAGTAGGAGAGAGAAAAATAAATGAAAAGGTGGACAAGAACCTACTAGACTCAAACCATAAGACGACACAACTGACAACGGGACACGGACACAAGGAATACTACAGAAGGTTCAGACTGAGAGAGACGGGCGCGATATGCGTCTGCAGGGAAGATAGGGAAGACGCACAACACATCATCAATAGTTGCACACTACCAGACAGAAGTGAAGGAAGGGAAAACTTGAGAAAATACCTGGAACAAAACGGACAACAATACCCACCAGTACTACACGACCGACTAGACAAAGACAAAATAAGACGAATGAACGAGTGGGGAAATGAGGTTATCGAAGAAGACCTCAACCAAGAATCAGATTTACCTTGGCCACTAAGAACTAACGCCAGATGTACGACATAATTTATGTAATGAATGAATGAAGGAAGTACCCGCTAATTTTTAGGAGAGTGAAGAGGGGACGGCGTTCGCTTGACAGGGGTTGCATTAGATAGATGGTAGTTTTCTCTGGGCCTTATGATATCAGGTGAGTGGATCCTTTCACTCCCAAGAGTGAAGAAATTTCTTAACCTGTACCAGACGCCGGTGGGAACCAAAGAACCCGACATCACGGCGCAGAAAGGAGATCGCATCGCGATCTTCGACGCACAAGTGGTGCCTGCCAATGACTTAACATGTAGACTGCCATGAGACATGCGTGCTATGCTTCAGTTAATTATTTCTTGCATGCTCTGTACTATGTATGTAGTGCCACATGGTCACATGCATTACCAAGCTTTAAGGCGCTGAGGTACGGCGTAAGGATCACGGATTCAATATTTCTTCATGAGCTGAATCCAGCACGGCACAGTGCGCCAGATGGTGCAGAAAAAAGTCGAAATATATCGAGCGGAAAGACATAAACGTGTTATTCATATCGGGAACCCAAAAAAATTAATATTCCATTTGGCACACAGGACCAGGTTTCGGTGGTATCATTGTGGCAGTCTACGGGTTAAATAGGGAACACGAGGCAAAGTACCGTGACGAAGCCCAGCTTGCGTCCATCATCGCGAGGGAAAGCCGAGGGACCAGGCCCTGGACGGAGGGGGGGGGGTGATTACGGAAAATAACATCGTTTTCGCAACCGTCACCGTATCGTGGATCTCAACTGGGTCAGGTGGAGTGGCATGGTCTAGGCTGCGGCCTCCGTATACAGACACTGCCATCCCATCGATCCAAGTTCGGTTAGGTTCACGATTAACCCCTTTTATTTTCTTAACAACGACTTCCACCGTACAACTCATGGTGGGGTCAGCGCAACCACGCGGCTCCTTAATGCTGGTTTTTAAAAAGCGCGTGTAATGACGTGGTGGTTTCTAACTGTATCGGCGGCTTGCTACCGCTCTGGCCCAGCCCGTACAAGATGAGCAACTGGTGTCTCTAAGTATCGGAGCAGGGACACTGGTAGTTTCGGGAATCCAGGTTGAACAACTGATGAAAAAGTGTAGGCACAACGAAATCGTGCCTCTATACGGCCGACGTGAGCTCTTTTACACCACCGTTCTGATAATGAATGACAGCTTTGATTACTTAAAGTCCATAAAAATATTATATCAATCGATTTTTAAAGATGCCTTAACTACTGAAAGTGAAAGTCGTGGAATCCTCATAATTGAATGGTACATAACAACCGTTGTGCATTGAAAAGATTTTTCCTTCATAAACAATAGTCAATTATCAAATGAATAATAGAGCTAGAACTCAAATAAAAAGATGAAATTGTTAATGAATTAATAATGAACAAAAAAACACTTGAAGTATTATTGTCATATTTGCCATAGTTATAATAATTTCAAAAACGAATGAGCGGATGAGAAACACAGGTTTCAAGGCATGATAATATCAAAAGCTCAATGAAAATAAAGAAAATTGAAAAGCTACTTTCATTACATAATAAAGTAAATAAATGGGAAATATCAAATCATTTATAACAAATTGATTTTCAAATAAACAAATAAAAACGATATAAATCTTTGAAATCGCGAAGATCACTAGAATTCATGATTTTCAGAAAAAAAATGGTTCCCTAATCTCAATATTTAGCCGCAAAAAACGATTGTTAGTAAATGAACGCATTTTTAACAGCAAATAAATTTTTTAAGGGCCGTTTTTTCTCTAAAAATCATAATTTCCATCAATATTTATATAAAAATGAACAATATAACTGTTTATAACAATGAAAAATAAATATTTTCGGGAAGCTTTCTTCCGTTATACATCGAAACAAACAAAAATCAAGAAACAACATTTTTTCAATAACTTTTTCCTGATTTTTGATGCTCAATTGTTGATAAAGCAGTGGAACATAAAAATTTTGTAGCTTTTTCATCGGCGATCTATTCATTAGCATATTTAGAATAAATTCACGAATTGAAAAAAATTGTAGGGTTATATATTTAATTTATTCAATTTGAATCATCAGGGTTTTTGGGTTAACTTTCAGTTCATAAAAAAAATGATTAACAAATGCATAATCAATGGGAAAATTGGGATAAAAATTTTTTCAACCGCGGATTATCATTCATTGATGTATTCCAAAACTACATGAATTTTTTCATCCCTCAATTATCATATTTCATATGATTGAGTATTTTTTTGTTGCTGTGTCATATTGACAAACCGCGCGCGAAAGCCCGACTACCCGTTTTTGCCCTAGTTTCAGGGCTCTGAAAAAATCATAAATAATTGAGGCTCAGCTCCAGGAGTCGAAACTTTTTTTAAGCAAGTTTGATGATCTTTTTTGGTATTTTTTAAAATTCGAAAATTTCGAGTATTTTTGGAGATATTAAAAAAACCTCATTTTTTCACCTATTTGTTTATAATTTTTTTCAGTACCTTCTCGAACTTTTCATTAAACATTCTACGTGACAATATAAGAATCGAGTGACACCTCGATCGTGATTTTCGGAGACTATATAAAAATTTCAGAAGAAAATGGAGCATATTAACTATATAACGAAGTTCCTACCTCAGGGTTTCTCAACCTTTTTGCAGTCACGGACCACTTTCACAATATAAATACTTCCACGGACCCCTATCAAAGATTATCTTAATCTCAAGTAAAGAAAACAAGCCAATTCATATTGAAAAATCACATTTATTAGTTGGTAGTGATGATGGCACTATTGTTTTTTCTAAAGCTAATGAGAAGGCTGTTGCTGTTTGGCCTCGATAAGAACGTTAAATTGTGGGGTTGTCTTCGACAACTCAAGAAGCATGTCATTGGCAACGTTCAAGCGATTTCGACTTTTTGTTTTTATCGACACTAAAATCGAGAACCCGGCCTCACAAAGATACATAGTAGCAAATGGTATCAGAACGGACATAGCTCGCTTGACAAGAAGAGGGTAAGCTCCACTCAAAGAACACCAAAACTCGCCAAAACCTTTTGCATGAAATTCAGCCTTCAAAACTGCCTCAGATCTCATGTCAATTAAGTCATCTTTGATAAGATCTTCATCGCTGATGCTGTCAATTTCAATTCAAAATGGACTTCGCACCCATGTTTCTTTGACGAGTTTTTCATAACTGAAATAACCTTCAAAAGACGTCTGTAATGTTTCCAGATGTTTAGACATTTCGTTTTGAATTTTTGATGTAATTTTCTTCATGTTCCCAACACCTTGTGTCACTAACTCTTCTAACATCGGAAAATTCGCGAAGTTATCAGATTCTGTCCTTCTTTTCCGAAGAGGCAGTTCACATAAAAACCTTTCAATCGTTCAGATGCATCCGCGTTAGTCACTGCAGAACCCTGAAGAGACAGGTTAATTTCGTTCAAATGAGAAAATATATCTGCTAAGTACGCTAGCCCTTGTAAAAAGTCTTCGCTCTTGTGATATTCATAAAGTGTATTTGTTTGATATGTACGAGCCTTCTTAAAAGTATCAAGTTACGGACAGTTTGCAAGGCCCAACATTCCTTCATTCGAGTACGCGATGATGTACACAAAACAGACATCAATGGTATCTCAAGTCCCTTCGGCCCATTAGGTGATACGCGTCAACGGCTCATGCTATTGGTCCACGTCAGAAGGGATTGAAACAAAAAAGCTAAGCTGTATCCTGAGGGAAGCGACTTACACTTTGACCGTCAACAGGGTGTGAAGACTCCATCTTTTAAGCCAAGACATTTTGAGCTTCAAGTTACATTGTTATATAAGTTTGTTTTCATTAAAGTCATTTAAAAATACCAGCGTATTCGTCATAGTATATGGAAAGAGTCACTCCATATTAAATGGTCCTTCGTGCCGGATGTGAATTTTAGACATCAGTGCCGAGCCAGGTTAGAAAAGACACTTCACGAGTGAACAAAGACATTATCGTGCAGTGACGCCAAAATCGCTAACAAGTCATTAGTTAGTGATTCAACTCGTGCCAAACCGAAGAAGCATCGCTAAAAGCCATTATTTAGTGATATCAAGTGCCAAAGACATCCAATTATTGGAGAACGTTCGCTGAACAGACATTCTTCAGTGATAGCAAGTGCCAAAGACTTCCAACTTTTGAAGAACAATCGCTGAAAAGCCATTCTTCAGTGATAGCAAGTGCCAAGGAATAAATTCAAGAATCACAGTGCAGCCGATACGGAAACTGTAAGTCTGTTCCAATTCAGTCATAGAAGTTGAGCAGTCTCAAATTCCAAGTGCATCTGTCTCTTTTTGTCAGTTTATCCTTCAATCAAATTATTATCTGAATAGCCTTTATTTAGATTTAAAACAGAGATTATCAGAATAGTAATAAAAATAAGTTGCAAAAGTCATTTTCTGCAGCTCGAGTCATTTTAAAATTAATTTGTAAAACAAACTTCACATATATTTTCATTGAAATCAATCATGGTAGACGAATCGCATGAAGCGCGCATCAATAGCTTGAAAAATACACGAGAGAGTTATAAAGCAAAATTAACTAGTTTCACGAAATACGTGACAGATTTTGAGCAAGATTTGAATTCTATCGAAGAACTACAGGTCCGCATAGAAAAGATTGACAAAACCTTCAGTGATTTTGATGATATATCGACAGATTTAGAAACTAACGATATTAGTACGACAAAGCTAAAGGGTCATCGAAAGGAGAGGCAGGCATTTGAAACTGAATTTTACGAATCTGTAGGAAAAGCCAAAGCATACGTTTCCCAGTTCAGGGCGGCTCAATCTCAACAGTCGGTATCTGATGTCTTGCCTCAGCCTACTATTTTTCATGATAGAGTTAATCTTCCGCCAGTTCATTTGCCATCATTCGATGGCATGCGAGAAAATTGGTCTCAGTTCCACGACTCCTTCAAGTCCCTGGTTCATGAAGATAAAAGAACACCAAACAGTACAAAACTAAGGTACCTCAAAGGCTGTCTGTCTGGTTCTGCCAAATCCGCCATCCAACATTATGAAACAACGGATGATAATTACACAATCGCGTGGGATTTGCTCTGCAACAAATATCAAAACAATAGAATCACGGTTAATCGTCATCTAAAGTCATTATTCGATATGCCTCTAGTTTCTCTATCAACAGGTAAAGATGTGAATAAAATCAGTTTAGGTACATTTTTAGACGAACTGCAGCGTCATATGCATTGTCTGAAATTGCTTAAGCAACCAATAGACAATTGGGATGCTATAGTTATTCATCTTGCCACAACGAAATTAGATTTTTACACTAATAGAGAGTGGGAACAGTATGTCAATAATACATTCCAGTCTCCATTAGATTTTCCAACCTATGATCAATTTATTTCGTTCATTTCCAAGAAATGTCAACTATTAGAAACCCTTGACACCTACAAAAAACCACCGCAGTCATCGAATACCTCACAACCGACAAGAAAAAATGAGAAATTCGAGAAAAGATACTCTCATTTGACCTCGAATAAAAAATTTGCATGCTATTTCTGTAAAAGGAGTCATTTCATATACACGTGTAAAGATTTTCTAAAACTATCTCCAAAAAAACGCGAAGCAGAAATTAGAAAACTCAAACTTTGCATAAACTGTTTCAAGTCGGATCACGCTGATGAAACGAATTGCCCTTCATCTAATTGTAAGCTGTGCAATAATAAACATAACACCCTTTTGCATTACGACTCGACTCAAGGTCAAGTTCAACCACAGCATGTGGTCCAACCCCAACCCCCTAACCACATTCCAGAAACAAGTGCCAATGTTTCCGAGAATTCAATAGAGAACTGTTACTTCTCAGGTTACACCAACGCGAGAACGCGCGCAATTCGAACTCAGCCACGGGTTCAAGTTTTACTCTCAACAGCTGTGGTTAGCTTGCGCTCTTCGGAAGGTAAGGAAATACAAGCTAGGTGCATTTTGGACTCGGGTAGTATGAATAATTTCATTACCATGTCATTGGCGAAAAGGTTAGATTTTGAGTTGGAAAGGCCGCAAACTTCTGTTTCGGGCGTGAGCGGCTCTGCTATTAATATTCGCGGACAAATTAAAACAACCATAAAATCTACCGTAAACAATTTCCAGTCAGCTCTAGACTTTATGGTGATCGATAAAATTACGGGAAAAATTCCCTGCGTGTCATTCGATCTGTCCGATTTGAACTTACCGGAAAACGTTATGCTAGCCGACCCCACTTGCCATCTTTCGAGTGATATCGATGCTTTATTGGGAGCAGACATTTTTTACCAGCTCTTATGCAAAAATAAAATAAATTTAGGCGAAGGCAAACCAGTTTTATATCAAACTAAATTGGGATACGTTTTGTCTGGGACATTAAGTATGAACAGCTATGAATATCCAAATTCGTTCTGCAATATTTCCTTTCAATCAGATCAATGTGAAATACAAAGTCAGTTAGAACGTTTTTGGAAAATAGAAGAGTGTCAAACAACTAGTAGCATCATGTCGAAAGAAGAGCGAGAGGTCGAAGATCACTTCGTAGCGAATACTAGGCGCGACAATAGCGGTCAGTTTGTCGTAAAATTACCATTACGCGAAAATTTCACAGAACTTGGCGATTCTTACGATATGGCATTAAGACGATTCTATTCTTTGGAACGAAAACTGAGTAAAGACGAGGATTTCAAAAGATTGTATTGTGAGTTTATGTCTGAATATATTGATTTAGGGCACATGTCATTAGTCCCCAACTCAAAAATAAATGCAAATAAAAACTGTTATTATTTGCCACACCACGGTGTGATTAAACACACTAGTCTGACAACAAAACTGCGTACCGTATTTGATGCGAGCGCGAAGAGCAATTCTGGCTTATCACTAAACGATGTGTTGAAAACCGGGCCAGTGATACAAGACGATCTATTTTCCATTCTTACGCGCTTCAGAAAATACAATTACGTGATTTCAGCAGATATAGCAAAGATGTTCAGGTGCATAGCAATCGACGAAAGTCAGAGGGATTTGCAGCGTATAATTTGGCGCCCTGACATTTCGCAAAGTCCTAAAATTTACAGACTGAATACTGTCACATACGGACAGGCATGTTCGTCCTTTTTAGCAATTAGATGTTTGTTTCAAGTAGGCATTGAGAACGAGACAGAGTTTCCAGAAGCTTCACGTGCAATAAAACGAGATTTTTATTGTGACGATTTCTTATCAGGTAGCGATACAATTGAAAGTTGTATTCAGTTGCGTAGGGAGGTTTCTGACCTTTTAGAAAAGAGTAAGTTTTTTCTAAGAAAATGGGCATCTAACGAGCAAGGTATTCTGCAAGATTCGCAGAAAAACGACATGTTTCATTATATAATTAATGATGACAAAGAATTAAAAACACTGGGCATTTTATGGAACACCAAATCAGATTCATTCGGGTTTTCTGTCGAATTTGGAATTCCATGCGTGAAAAGGGTCACGAAACGAACAATTTTAAGCATTATCAGTAGATTGTTTGACCCATTGGGGATAGCTGGGCCAATTCTCATTCAAGCCAAGCTTATCTTACAAGATTTGTGGAAATTGTCACTATCATGGGATGAAGCTGTACCTCCTACAATTCAGAGTTCCTTCATGAATTTTTGTCAAGATTTGAAATGCTTGGTTAACATGAAAATCCCCCGACAAGCCATAATCAAGAATTCAATTCATATACAAATCCACGGTTTCTGTGATAGTAGCGAAAAATCTTACGGCTCATGTGTAATGCTCCGGTCAGTTGATTCGCTGGAAAATTGTAGAGTTTCCCTCCTATGCGCGAAGGCGCGCATTGCACCTCTCAAAACACAAACATTACCCAGACTCGAGTTGATGGGTGCCGTAATATTGAGTCGGTTGATTAACAAAGTTGTTAAAGCATTAGAAATAAAATTTTCTGAGTCGGATATATTTTATTGGACAGACTCAACCATCGTCTTAGGGTGGTTACATTCGGAACCCTCAAACTTGAAATGTTTTGTGGCAAATCGTGTTGCTGAAATTCAGCAGCTCACCAAAACAACGCAATGGCGACACATCAGATCACACGATAACCCCGCGGACATTATTTCAAGAGGGGCGACTCCAAGCTCTCTTATAAAAAGCAAACTCTGGTGGGAAGGCCCACATTGGCTTGCTCTAACACCGAATAATTGGCCTGAAGCCGTAGATGTTAGAGAGACTGAAGTTGATAACTTGCCTGAAAGAAAAAGGGTTGAAGTAGCGTCACTCTTATCAACAAATGTCGAAAATTTTGATATTTTTACAAAATACTCCTCATTTGCTAAGTTACAGCGTATTTTCGCTTACACGATGCGTTTTATTCATAACCTGCGTTGTAAGTGGAATAAAAATGAAAATAATATTATCATCGGGCCCTTGTCAGTACAAGAATATAAAAAGGCCCTACTACGCCTAACTTTAATAGCGCAAGCGCAAATGTTTCCTAAAGACATCCAATCTCTACAGGCCGATAAAAAATTGAGCAATGACAGCAAAATTTTAAGCCTCAAACCATATCTAGATGAATTCGGATTATTACGGGTAGGCGGACGAATAAAAAACTCAGATCTTAGTACCGATCATAAACATCCACTCGTTATTGACAGTAAACATCCACTTTCATTAAGTATTATTCAATACGAACACATTCGTCATTTCCATGCAGGCGTTCAGAGCACTCTTTCAGCTATAAGACAAAAATTTTGGCTTATTAATGGAAAAAATGCTGTTCGATCATTTATACGAAGTTGTGTTATCTGTTTCAAGGCAAATCCCGTTCCGAACGTCATAAACCAAATGGGAGATCTACCTGCGCGTAGGGTCAAGCCAGCGCGTGCCTTTCTCGAAAGTGGCGTCGATTTGGCAGGTCCATTTCTCATAAAAGACAGCAAAAACAGAAATCGGCAGATGACTAAAGCATATCTCTGCGTTTTCATCTGTTTAGTTACTAGAGCGGTACATTTTGAAATTTGCACAGACCTTACCAGTGAGACATTCATTGCTGCGTTAAAAAGATTTCTTTCACGAAGAGGTATTTGTCGATCTTTACTATCGGACAATGGAAGCAATTTTATAGGCGCTCGTCGAGAAATGCGTGAAACTTTTCATTATTTGCTGAAACTGAACAAAGACAAAGATATTTTGGATTATTTGAGAGAAAATTACATTTCTTGGGAATTAATTCCACCTAGAGCACCGCACTTCGGCGGAATATGGGAAAGTGCCGTTAAATCTGCCAAACATCATTTGAAAAGAGTTGCAGCAGATGCGCATTTGACTTACGAACATTTTTATACTTTAATCGTCCAAATAGAGGCTATTCTCAATTCCAGACCATTGACTCCTATATCCTCTGACGTGAACGATCTCCAATTCCTTACACCCGCTCATTTCCTCATCGGAGACTCATTGCAAAGTGTTCCGGAACATGACTACATCGAAACACCGATCAACCGGCTGAGCCAATACCAAAGGATCCAGAAAATGTATCAGCATTTTTGGCAACGTTGGAAAAACGAATATTTGGTTAACCTCCAGCAAAGACCCAAATGGAAGATCGGTAACAATAAAGCACTGAGAGTAGGCACAATGGTAATAGTAAAGGAGGATAATACGTTGCCAATGCAGTGGCCTATAGGCCGAATCACCGAGGTGTTTCCTGGGAAGGATCAGGTCGTCAGAGTTGTCAACGTCAAAACCAAGAACGGAATCATCAGGCGGCCGACAGCAAAGGTCTGCATGTTACCTTTGCTTGATCAAGTCTAAACTGCCACCTACTGGGACGCGTCAATGTGTTGAAAGGTACCACCTTTCAAGAGGGGCGAGATATGTACGAGCCTTCTTAAAAGTATCAAGTTACGGACAGTTTGCAAGGCCCAACATTCCTTCATTCGAGTACGCGATGATGTACACAAAACAGACATCAATGGTATCTCAAGTCCCTTCGGCCCATTAGGTGATACGCGTCAACGGCTCATGCTATTGGTCCACGTCAGAAGGGATTGAAACAAAAAAGCTAAGCTGTATCCTGAGGGAAGCGACTTACACTTTGACCGTCAACAGGGTGTGAAGACTCCATCTTTTAAGCCAAGACATTTTGAGCTTCAAGTTACATTGTTATATAAGTTTGTTTTCATTAAAGTCATTTAAAAATACCAGCGTATTCGTCATAGTATATGGAAAGAGTCAATCCATTATCTTTCAATAAAAGTAACACTTCTGCTCGCAACTCAAATAAGCGCTTTAAGACCCGTCCCGTTGACAGCCAACGAACTTCTCTGTAGTAAAGCAGTACTTCATGTTCTGATCCCATTTCTTGACAAAGTCTTTTGAACCGGAGGTGGTTTGAGGCTCTTGCTCTGATGAAGTTGATTATTCTCACACATATCGACATAACTTTTTTCAAATAAGTGGGCAAAGTTCGTGAAGCTAAGGCGTGTCGATGTAAAAAACAATGAGTGATTATGACATGAGGGATCTCTTTTTTGATCAAAGCTGCAAAACCAGATGTGTTATCAACCATCGTCGGAGCTCCGTCAGTGCACATGCTACCTAGTTTAGTTCTTAATCGATATGATGTTCGTTGAAAAATCTTTTAACTATCTCAAAGGCATCGGAAGCCTTAGTAGTCGCTGAGAGCGAGTCGCAAAAAAGAAACTCTTCTTTGATGCTACGTGTGTCATGATGGACGTAACGAACAAACACCAAGGTTTGGCCGCATTGTGAAACATCGGTGCTTTCATCCAATTGCACAATGAATGGAAATGGTGAAGCATTAAGTTCTTCAATAATTTGCTTCAACACATTTGACATTTCAATAATTCTGGAATGAATTGCATCGTTTGATGAAGGAACAGCTTCTACCTTCTCTCTTTGGTCCTTACCACATACAAGTTCCACAATATCCAGTGCACAAGGCTTTACCAATGTTTCCACGATTGTGTGTGGCTTCTTTTGCTGAGCAATACGGTGAGCAACCTTGTACGATGCCTCAAGACAAGGTTTTTGTGTCGGGATGAATCCAAGTTTAGGTAAAGTACCGGCTTTTTCAAACCGAGCTTTTTTAGTACGAAATTCGTCAATCTGCCCAGTTTAATCTTTGTTCAATCAACTCATGTTTTCTGACTGTTTTCAACTGACCTACTGCGGACCCATGGTATACATGCTACGGACCCCCTAGGGGTCCATGGATCCCACTTTAAGAAACCCTGTCCTACCTGGATTATCTTCTTTCTGATTTATATATATATAAATCACTTTGCTTCCCATTTGAAAATATCTATTGAAACAACATCTGACGTCTGTTCTCGTCTTTGGGAAGATATAATAAGCTTTTATTATTGGTCCGCTAGGAATAGCAATTGAGTTAGGTATTTCTTCTTCGAGATCCGAACTTCTGGTACAAGTTAATAGTGAATTTATGATTTTTGAGACGTTTTCATTCATCAACTATTATTCCACATAAATACCTCAGGCAGAGAACGTGCTAAGTCACTTTGGCAATCATTTTCGAGAGAGCTTTCTTCGGGTTGAAAACTCGGAATCTTCTATGCCAATTCAATTTTCTCTGGAGGCACTTGTTTAATAGTTTGCCAGATAACACTGTCGCAAATTTTTGAACTGGAATCACTATTTACTCTCTTATTATCGAATGATTAGATGCAAATACATAAGATGCGGGGAAAGAACGGGATAAATCAACATTGAAATATCCATTACAATTATCTCAGGGCAACTAATCGCTTGTTTCGAGCTTGGGTTCTCTTCCTTTCAAGGTACACTTGTCTCCCTAACTCCTCTTCTTCAACTCCTTAGCTCTCCTTAGTTTTTCCTTTCGTTTCAAATCGTTTTTCTGTAGTTCGTTATTGATTTCATCTTTCTCTTTTAGAGTAACGGTTTCAGAGAGGTTTTATCCAAGAACTTTGAGTGCAGCATTGAAGTCTTCACAAGAACTGCAACCGTTATACCGAAAACTAAAAGCACTGTGAAAGCTTATGGTAAATATAGTTTCATATAAGACGTGATCGCTTTTTTTAAGAATTTTCACATTTTGGTAACGTTCAGTAATTCTGGTAGATACACTTTTTTGGTTTTTTCTTGCTGAAGTCCCTAGTCCTACCTCTAAAAGAATCAATGTGAGTGCAAACTTCCTGCTCAGATTGTTCCATCCACTCTTCATCAATTTTTAACAAAGCACAGTATGCGGAATATAATTATACTAACCTCATCGATAAACGCCATAAAACATTCTTGCTGATTCAACACATTCTTCTGCGTGAACCCGGACTACTCACGTTTTATTCATGTTTACGGTATACAGAAGTACTAACATTTCCCGAACTGGCATAATCTTTTCCAGTACAATTATTTCATGTGATAGTATAGCCAAAAGCTGACGAAGAAATCTCAATTTGAGGCAACATGTGACTCAACACGTTCTTTCCCTAAGGTCTCCACATATTAACACCCCCGTGAGCAAAACAAACAGAATTCTAGTTCAATATTGCGTAATTGCATAAGGACTTCATCTATTATTCACTGGTTTGTTCGTTTCTACAGAGTGGATCTACAGTATTCGTTTTGATTAACGAGTATAGCCTAGAAGATAGTTGAAATAAATATCTAGAAACTGGTTTAACAATCTACTATTACGGAACTAAGCCATCAGCTCATTCCTCAACAGCCAATTCAATATAGAGAAACTGAATCTGCAGATGTTGAAATATGTCGATATAACAGAATCGAAAAGTAATTGCTGTACCCAACAAGTTGTGCCACATGAATTAGAAACTCTAGAGATACAAGTGGTCTGAGGAGTATACTCTAATCTGAGAAAAAGATGGTTGAAAAGGCTTTCCGAGGCAACATCTCCCAGATAGTGAAATTTATAGCTGATAGACGATTATGGGGCTTGGGCCCAATGAACTTCAAAGCGAAGTAGCTGGAAGCAATCTTGGAAATCCTCTAGTACTTCCGCCAGAGTTCCTCTTCAATAATGGATGGCATATGATATGTGGAATGTTAGCAAGTTGTCAAGTTGATTTTCGATTTGGAATGCACGATGTTGAAGTAAGAGGGCGAGATTCTGCAAGAATGTTCACCGAACTCAACATTAGGAATGGGTTTGAAATGGGTTAAAAGTTACCCAGCTGATCCCCCTTACGGCGTCAACTCTCAGGAAGTCGAAACTCATGCGAGCTGAGTTTTAACGAAGAGTCTCAAACATGTGATACTCAGAACATGTTTTCTTGAATACTTATTCATTCAATTCTATGATAATGAAACTGAGATAGCCCAAGAGTAGGCATTTGATATATATTGTTCGAATGTTTGTTAAGATGGTAAAAGTGTCCTAGAACTATTTTTTGGGTTCTTTATTGAAAAAATGCGTATACCTTCTCTTGGCGACGTTTTGGAAGCTAATCTTTCTCTTTTTCCATAATGGGATTGAAAAAAGATGCAGACTACCTTCCGAAATTAAATCTCCAAATTAATAAAAATACAGAACTTAACTGACAAAATAGTCACCCAATTTTTCATTTTTTGATTATTGCAGTTACGTATCAGGGCAAATATACCAAATTGACAAAAACACAGATATTATTAGAACTCAAAGCTTTTCCTTTGTCATATCTAGGAGAAAGCCCAAAAATGGATTACAGAGTATGCATTTAATGTCCATAAATTAGAAATTTTTCATGAATTTTTTATTAATTTCTTAGGAACACCATATCTCAATTACTGCAGCGGTTGAAGGCAGATACTTGTGCGGACGATAGTTGACTGATTACCTTCCAGAGCACAATATCAATATTATGAACTCGATTTGGAAGCAATCAACTTCTTTAAACCTTAGATTACTGAATCGGATTTGTAAAAGGAGTTTATGAAAAGTCAGAACGTTTTCAGTTTAATATCACTGATTCATAGGTATATAATATAATGAAGGTCATATTGATGGATATGGCAGTAATTTATTCACATATTTTTCAAGGTGCCTATTTATTTTGTCTGTATATCCTCGATATATAAGATAACTAGGAACTTCAAGTAGTGGATTTTGTTGATTGTTTCTTGAAGACACAACCCATAGAGAATTCGAAACCCAAAGTAAAGAAATTTTAATCTTAGTTTCACAACCGTAAAAAAAGCGAAAAGTATTCGAATTGGTGAGAATTCGAAATAAAATGTACGTATATAATTCTCGATACGATCATAAACAGCTCAACCTGGGCAATTCGAAATAAATTATGGTTTTTCAATGACGTATCATCATGATCCACAATACGGAAAATACTGAAACGGGTTAATTGAAATATTATTACTGGAATTGATATATCTACTAGATAATTTCAGTGAGGATTCACATTAATATTAATAGCTGTATAAATGGTTTCCATATTTGTTATATTCGAAACTATTACAATGATGTAAAATGCGGTGAATTAACTTTGAATCCGCTATTCAATTGGAATCGACAATTTATAAACCTTTGTTGTGAATTATAATGGAAATATTCGACAAATGTCAACTTAGAAGATTGCCAACAAGAGATTTGCATTCGAACAGGAATTTGCGTATACGTTTCAAGAACCGAAGCGGATTTAGTTTCCGAAACGTTAACGATAAGTATTAGCTGGAACGACTAACTTTGTCAAACACTGGTTTGATACTGGCCAAGCCCACCCGATTCGACAACCTCTAATGAGAGTTTCATTTGCCAAACAACAAGAGATGAGAGAGCTTGTCGACAAGATGATGAGAGAGGGTGTCACCGAAGAATCGTCGCCTTCGGTCTGAACCTATTGCGTTGGTTCCCAAGAAGGATAGATCCACGAGATTCTGTGTAGTTAATAGGAAATTGAATGATGTAACCAAGAAGAAAAGCTGCCCTTTACCAAGAATAGACGACACATTAACATATTTGACAGGTTCACGTTGGTTCTCCACACTAGATCTGAAGAGTGAATATTGGCAAGTGGGCATACATGAAGACGATAAGGAAAAGACTGCATTCTCGACTGGAAGCGGACTCTACCAGTTCACTGTTATGCCGTTTGTGTTTGTGCAATGTTCCAGCAACATTCGAAAGTCCTATAGAGCTGGTCATGCGTGGGTTCACTTGGAAAACTTGCCTTGTATACCTCGACAACGTATTGGTCATGGGAAAGACATTCGAAGAATTTGCGAGAGGTCCTTCAAGGATTTAGAGATGCCAACCTCAACCTGAATCTTCAGAAATGCTCATTATTCCAGATAGAGGTAGAGTTTTTAGGTCACAGAGTGTCATCGAAGGACATCCGAAGACATGAAAGAATGATACAGGCGATAAGAGAGTGGCCGAGACCAATAGGCAAACATGAAGTGAGGAGTTTCCTAGGTCTCGGCACCTAATACCGTCGGTTTGTGGAAGGATTTGCGGATATTGTAGCGCCCTTATATAAGTTGACAGAAGATCAAGTCAATCCAACAAAAGTGAATGGGAATTTTGGAAACTGAAGGTTGCTCTATGTTCCAGTCCCATTTTGAGTTTCACACGTCGACGAGGCCTGTTCGTCTTGGACACAGATGCCAGCAATAATTGTATTGAAGCCGTACTATCACAAAAACAAGATGGCCAGGAGAAAGTAATTGAGTTCTACAGCAAAGTACTGACCAAGCCAAAAAAGGCTTTGAAATTGCCATCCGATGACAAATGATGGCAACATACATCCTTGTTGCCATGGATTATATCAGTAAATGGGTTGAAGCTTATGCCTTGTCTAATCAAGAAGCACCCACAACTGCGAGAGCCCTGGAGGACAACATGTTCGCAAGATTCGGAGTGCCAACGGAGCTACATTCCGATCAAGGAAGAAATTTCAAATCGATTTCGTTCAGGAAAGTTTGTGAACTGATGGGAATCAGCACGACCAGAACAACTGCCCTCTATCAAAAGTCTGATGGCATAGTCGAGAGGTTCAACAGAAGTATGGAAGAACATCTCTCCGAAGTAGTAGAAGACTGGGATCGAAATCTTCAACTATTCTTGATGGCCTACCGGGCAGCTGTGCACGATTCTACAAAGCTCACACCAGCCGGTATCAACTTCGGAAGAGATCTTCTTTCGCCCTGTGTTTGGTGTTCGGATCACTAAGTACTGAGGAAAATGAGGTGCAGGATTATGCAGACGAAATGCGAGACATCTTGATAAGGTTCCATGAAATTACAAAGTTTACTAGTGATAGGATGAAGGCTGGATATGATCTGAGGGCAAATACTGGTGGATTCAAAGGAGATCGAAAGTGGCTGTACAACCCTCGTCGTGAAAAAGGAATTTCTTCCAAATTACCTCCATCCTAGGAAGGACCCTATACGATAGTCAACAGAATAAATGACGTGTTGTACAGAATTCAACGTAGCTCCAGAGCAAAAATGAAGGTCGTTCACCTAGAAATACTCAAACAATACAATGAAGATAATGAGATATTGTTTGATCGGGACGATCAGAATCGAGAGGGGGATAATGTTACGAAATCTTCTAGCGCCGGTCCTGTTGGTCGTTATATGTTTACTTGCGGGTTCTTGAATCGCGTAGAAATTTCGATACACGTTATCGGGACATAAATGGATAAATCCGGAAGATTCTTTATAGGCACACGCAATTATAAATACGGAAGCGATTCGGCAGATGGCAGAGTTTTAGTAAAGATCATTGGATAGTTCAGCTGGGCAGTTCAAGTAATTGTATTGTGATAAAGAGTTTCGAATAACAGTAGTTTGTTGTTGTTTGGAGTTCAAATAAACGGATCAAAGGAAATATCGCAACATCATTTACTCTATTGGAACCTGTTGCTAAGAAAAAATTAGAAAGAGAAAATTAGTCGAAGCAATAGTAACTCGCTAACGTCATGGTCGACAAAAGATTCAAAATATTGTAATATTATTTAAATAATATTTGAATTATCAGCCATAAATTAGAAAAAGCTGCTGAAAATGGGAGATCCTGATCCACAAAAAAAATGTGAAAGCTGACAAATAATACCCCAAATGCAACATATGATTGGTCATTCAAACATTAGTTTTACATTAGTTGAAATTACGCGGGTCCCACCCAACTGCCAGTAATTTCACGAAAGTAGACCTATTTGTCCGTGTGATTGGATATGAAGAGAAGATATCAAAACGAACAATTCCTCAGAGACAATTCTCCAAACATTCAATATTAGTGTTCTTTTTAATGAATTTCATTTACTGTAATTTTATTTCCCGGTTAGGAAATAATTAAAACTTTATCCGGCCCTTCAAAGAAATGTCCTACAGTGGTTGCAATTCAATTAAAGAGTTTCAAAGGGAAAAGTTGGGGTCGCTTTCGCCACCCTCTCACCCCTCGGGAGTCCTGAGAAAATATCAAAACTTCTCTTTCTTATTCGCAGAGACTTTTTCCAACCAGACTAACTTTAATAGCTCAACTTTGTGATCCTAAACAATAAATGGACCTCAGAATAATTGCTATTATTTCATTGACAAAAAAGAAAATGTTTTTCCCTCTGACGATTTATTTCATTCGTTTGTTAGAAGGGTCTTTTGGGATTTTGGTGAATTTATATCTCTGTTCGTATTCGGCCAGTAATATGTGACGAACGAGATGGTTAGCAGTTTTCTACTCGTATAGAAATTTATTCCACATATCATATATCTATTTTTCATCTCTGAGTTCATGCGGAAGGAGATTCACTATAATATCCGAAGAACAAAAAAATTTAAATAGTGCACATAATTGTTGAAAATCTAGAATAATTATTGGAGGTCTATCGAGGTCTACAACTGGCAGACTGTACTCGCCAATTATATTTCGACCAAACTACCATGAAAAAAAAATAATGTTTTTGAAACATTTGATTATTGGAATGGATATATGAGGCAAAATAAAAACAAACTTCTTTGGATCAGTAGCTCCCAATATTGTGATATCGAAATTGGATTACCTTGAGAAGATTCATGTCTGGGTTAAACCAGAAATTTCTTCGAACTTTATTAGAACCCCATACCCAACTATAAAGTCCCTCATGAGTCCTCATTCATAGCGTATACACCTTTTTTCCCTTTTTTGATTTTCGCTAAAGCATATTTGGAGGTTATGAAAAAAAAAGCAGTGTGAACGGTTATCTGTTCCGCAAAACTATGCACCCAAGAAGAAGCGTATTGTTATATATATATATATATATATATATATATATATATATATATATATATATACATATATATATATATATATATATATATATATATATATATATATATATGTAGTGAATCTTTTGGGGTTGCAGTCAGTTGTGTTGGGCTATATCACAAAGAAAACTCTCTGTTATTCGTCAAGCTTTCGGCAATCTTTATTGTCTTCCTCAGGTCGTCTATAATACATAACAATTCATCATAATATGATAATATAATGGAATGGTTACTTACTAACGTGAGATTGAATAATAAAAAAGAGGCAAAAATTGAACATGAAAATATGAAGGTGACGTTTAAATGAATTTAGACATATGATATAATTTCACTTCTAGATTACGGTGGAAAAGTCGAAATAGAGGGTGATTTTTTCTTATCCTTCTCATCAAATCTTATCAAAAAATCATAAACCTAGGATTTGGAAGACTTGTATATTTATTGAATTACACACACACAATTCATTGGTTGAAAGGAGTGAAATGATTATCGCTTGCTAATAGGTAATCCTTTGACTGAAATATCGCCCGCTCGAGAGTTAATTTCACCAGTTTCGCGTTGAACTAATATTGTCTCGGAGACTTTCATGGAATAAATCCTCATTGGCAAATATTTTAGTTAAAACGGTATTACAGCAGTGTAAACATTGATTGCTTGTACTTACTAATTGAAAAGCAGTCTCTTCAGTTTGATATCCAACATAAATCAAAATGAAATGTTTTATTTTCAATTTGGATCAAACCTGTTTTGATGCAATCTTCCCAGAGTTACCTCTTCGTTCGAGATTCATATATATATATATATATATATATATATATATATATATATATATATATATATATATATATTCGCAATACTTAGCCCGAGTGACAACCAAACCCAGCCTACTGCAATCTCGCAAAAAGGGCAAATTCTCGATAATTTGCTTCGCGTTGGAGATACCGAAATGAGTTATTTGAAAAAGTTGCTTGGAAATCGACAGGTAGCAAAACAATTGAATGCCTCGCTGTTTTCAATTTGAAGTCAATTCTAGTTGTCAACCAACGGACAGCTGTTTCGGCCTTTGGACCTCATCAGCGTTGGGCAGACCACCATCGAATTATTATATTATTATATATTATAATCATTTTCTTTGTTTATACCAAAGTTATATGTGGACACGGAAAATAGTTTCCGGAGATTCTCCAGAAATTCTATGAATCTTTCTGCGAACGTAGTTTCCGGTTTAAGTATCTACTGTTAATCAATCGTCGACGAAGTTAAAACTTGTCTAACCTTTCTGGAGACTCACACCTACCCTGGTAGGTGGGAAGTGAGAAGAACGTATTGAATGATTCCACGTATTTCCCTGATTTGTCATCAATCGATGGTGGTCTGACCAACGCTGATGAGGTCCAAAGACCGAAACAGCTGTCCGTTGACACCTAGAGTTGATTTCAAAGTGGGAAACAGCGAAGCATTCAATAATATTGTTACCTGTTGTTTACAACATTTTCACACCACCCAGGTGGTAAGATTCCGAGAAATTGCAAAAAGCTGAAGGGGACAAATAAATCAATCCTACAAGACTTGACATACGAACAAAGGACAGGAAATACGTGAAAACCTGAACAGCTCAAGACTCAACAAAAATAATACAACATATGTCATAGAAGACAAAATGTACTTCAATAATAAAGCATTAACTGTGGAACAACTTAAAAGCACTGAAGAAGATCCCTTCTACGGAAAACACAACAGCGCCCCCCTACACCAAACATCAGGAATGAAAAATATATTTCAGAGGGGAAGTTTTCAGCAGTACACCCAACTAAGACACAGTTACACAAGAAACGGCATCCAACCAAAAAAATAAGACTACCGAAAAATAAACCATCCATACGAACTCAGTATAATAAAAAAAACACGGGAACCAGTTTCCAATGGAAAGAACAGACTACAATCCGCAAATAAATGGGTAACCACCAACAACGGCAAGTGTAAATTGCTACAGACATATTTTTATTATTCTATATAGTTATTCCAGAAACAGCAATCTTTATATACCTTACATATATTTATATACTCTCACTATCACTCGTTATTGTAAGCTCATCGAGAATTGATAGAACAGAACTTTATGTTCCATTGTATTATCATATGTTATATTTGAAAAATTCATCAGTATAGATATGAGACTTCATAGTAGAGAAAATAAGAACGTACCCCCTGAATAATTTCAATGAAGCGAAAGAAGTCTTAGCGATAAATGATGAATTCAATAATATAAGGATCATCAATACCAATATCTGCAGAATATCAAAAAATATTTTCTAGATCAATCTTGAGGAACTTGCAACGTCTTTCGACTGCATAGTCTTAACAGAAACTTGGCACGTGCCTGTTACTTCTTCCCTCAATATGATATGATTATATTACTCAATACAATGACAGCAATTACAACCAAAATGACGGTGTCATTGTTAATGTAAAAGCAAACTTATATCATACCCATAATCATATCGATCCTAACGGAAGTGTATAACTGAAAATTAATATGGCTGTAGATAAAGAGACCATCTGCATGTATGCGTTCTATCGATCTTCAGCGAGTAAAA
>JAVJAQ010001433.1:0-91365 GCA_032362365.1 Zygogramma bicolorata | reverse complement strand
AGCTGTGAAGTTATTTTCAATTCCTCATTCTTCGAATCCTCCGAATATATTATAATATATATTTAAACGCAATTTGACCTCATCTTTGCCAAATGTGACAATTTCCTTGAGAATTAAATTAAGAACTTTACCAGTATCTGTGGCTTGTGGGGAGAGGTCATTTTCAAAATTAGAAGAGATCAAAACTTTGCATCAAGAGAGACTAACTGAGCTAGCAATATTAGCTATAGAGCAGGAGATGGTTGACAAAATCGATTTTGATGACGTTACAAGAGAGTTTGCTTGTATCAAGAAAAACACCTATTCAACCTAACTGAGTTTCAAGAGACGGAATGATAATGTTTCTGTGTTTTTTTGTCATTCAATAATTTACTGTTGTTTTTCCATGAAATTGGAAAATATTCTCTTATAACTCTATTTCGTAGAGTGGTAAAGGGTGCCAAAATAATGTCCCGCACGTAGGCACCATTTAGTTGGGGAGAGGGGGGCTGCTCACTGCTGTCAGGCTTCATAAACACCTACACCTTTAGGATATGTTCTATGATTCTCATCCCACCCAAAAAATCATACTCCCAGATGTTGTCACAAAAAAACTAATTGAGTTTAAATCAAACTTCGAGAATCTTGATATACTTTTTCGACCTTTCAAACGACAAATCATAATACAAACATACTTCAGTGCAAGATGTGATGTAACCACTACTGGGCACATAAATTATGCATTCGATCAACTTTCGCCATGCCAGAGACAAAGGCGAATTTCTTTCTTCATCTCATTCATTATTCTAGACGAATTCGTTCTATTCCGTCAAGTTCCTTGACATTCACAATAGTTTTGTGTAACTTTGAATATAGGCGTTCAAATCATTTTAGTGACTACAGAGTGAAGTGTGATCGAATCATTCGAATCATCTTTTGAAAATTCGTTCAGGCCAGTCTCAAACTACCTACTCACCTACACAGTAGGTTTTGGCTGGCATATGTCGAAAAACAACTACTCCCCTGGCTTAAATCACGAAGGGCATTGCATTATATCCGACTGATGCCAGTGCAGGTTTCTTCACAGAAGAAAAACCTGCAATTGCAAGATGATTTGATTCAACGCCAGTCTTCAAGTATACCCATAGACTATGTCGAGTGTTTCTGCATTTTCCTCGCAGAAGGAACGAGCGAATTCGGTTTGTGTTTGGGATGCCTCGTCCATAGGTAGATGGCGTAATGACTTCGTGTAGTACCCATCAGCTTTGGTCGAGGCTTGATACAATGAAAGATGATTGATTTTCAATTATTGGAAGTTACCGACGTTATTTGATGATATCAGTACCTTGTACTGATGTGTGGCCAAATAGCCCAAAACCGGTGTGCAAGTGTGCCTGCTCCAATTATTGAAAAGCAATTCCTGCATTTGCATCGCCGAAAGCAAATGCAAGACTTTTAACGGTCGGATATACTACAATTCCCTTCGTGGTATGAGCCAGGAGAATGGTTGTGTTCTGTCAGATGCCAGTTAATACCCACTGCGTAGGTAGTTTGTGTTGAACTATTGGCAAAGTTACTGTCCGTCATTGAATTTCCAGATGGAAGGATGTTGAAAGGAGTGTTCTCCAGACTAGTTCAATACATTTGTAAAGATATATCTTTGAGTACGTTAATTGAAACTCCAAACAACACTCCACTATTTGATTACAACTCTTTATCACACTTAAATACAATCTCTTGAACTGTTCCGCTAACCTTCCAATGCTAAGTACTGAAACTCTCTGTACTAAAAATTCTCCCGTCGCAGTGAGCGACTTCCGTTTATATAGTTGCTCACACAGTGGAGAATCCTCCAGACAAATCCCGATAATCGAATCTACTGTGTGAGCCGCGATTACGCAGGTACAATCTTTCCTCGAACCGTCACAATTTGCATCCATAGGCAGCAGGGCCGGCGCCAGGACATTTCGTAACACATTCAGAGCTTCTTCTATTAGGAACACGTAGTATTGGCATCATTGATAGCGTCTGAACATACATCATGCCTGACACTACTATTAGAAGTCATCGAATAATATAAACGATATAAAAATGGGGAGTGTCGAAGAGAAAGATGACTTCAATTTCTCTTGTGTTTTTATGAATAATCAATATTTGAATTTCTATTTTGATATTTGTGACACTTGCTAATCGATTAGGAAAGTATTCTAACGAACTACTCTTCCATTTATGGAAGGGTCTATATACAGAGAGGTCCTAGGGAAATTTTGTTTAGAGAAGATATATAGTTTGAAGACTGTTGTACGTCATCGATGACGACATGAAATCAGCGCACTAGTACTAATCCATTGTTGAAAATATATTGGAACGTTTATAATCAACTTGGCGCTTGTTATTCTTTTGCATTTGGTTGAGAGCACTCTCGATGTTGACGCGATTTGATTGAAGCCTGTTATATACCAATTGAAAATTTTCATTCAAAAGTGACATTCCTGTGTTTAGGTCTTTTTCGTACTTCATAAAATCATATAATTGTGATCTATGGAAAGTATCAGTCTCAGACTTTTCGTTAATATGCCAAAAGAGTTTGAAACTATGGCTGCCAAGACTGAGTGGCATCTTCGATTGGTTATTTCGAAAGAGTGGGGGATAATAATGTCTCTTTGCTTCCCTTAACAGCTGTTAGAGACCTGAATCGAATACGTGAATCATATTCATAATCCACAGTCAGAAAATTAATTTTCATTGTGTTTCAGCACATTTGAAGTCAAGTTTGTACACTGTCAGTGCGATTGAAGATAACAAAACTCACTAATCACCAAGAGGCTCACAAATACTGTAAGACTGAATATAAGCGTTATGCGTAACAATATTTATCCCATATTATAGGAACGCAGTGAGTATTTGCAGTTTATAAATTTTGAAAAATATCGATTTTTCAAAACAGTTTTGATGTGCGTATTCAAAATATAGCTTCCATACTTCAATGAATTATATACACGTACTTATACACGTATTCATATTCAAGACGTCACTTTGATTTATATCTGAAATTTCATAATTCAATAAGAATCTGGCTACAGTGTACTACAAAATTAACCACGCCTATGATGACGTGCAACAGTTTTTGAACAGGATTAGCTATACTTGATTAATCAAAAATTGTTTATAACGGACTGAGTACGGAGGTGTAACTTCAAAAAGCGTCGCCAGCACCGTTTTGCGTTGAAAACAAGTGACATGGACGAGCTCGATGTTGCTCCTCTGGTAGTGCTGAATGCAGAGGAATCAGAAGAAGAGATTCAGAGAAGTTAATCCTATCTTTTCAAAAAAATATGATAATGACAAAAAATATACCCGAATTCAACGGATAGATATATCTCGTTGAACGGAACTTATCTCCTGCCTTGATTCAAACCAATTGATTTTCACCACATAACTGAGAATACAAAAGTGACATTTATGAATTCAAGCCACCATTTTTTGCTGTCCAAATGGCATACATTATTATCAAGAACTAAAATGACATCATTAGGCTTTATTGAGAAAAAAGAGTGTACTGAAGGGTGTACTCAATATTGCGCTACTTGAATTGTATTAATCTAATGAAAATACATATTCAACGAAATTCAACGATACAGAAGCCCTGCTTGGAGGAATACAAAAATTGATGACGAATGCTGCATATAGAAAATAGTTCAATTTTCACATGCACAATTGGAAATCGAGTGAAAGAACGTCGAAAACGTAATTTTCAATATCGAGCTACGATTTACAGGCTCTTCATTGTTGATACAAATCGCCTAAGATGTGTTTCAGAGCCTTTACATATCCTGAATGCAGTTTTTTTGTAGGCCTCAATTACATCAGAGCACAGCCGCCATGTTTTTTCTTCTCTGTGCTCAATAATCCAGGTAACACGGTTAGAGTACAGGTAACGCCTCTGATGTATCAGATTGCATTTCGAAGGCAGTTATTGCTGATACGAGTAGTGTAGCTGTAGACCAATGAGGTTCTTGAAAAATAATGGTTTTCAGTCCGTCTTCACTCAGGTAAAATAAAAAGTTCTTGATTCCATACACAAACAGAGAAGACGTAAATAATAGTTCTAGCAGTTTTTTTCAAGACCCTGATCCATAATATCACGGAGTTTTGCATCCGCAACATGAGTGGAAATGCGTAGAAATTTCAGCTGTTATCATTTCTCACGTATTATGAGGACTAGAGACTCGCATATCAGACGATCCACTCACACTGAACGAGTTACCTGGAAGTGATCAAGTCTTGGAAGTCAAAAGGTGACGATGTTAAGTTTGCAACACCTATCTTGAGGTAATTTGGTGACTCGTACCAACATGCCCCCTGCTGAACAGTATCGGAACACATCAGTAAATAATAAAAATGGCCCTCACCGCTTAACGATTGCTTTTTACTAATTTTTACTAAGGCTCACGGAAGAAGTATCATTTATTATATTCATTGTATAGATTTTATAGGGTCCAACCATACCTAAAGAAATACTCTGCAATACATGGACACCCTGTAACCAGCATCTTATGAATTCAGCAAGATATTAGCATGCTCGAAGGCTTGACATCGTTAATGAAATTATTGCAATGTATTTGTAACAGGAAATCCAATTACTCATTTGTTCGTTCGGGTTTGGCAACTGCGATATAACCAGTTTTATTGGATATATCCAGTGAAGCTGAGCTGTTTATGTTGATGCGATAAATTAGACATATTAGGGCTAGTGCAATTTTTAAATGACATATTTCTGCCAAACTTGATTGATTTTGCTGTTTATTCGACAGTAGAAAATATGTATATGAATGTTAATGGATGAAAACAGTCAAGTTTCAAATGACAACATAATGCGAATTATCACATGAATAAATTATCACCTGATTGGTAGTGATTCGAACCTCCATCAACAGGTTCCGAGAGTGGTCAAAAATTCAATGGCTCTTATATTGACAATCATATTCAAACAATGGAATAATAGTATATTATGCAACGATCGTGTGATGATGGTTATTAATATATGAGCATAAACCGGGATACGAAACGAGCCGAAGGTGAGTTTCGTATGGTTTATGCGAGTGTATTAATAACCATTACATGAGAGTTGCATACGCTATTTTATCTACACCTGATAAATAGTGAAGAACTACAAATATTATATCTATATTTGTATTGCACACAATAATACCAATTTAACGAATTTCTTCGAAAAATTCCACAGAATTGTAATAAATAGTATTACTTCGAGAAATAAAACGATGAGATATGAAAAAAAAGATCAAAAATCAAAGAAAAAAAAGATTACTCGAGACCGGAATCGAACCAATGTCTCCTATAGCTAGAGTAATCAATGTCAGCGCCACAGACGCTCGGCTACGGAGAGCCCACAACATTTGATGAAAGAATAAGTAATAAATCATGCATTTGTCAAATGAAAAATTTGATCATTCTAACTGTATTTCTGTCGGTGAAGGTGTCGAAGGTGATTCTCCCATATCGCTGGTATCAGACATTTTGTTATGATTATCGAAGTTTGGCTATATTCTTCAAAAGTTCAATACCTATACCGATATTGACTTGACGAATGTCGAATGCAGAGCATGCACATCATGCTTGATTGAAAAATAATGGGTTTCTATTGGTTGAAAATCTGTATCGTAATGAAAAATCTGTATCGTAATGGATTTCATTATAAAACGGGTTGTGGGCATGTAAGTGTATTATTAGAGTACGGGTGTAGATAAAAAAAATAAAAGATTCCTCGATTTTGGAATTTATTCATCAAAAACATATTCGAGATAAACAGATGTATGAAATAAAAATGCTAATACCCCTTTTAACTAGTATTACAGGATTGAGTTATACTGAGTGTGTCTCAATAATATGCTAATACATAAAGAGGTTATTTCAGGTACAATTTAGCGAAAATAACTTTATATGGACATACAAATATTGACATATGAATATATATTCCTGAACTACAGGGTGTTGGAGATTTTACAAGAATTTGAATATTTTTTGTGAAACGTACTCAACTTCTATTCATCTCATGAAATCACCATTTGAAAATGACTCTAGAAAATAATATCATGAAGTTCCAATATAAGTTTTTTCATGTAAGTGATCTAGCGAGATGCAAATTTATTAATTTTATTATTTCATGCGAAAACCATCAAACAAGAAGCAGGAGACTAGAATTTTTCGAAATGACGCAGTGGCTTATGGTTTTTTTCGTCAAAACGATCCGCCACTTTCAAGAATGAAATATCATGTTCTACAGTAGAAAAAGCAATGCATGAATGCTTCCTAGACCCTTTTTTCATAAACTTGCAACACCGTGGTGTAGGCCAAAGTTTATGAAATTTTGGACATATGTTCATATGCTCGGAGATATCCTCTTGAGACACACCCTGTATTGCGATGGAAACAATGCCAAAATAATTTAGGTGTCATACAGAATTATTTGAAGATATCAATAATGAATAGTGAATAATACCAATAAAAATTTTCAAAACTGGTACGAATATGAGGTAAATTCATAAAAATAATGCAAACCTCCATTGAAGAACACAAGCGGTAATTATACATATATATATATATATATATATATATATATATATATATATATATATATATATATATATATATATATATATATATATATATATATATATATATATATATATATATATATTGACAGGACTTGTCAATGTCACCTCAATGATATTCCTCTCAAATCGAAATAATAGTAGATCATACCACGAGTCGATAATAATAGTCATTACTGCGAGTAATATGCTCTACTTTATTTACGACTAATTTATTTATATCGTTTCCATGATAATATTCAATTCGAGAAATTTTCTGAAAGGACTACAAGAGGGAATGAAGACTATTGCTATTAATCCCTCGTCATTATTCCCTAAGGGAATAATATGTGGCATTATACTGCAGAAACCATAAGTACAATACTTACATCATGTATTAGTAGTAAATAGAAACATTTTTTGGAATGGATATTAATGGATATCATTTGGTTATATAACACTGCACAAGAGTATCTGGAAAAAAAAATACAAATTTTTAAATAGTCCACTGAGATATCAGGCTATTATGGGTTTCCTCCATTTATAGATTATTACAAAATGTCCGTATGAAAACATATCAGTTCAATACATCAAATTAGGAAATATTTTTTTATTTTAGGACTCATAAAAAAAATAGCCTCTGTTAAAAATAATTCAAGATGAATTTTCATTCCTTGCGAAATTAAGTCATCCAATGCATTTGTCTTAAAATATTTCCAGAACGTTCTTTGGGAGACGTTAAAGAATAACTTCTTTTTCTTCGAGAGCGGAAATGGTGTTCCCCAAACCAGTGCAGGAAAAATAAAGCTACAATCAGGGGCTCAGCCCTGGGACTATATCCAACTTCTCGGTGTGATTGATCTGTAAAAATCGTGTTGAATAAACAGTGAGCACATTCTCAGACAAATATATATTCATCTTAACCAAGTTTCATACAAATCCAATCTAACCGACTAAAAAAGGCGCTGATTTGAAATCTATTGGAATCAGTTCTTTGTATGTTTACCAACGCAAAATCGAACAAACAATAATTTTTCCGGGGGGTCTTCAATTCGCTGATGAAAAATGATGTGAAATTGGAACGAAGTCTAATACAGACTATGAAAAAAAAAGGAGTTTTTATGTGAAACGTGCAAAATAATACGCTTTTGAGTGTTTTATTTTTCACATTCTTCATGTTCTCGAATAATACACCCTTTCGAATCGAAGGAGGAAAAATAAGCAGAAATTATTTGTTTCAAATTTATATTCGGGGAAAAAGCTGATGAGCTTGCAGGACAAGGATCATCGACACCTCATACTGGACCCGTGCCAGCAGTGGGGGTACTCAAAACGATTGTACGGAATCACATAAGAAACTGAGTGGGAACAAAACATAGAGATTGGTGGGAAAAACTACCTAGTAGCACTCATGGGAGAGCTTTCATAAAAGGACCTCGACTTATACTTTGCGCGAATGTGAAAAACGGAAATCCTTCAAAATCAGGAGCCACTGACCCGCCCTTTGCAAACATTTTTTTTTTGGTACCCTTTTGACACTAGGCCACGTGACCACAATCATGTAGTTGCCAAGAAGTAGTAAAAGTAGTACCTTTTTACCTGAATTTCATCTGACCTCGAGAGCTTGTTCCGTTCTAAAGTTAGAGGAGACTTTTTACGTCCTCACTGTATACAAGATTGTTTGAATATGTGTTGAGGGAAGCAAGGCGCAATAATTCGTAGAGGCTGAAGTGCTTTCCAGAGACCAGGGGCCTGTTTCATAAAATGACAAGTCTTGTAGTAACAAGAGAAAGACAATGTAGGTACAAGTAAAAAACGAGTTCAAGACAATTATTTATCATCGTCTTTCTTTGTGTTCCTCTTGTAGCTACAAGCCTTGTACGTTCTTGAAACAGGTCCCTGTTTCAAGACTTCCATGAAGCCAAAAGGAAATCTACTCAGAGATCTATTAGAAATTAAAGATTAATACAAAACATACCAAGAGATGAAAGCCTTGTTCAGTTCACATCACACGCAGTGTGTGTAATGATGGCGTGTGATACGCCATTATGCTCGAGTGTAATCTCCATTTTTCGACCGAGATCAATCTCGCTTAAAAACTCGCGAAAATGAGATCTCGCGAGAACGAAATTGTATTGATAATATCAATTTATTTCAGTGGATCTTTACAGATATAGAAACTCGTCAGAAAAACAATGCTAAAAACATAAAAATACATGTCGAACACAGAAAAATATCACATATTACAGTCAAAATACTCCTCAATTTTATTAAAACTATATTGGAGTAAAAGTTTTTTGACCAACTGTTAAAAAATATGAATTGCAGTAACAGATTTCAAATCTGATAGTAATTTATTGAAGAGTTTTATGGACATTATATTCGGCCCTTTACTCACTATTGCCATGTTGTGAGTATTTCTGAGATTATGACCACTGGTGTTTGATATGTCATTTCGGTAAATAAATTGATTTTCATTCTTTTTCATATGTGTGACCCAGTTCAGAATGTACATAGATGTCACAGTCAGGATATTCAGTTCTTTCAATAGGTCCTCACATGATGATCTTCTATCTTCGAAAGTCATAATTCTGATCGCTTTTTTTTGAAGGACCAGTACCTCATTCACCCTGGAGCAATTGTCCCAGCACACAGCCTCGACGTAATAAAATCTATGTGATAGATCCACGAAAGATATTCGTCGATATGAATTCCTAAGAATGTCACAGTCTTCTTTTGCACTACCGATTTGTTTTCGGAACGGACCAGTACACTGGAATCGATACCCCTTGTCGAGAACAGCAACATATTGGTTTTGTTACAATTCAAGGCCAGTCCATTTTTGGAACAGTAGAACCTCATTTGGTCTAGGGCGACTCTAGCTTTATTGCACAGAGAGGGTATATTATTGTCATCTACTCACTACAAAGCAAGAATAGAATAGGACCAACCACGCTTCCCTGAGGGACACCTGATATTATGTCTGGGTGAGATGATAAATACTGTATCTGGTTATGATTGAAAGAAACGTTCTGAACTCTGTTGAACATGGATGATTTTATCCGCGTCAGCGCTCGGCCTCGTATGCCATATAGTTCCAGCTTATTGAAAAGTAACTCATGGTTAACTGTTTCAAAAGCTCTTGAAAGATCAAAACATAAACTCACAACTTTTTTACCTTCGTTAAATGTTTTCAAATTTTGATTATATGAGACCAGAACAGCATCCTGAGTTGAGAGGCCTCTCTGAAATCCAAATTGGTACGGACTAAGAATATGCTGTTTTCCGAAAAATTGAACTAATCTGGTTTGAAATGATATTTCATATATTTTTGAGAAACCTGATAACAGTGATATTCCACGGTAGCTGGCCAAGTTCTTCAAGTCCCCTAGTTATATCCCGAATACACCAAGTTTAATCGGTTAATATTTATGCTACACTTCCATGGTTTTCGAAATTTTGCTTAGCAAATGACTTGAGTCCCGCCCTTTCCCGGGGGGAGGGGGGGGAAGAAAAAGGGGAAAGGGAGGTGAAGGAGGACTCCCCCCCCCATGGCCCCGCAAAAACGGAAAACGGAAAGGAGGAAAAGAGTGTGAACCAAGAGAAAAAGGGAATCATAGACCGGGTGAAGGGTTGCCCATTACCAACCCAAAAGGTATAAGTAGTTTTAGTTGGAGGAAGGTAAATGCCGGCGAATGAATAGGTTTAAGTTTAGTGATATTTGTATCAGAATGGAGTTGATTAAGTTATTATATGCTATATGATTAGGTGATTTTGTGAGTTCCGCTTTAGGTGAGCTGAAAAAAAGTAGGGCGGGGGTAGGTTTGGCTCATATTTTATTTTTTATTTGGGGAAATGAAGTTAATAACGGCAAGTCGCGAGTCACATTGTTTTTTCTTAGAAAAACACCAGGAAGAGAAGTAGATTTGAAAGAAGAGGGCAGGAATTGCGAAGTAGACAAATTATTTAAAGAGCACAGAAAATAAATAAATATATTTTCCTACTTCCTTCTTTCCATCCTCATACCTATACCATATAAATATAGGAGTGGAAAATTGGGTCTGCGGAAGCGGTAAGTCGATTTCATTTTTCATTATTTTACAGTCCATTGAAAACCTCTTTCACGGGAAAGAGAAAATAACGAACAGTATGATAACTTGATGAAATCCTGAGAGAGGTCGAGGGATTTTATTCAAAATCTTTACACATCAAAGCGTTTGCTTGAAAACAAAATTTTGAAAGTTATAGAAATGCACGGATTTTGGTCGATTGAGTTGGTAAAGGAAAGATATGTGGAGGTTATTCCCGGAAAACATGGGTAACTCAGGAAACATCAGAATCTAACACAGGAACAATTGAGTACCTGAGATAGTACCTGAAAAGTATGCCAAACGCCCAGATTATTTCGATCAGTTCAATCGGTTCGAAGGTCTAGTGCATTTATATCCTGTAAAACTCTGTAAAAGCAGTCTAGCCTCCAACTCTTTCATCGTTCATTCGCACTGAGGGCAATAATCGCTATAATTGAATATTTTTTAACGGTCTTCCAGGCATGACAATCTGACACTTGTTCTTGAACGTCATATTCTTTATATGACGTACTATCTATCTAATCGCCCCTGAAATTTTGACATTTGCTAATTAATACAAAATATCGCTATCCTCCATATGGGTTTATGATATAAACACGGCACATTATTCTGAAAACTAAAAAAAACAATTCAAAAAACGCACATAATGAAGTAATCTCCGGGAGTTGTATTTCAACATAATATTTCGATTCGAGCAAATTCACAAAAACTAGTATTATAAATTATATTTTTCAGTTTTTTTGTTAAGTAATACTGTCATTCGTATTGGAATTTGTAAATGAGATTTTCAGTTGGTAGTTTAAGTTTAAGTTTTTCAAGCATCTTGTTATGGGTCGACCACTCATTAGGTGAAGGGATGAATTCACGAATCTGTATTCTCTACACAATTCTCCACGAATATTCAAAGATCGCCCGATACATTTTGATCAAATATAGGCTCAAGCTCTTTGCTATAATCTGTATGCACTGTACAGCCACATAAAGACTTATAGACCTGTAGTGTAGAACCAGCTGCGAATACAACACATATCTTAGAAGGTGATGTCAAAACAAGTTATCTATCAACAGGTGTTTCGGTTCTTTCCATTTTTTTCGCATCCTTCGCTCCCCTTCCTCATTCTCTCTCTGTCCTTTCTCTATTCTATTACCTCTCCTCTTCTTTTCCGTCATTTCTGCTGAGATGAACCGCGGCTGGAAGCCATTGATCGTTCCTCTACCCACCCTCAATTGGTTGGTGAAAAATTCTCGTATATTGGAAGAAAAAATTGGCTACTTCCCTGGGGGTAAATGTCTCAGAAACTTTTTGTGATAACCAGGATGGAATTATTTGAATTGTGATAATCAGGTGAAAACAATAAATACAATTTTTATTGAATCACTCACTGAATCTAAAAACGACAATCATTCATTAAAACCTATACTCACAAAATAAACGTTCAACAAGAGTGAATTTACGTGCCAGAGGGCATAATGTCTTTACTGTCTACATTTTTGTTGATCAGTTCATTTCTCAATCGTTCAAAGGCTTATTTCTCAATTCCCAATCAGATCCACGAAACTTCTTGTATGAAACATTCGAAATGGTGGATATGATGATTGCCAAAACAATTGAACTAGCATCAACCTATGGCAATGAATGTTTTTTATATGTATGTGAATGTTGCGAGCTATTCCAGAAAAAAGTTTTTCATTAAGGCTTTTTATACGGCAATATCAGCAATTTCATTGAAAAGTATGTTACATAACGATAAGTAGCCTATTACGCACGAGGGAAAAATTGTGAGCAGGAGGCGTTAGACGAGTGCGATAATTCGCGAGTGCACGTAATCATCTAGTGGCGTACTGTACTTTTTCTACCCCTACCATGCCTGTGCAGGAATTTCTGCTTGTGTTGCACAAATTTCTTGGTTATCACTTATTTTCAATAATCGACGAGACACTGAATGTCATTGTAGGAGGGTCCACGATGCTTAATCTACTCGAGCGTCAAAGAGACCTATTGGGTTGCGAAGCTTAGATGATAAAAGGGAAAATATGATATATAAAGTATACCTTTTCATCGGTGGGGGGAGCGGCTATAGATTTTCAAAAATGTAAAACAAGCATGGACATACTCGAGCGCGTCAGATATTGATATCATCTATGTCCTACATATTTTCAGAAATATACGTTTGTTAATATGATTGGTTCCATGGTGGTCGTACGCAAGGCTTGAAAATAAAAAAAAAATCTCGAGCGCGTCAGATTTTCTGAGGGGATGTTAAGTGAACCTGAAAAAAGGCTCTTATATGATAATCTGACGGTTTGGATGTGACGCAGACTCGCGGCCGTTATCAGAATGCGGAAAAAAAGTCGTCATTTTGAAATACAGAAGCGCGTCAGATTAAGATATATACGGTTCATCTTTACGCCCTAGGCGATGCAGTCTTATAATCTGACGATTATCTGGAGGGATTCGCCTATTCTGACAACTTGAATTTTTTTTAATTTTTTTCAATCATTGTACTCAAATAATTGAAAAGCTCAGCAAATATAAAAAGTGTATACTTTTTTTAGTAGAATACTTGTATATTTATAATAAAATAATTATAAGCAATAAATATTTTCAATATTTTAAAACATTGGATTTCCGTTGTAAACAATATCATGCCACCAACGAGTGTGATCAACTGTCATGGATGGCATCATGGCAACAGAAACCAGAGTGGGGACGGAGTGAGACAGCAATTGATAGAGAAAGAGTAAGAGAGAAATAGAAACGTGGAGAAGGGAATATAAGCATCACGCAGTTGCACACATTAAATTTTATCGATGCATTTTTATTATTTCGGCTTATGGAAATCGTCAGATTATATATTTCTTGCAATTCTTGAATTATCCCTCTCAGAATAAAAATAAAATTAGCCACGCTCGAGAAGGTCGAGATGAAGTTTTTTTTTGTAATTTGTAGCCCTCCTCCTTCCTCTAGGTCGCTCTCGAATTGTCAGATTAGTGGAATGTACATGTTTCAGGATGTAACTAACTCACCCTACCTTAATCTGACGCGCTCTAGAATTTTAGATGATCAGTTTTTTTACTAATCTGATCCTTCATCCTTGAAGGCGCCCATATATATAGGGCTCATATATGGTGGAAGTACTTAACCGGGTACAAGGTATCCCCCTGTATATTAATCTGCCGCGCTTCAGTAAATCCCGAAATCCACGCTTGGGCTCCCCTATCAACAACAAGTAGGTAAAACAATTGCTTCCTCCATGGATATTACTAGATACAGTGTCAATCCACAAACTGTTGGACAATAATATATATTATAATATTTTTCATTCAATTCTACAAGTAATTTGGAAAAAAAGTTCGCTGAATTCGGTTTTTGGACAATTCAATGTGGTCATGTGATCAAATTTGTCATGTTAAATGTTACATATCCTATCATTGAAAAAAAATCCGCGCCATTGATTTTGAATACACGTGTACTCTGAATGAGCTATTCCCCAACAGCTGTCAAACATGTAATGAACGGTTTAAAATAATGGAATAGAGAAACTTCCTTTATGTACTGGTTGGACGCCTCTGGCATAATATTGATTTTGATGCAAAGCATACTTTCACGGTGAACAAAAAACATGTTTCGAAAATATAAACAACAATTTCTGAGTTTGAGAATATAACCTGTTAATGTCACAAGACTTATCGATGGTCGTTCCTGCGACGATCATTATAATCACATTTCAACAATACATTATTTTTAAAAAAAGTAGAAAGCTGATATGATAATGGAAGCGTTCATACAACACATTAACCCATTTTAATTACATTAGTTGACGGCGTGGATTGTGGAAATGCTAAATTGTATTTATGTCAAAATTTATGTGTTCACTGTTCAGTTTATAGGTCATGTTGTTATTCAATGGAAACAACGGTAGACAATAAGCTAATTCCGATACGTTTGGAAGATTTAGGGGTCATTCCAAACTCGAAAAAAGCCTCATTCTCAAATATCACAAAATGCAAAGAACAAAATCGTCAAGATTGCACTAGTGTCATTGTAGCAGCGGCTACATTTTTCTGATGAAATTTTATGATAATGTTCAGCCGTCAAATCAATTATCACAATTTCCACAAGATGCAGTTGATTAGAATCATAGACATTATGAAATACTTGGACTGGGCCTGAGAGGAAGCATTGATCTTCAGACTAAAAAAATATGGAATGCTGTGATTGCCAATGTGATTTAAATACCGTTCGTTTTGTCTTGAATATGAATCCCACAGTCGACAACTATTTTTTGAAGAAGATGAATAAACCGAATCGGCACACGGTTTATGTTTATTTATCTTTGACTTCGATTTATGTTATATCGGAATCAAAAACCTTTCTTGAATCTCTGATGTTAGCGTAGGTCTAAACACTTTCCATTTTCTGAGGTCATTTGCCACTTTGATCAATTTCGCACTGAGTTGAATGCATTCCGAATATAATGCAATGGCCTTCGTGGTATTAGCCAGAGAAGCAGTTGTTTTCTGACAGGTGCCAGCTAAAAAATACTGTGGGGGTAGTTTGAGAGTGGCCTCAACGAATTGTTCGAAAAATTATTTGATTCAAAGCATGTTGTTGCATTTTCCTCGCAGGAGGAACTGGCGGATTCGGTTTGTTTTTGGAATGCCTGGTCCATAGGTAGATGGCGAAATGGTGGTGTTGTTCGCTTTGGTTGAGGCTTGATACTGTGAAAAGTGTTTGATTTTCAATTATGGGAAGTTATCGACTTTAAGTTGATGTTGGCACTACCTTGTACTGACGAGTGGCCAAAAAGCCCGAAACCGGTCTGCAAGTGTCACCGTCCCAATAATTGAAAAATCAATCGCTTTATTTGTATCGTCAAGCCAGTTTAGGTATTTTATGAGTAGAATTGTTGAATGTAGTCGTTACTATGAAGTAGGAGAACATAATGTAAGTGAGGAAATAAAATTCCCTATGTTCATAGTATTCGTTTGATAATGTCCCTAGAGGAGGAAACTACGCGAACGTTGAGGTAATGATAGTTGCAAATAGAAGTATGAAGACAAAAGTTTTATTTCTAATTTTAATGATTCTATAACTTTCATGATTATTTGATTAGAAATGTTCTATCGCTACCAATTCGAGTGAGATTTATTGGTTACTACTGATCATAGTGATTTTCCATGGCATATCGAGGTAGAGGGTCTATAAAAAGTACATTAGCTTTCACAATACAAAACTGTTTGAGCCATATACCCTGCAAATTCAATTTGAATGAGGGCGGGGGCAGGGGGAGGGGGAGAAGAGAAGGGCGGAGGAAAGAGGAAGAAGAGACGGCCTGCCGGAGAGACCGGTTTTCCACGACGGCTATTTATTAATAAAATATCTATGTTCAAACTCCGATATATTTTGTGCCATATGCTGCATGATCTGCAAATCGAGTAATGAAATGAATTCCAATTTATTCACGTTTGTTTGTTTTAATGACCTGCCAAATAATAATCGCATTCTGTTTGATAAATAACAATAATAATTCATTACACAAGGGAAAAAGTATTAGATTCAAAACCGAGAGCTGAAATCTGATATTTTTCCCGTGTATAATACACAATTTTCTGTGAAGGGAAAAACGACGATATAATTAAAAAAAACAAAATTTCAACACAAGAAAATTCGACTGTTGTACCGAAATGGAATTGGAGACAATGTACCTCATAGTTCAATGAACAGTTGAGGTAAAGCAGTTTTGTGTTATAGCGTTAGAAAAAATCTATTCTCATCTATCAACAGAGTCTGTTTGTATATTTTTCCGATTTTACTGCTATCATAGAAGTTGTGATTTCTATTTTCCAATTCGGGGAGAAAGACAGCAAACAAATATTAATCTGATCTTACCTGAACAAGTAGAAAAAAGAACATACTACATGTTCCTATTATTTACTAGTTTTGGAATAACGATTTACCTACCGCACTTTCCAAGAAATTGGTTCCACTAGTTTGAGTGATTCATGATTTCGCCGTCCTCTGAAAAAAATACTTCAAATGATTTATCGTTTCCTCACAGTATTCATATAATTATCTTATTACTCGACATAAAATTATACCTTCTTGAAGTCCTTGGTCCAGATACAGCTTTCTGAGTGAGACGTCTGTGGATGGATTAATTATTGAAGGAAAACATTTTGGCAGGTGTATGAACAAAATGATAAAAAAACGATAATGATGGTAATGAATGAACTATCTCACCTTGCTTTTGAAATCCTTGATGAAAGACCCGAAAGCTTGCTGAAACAAAAATTAAAAGATTCATGAAGTTCGAAGAAATTCGATATCAATAGAATAACAATCGGTTCAAACATCACTTCAAGAACACACAAAACAAGGTGAGATTGGGACTTGATATGCGGATGTTTTTTATTGCACGTAGTTCCGTGTTTGCGGAATGGTATTATTTAACAGTTGGGTAGAATTTCTACCTATGAGGGCGCTGATGTCTGTTCAAGAATGTCGGCAACAAACCGTAATCAGCTGATCCTAATCTGTCAAAAACACATGTTTATTATTGTTTACGTTGTATTTTATATGGTATTTTGTATTGTACCTTGTGTTTTTCGAATTTTGGCAATGTTCTGTGTGAAACAAATGTGTAGACTAATCAGTGTGTGATTGTGTTAGAAAAATGTAACATAATTTCACATTTAGAAGTTTGTTTTTGTTTTACGTGATGAAATAGTTCAAATATTTTCTGATAGTGGCGTATCTGGATGATGAACTTCCCAGTTGAATGTTCTAGATCAGTTTGTAAGAAGGAAAAAACAATCCCATGTTTTAAAACTAATGCTATGCTTTAGGAAAAATGTTTCTGAAATATGCCATGAGAAAAGACTACTGTTCTTGTGATATAGTGCTTTGGGGCAACTTACTGATTATCCGGGAGTGCATTTACTATTACAACTGTAGGAACACCCAAAAAATATCCTATCGCTTGGAGTATTCAAAACGCAGAACCTTACCTACAAGGATTGGTAGGTACCTCGACAACCAACATTGCTTTGTGTATTCAACTCAGAAATGATCAGAAATACTTCATTCCTCGACCTAGAGACGACCCGACACAGAGTGGGGCCGAATAAATATCCTCTGGTCGAATTTACAGGAATGGCTAGAATGGAAAAATGCTCCAATCAGTTGGAGGAAGTTTTGTCAGCTGTTGTTTGGTGTTCAGTACTGAAGATTTTCTAGGCCATTAAGAGTTGAAATGGCACTGCCATGAAGCTCATTTCAGATCGTGATAGAGAAATCAAGACTAAAGGCGTTAATGTAAGTTAATCAACGAATGAATTGAAAACCAATGTGCGAATTTTTGAAAGCATACCAATTTATTCAGCAAATCCTGACAACTTGGAATTAGTCTAATAGTCCTGGAAATGAAGCATTTTGGCTCGCAATTTTTCCGTCCATCATGGATTCACATGAAATTTTCACAGAAGGTGATTTTCTATATCATGCCGCTGTACGCTAGAGCCTTGGGGGTGGTTGCCACCCCATCTCGTGGGAAGAATTTTTTTATCACATTTCAACTGTAGGAATCGACGGAAAAAGTAATTCTAAGGAAGGAATATTTCATGCGTATTTTTCGTAAAACTAATATTTTTTGAGTTATTCGAAGTTGAAAGTAACAGTTTTTTGACGAAAAAATCGACTTTTTTGAATTTTTTTTGTGAATAACTCTAAAAATGTGCATTTTATCAAAAAAAGTGTAGAGAGTCAAATTGTAGTTTTAAAAAAAAATAAAAATAATGCCTTTTTATGATTTCTTTGTCAAATGTATAAATTGAAAGATTTAAAGCGAAATAACGAGGAAAATTTGCATTTTTCGAAGAAAGCTCATAGAATCTTTTTTGAAGTATTCAATTAGAGCTTTCAAACAAAGAAAAATGTCTCCCTAGCATGATCTATGATCAAAATAAGATCGGTACCCGCTTTTTTCTACGAAAAAAATCTGTGAAAACAACCCCCAAAGAACCCCTAACTATTAATACACCCACGAAGTTTGAACAATTCAGAATGTCTAATTTTAGAAAAACTGGAGTTTAAAGAGAAAAAGATTTTTTCAATTTCGTGTTTTTAACCCTTTCCTAAAAAATATCTTCCAAAATACTGAATGGTAGCTTTGTTGATGACAAAAACTCCCCTGTTTGCAGATTTTTTGTACAGTGAATATTCGGCGAGATATAGCCGTTTAACACCTACATTTACGATCGAGCATCACCTTATTCAAGCGCTTCAAACTGTCCCCATTTAAAAATTAAGGGATCTTGAGTAATTTGATTCACATAGTCTTATAGCTCTTGGAGAGCCCTACAAATTCGTTTTGAAAAAAATCTCTATCACCTAAAATGAAGGAGCAATGCTTAAAAAACCGATCCATTTTTTTTTGAAAAATTCGAATTACCCGCTTCGGAGCGTAGTGATCTACATAACCGGTATATTCGGCCGTTATACGTTATATGTTCCACTTTTTCCATTCATTTTGAAAGACAGAGAGGAAGAAACATCTGCTCGCGTGTGTGAGTGTATATTTCGTTGATTTCTCACCAGTGTTTTCTAAAGTTCGAAGACATATTATAAAAATTTCAATGTTGTCAAGAGTAGTTTTTAACAAGGGTAGGTTGAAAGATTATGAAATTGTGTCCTAAAGCATGGGTTAGGTTTTTAGTTATTTTATAATTTTTGAAAATAAGGGGTAGTTTTCACCCCTAAAAAACAAAAAGCGTACAACGGCACAATATAGAAAATGAACTAGAGGGTGAATCCCAAATTTTTGTACAAATCGGTGCAGGACGACAAAATTGCAAGGTTTTACCATGTTTCAGCTTCATTTTCTAAATTATAAAGTCATATCATTGAGAGAGGTTGAGAAAAGAAAGAAACTGTGATTTAAGAATTTGCTAACGTATGTCTAGAATAATATGACTGTATTGTGATTCCAGGAAGGTTCGAAATCAATTTCCATACACCATAGATGGTGTATCGTTAATTCAACCAGAAAAAAAGAAATCTCATTGAAAAGTCATCGTCGTGATTGAAAATTTGCGGAAATTTATGGCTATAGGCGACATGATTCTTTTCTGACACTCCGACTAACGAACTTCAATGGTTCTGTCAACTGCATGTACTCATTATCTAAATTCAATGTGTAGCATGAAACCACCGTGTGTGTGTGTGTAATCGACTTTATAATATTTAATTCAATAGGGGCTAGCGCTTTCAATGCATCACTAATGGCATCTGTCGGCAATTTAATCAGAGCTCGTGGTGGATTTCATTTTATCACCTGAAGATAAAACATATTGAAATTCTGTTTTGCTAGGGCAAATTGATTCATTTGAAAATTCAATTAGAAGTGGGTTATTTTGTCGAAATCAACACGTAGTGGAACCATTAACGAATTAGTCTTACCAGAGTCTAATTTTGACACAATGAACCGAATATTTAATGTTATCATAAATTATACAAGGCTTGAGACAGAATGCAGATTAGCTTTCGACATGAACCTTATAAAATACTTATACACTGAGAGAGAGAAAGAGAGGAAGCATCGATCTTCAGATCAGAAAAAGATGCATTGCCATGGTTGGCAATCTGGCTGATATTTCGGTAAATTTTTCTTACTGGTTTGGGCAAGGAATCCTACGTGTAGCTGAAAAAGTTCAATGTCGTTTTGAAACCAATTCGGTTTGGTTTTTTCGAATAGATGAGCATATACCTACCTGTATACCAAATCATTCACCCGAAAGGTTCACTAGAAGACAAATTTGGGAGAAAACCGTGAATTTACGATCAAATCGTTTATTGAAACTCCTTTTGAACACCAATCATTGAGTTTTCTAGTTATAATAGAAATCAAATTTTTGTTTCCATGTTAATCTTTCAAATGAAAGAGAGCCCAAGAATATTTTATATTATTTGGGGTGATTGTGCGATCGGCAAATGTTCAGATCAAATCAAATGATACTTTATTGTCGGAAAAATCTAGTTCTGTTGACAGAGTAGAAGATATACAGTAGAGAAATGAAATATTGGCAAAATGCACACAATCATGTAAAATATAAATAGGATAAACGTACACCTATAAACATTCATTATATATACATATATCAAACACAAATATTAATTTAATATAATTAATGACAATATATGAATAAAATATCTACAAAATAAACGTTATTTGAACTTCGTCAATTTTTCGACTTATAATTTATCGCTCTGATCGAGTATCCTACATGATTACAGCAATAAAACCACAAATGAAAAGACTGTTCAAATTTTTCAGTGAAAGTTGTCATTACTAAATTCTTGCAAACTATTATAGGGTCTGCTGACGACTACTTTTGTCATGAAATAGATTTGAGTGTTTTGCAGAAGTAACAAAAACGTTGAGAGAGGTGTGAAAATCTAAAAGGAACTAATAAAAAAAGTAATTCGCCAAAACAAATGGGTAGGTACTCATTGATCCATCCACGTATTTACGTTTGAGAAATTATCCATGTTCAGGGCATTTTGTTTATCAGAAACATTCCGGGATATCTTTCTGATATTCTCAGTTTGGATTCTGCTAAAAATAACATAGCCAAGCTATGACATGAGGGGATTTTCGAAAGGGAAACAAGATAACATTTCCTGCTCGAAGATGGCAATGCTGTTGAAGAAATTGATAGAAATGAAGTATGTAGTTTTGGTTCAAGTGGTTTTACAGGATCTGTGGAGACACATTTCAGATAGTATCTCCACTATTATCCCTCAATAAAAGCACTTCACTCTCGGGTACTTTCGACAAACTAGATCAAGCGAAAACGTCTGAGGACGTAAGACGCGTCTTGACACCTATTATAGGGTATGGCCTGAATGTGTCCAAGCACTACTTAGTATTTACAGTAAGTTTTTGACAGGGTTCACCTGAAAACCTGTGATCACTTGAAAACCTATGGAGTAATCAACACGAGAAATGACAGCAACCGGTAGCCGCCCATTATTTGCCGGTGATCATCACTTTTCCATAAATATGACAGCTAGTTTCGGACCGCATAACCAGGATTTTGGTTACTTTCAGCCGATAGCCATCACCTACCAGCGCATGGCTTTGCCGAAATAGTTTTTGACAAACGTGAGAATCTATTTCAAATAGTTTTCATATCATTAGGGTCTTTCGTGAGGCGTTATGGTATATTGATACTCGGAAATAATACTCATTAACAATTATGTTATTTAAATCAGGGTTGTACTTTGAAACAAGCGGACATGAAAAATCAACAGGTGGGTAAACTTGATTGATTAATAACCTCAATTATGTCCACCCCAGATTTGTTCCCTATGTTATAGGGCAGATTTTAGTGAAATACTCCAGCGAGCTGATCAGCTGAATCAATTCCAACCTTGATTTATTCGCTTACATTTCGGATAACAGCATAGACTATCGAATCCAAAACGATCATCAACGGACCATTAACATCCGCAATTGTTGTGTACCATTCTACCACCTAGGCCCATTGAATAAATACCGGAACAATGCTCTAAAGATTCGCTCTATCGCTTCCACCGTTTCCACACTTTCCTCCTTTTCCACACTTTCCTCATTTTCCGACGAAACCGTCCCAATTTATTGCTATTTAAATGGATTCTTCTCGCGGTTTCGGCCGTTTCAAGCTTGTCAGTCGGATGATGAGAGCAAAAGATATTCCTCTTTGTTTATGGAACATATAATTAATGGATTGATTCAATTATTCGTGAAGGTCGCGTTCGCCAACCTTTTATAATGTTAACAGTGTCGGGCCAGAGAGTTGGTGAAGGGGGATAATCGCTTGTTGAGTAAAGGGCCGATTTTTCAATTTATCTACTATCGGGAAAGTTTGTGTCAGTTAAGTCCTCAACAGCCAATCGAATTGCTTGGCTGAGGCATTCGATTGGCTGTTGAAGACTTAGTTGACAGATGAGTTTCCCAGCCGTATATTGAAAACCCGGTTCTAAGTGTGAGCTTGCCTGCCATAGGTTATTCACAAATAGTTGTACTGTCGACAATTGTTTTCTTTGCGCAAAGTTCAACCTTGAATTAGTGTGACAATTTTTTCCTCATATGACGTTAATTACAACGATTGCCAGTCCTGATCTCTACCCAATTCCTATATTCAGTTAATGTGGCAAATGAAAAGGGGAAGCATCGAACTCGACAATTGTGTTATATTTCAATTCAAGTTGATTTGCTCCATAGACATCACAACTAATGGACTGGACCTATTTTTTTCATATGCAGATTCACACGAAAGGGAAGCCCTGTAATGTTCAAAGAACACCGCGTGAATCAAGGGTCAGTGTAGATATTGCCAAGGGTGGAACGATTGATAACAATTCAGAAGAGCACCGACCATGAAAATAGATATAGAAGAGAGATAAGTCTCCGACCCTTCTACGATGTTCCAATTGAGTGAGCGAGTCTGTGAGCGAAGAATCACCACCAAGACGAATTGCCTCTCTGAATAGAATCGAGAAGCCTCAATGAATGTTTTGATGCCGAACTCCACACATGAGAACCATATTCCAAGACAGGTCGTATCTGAGCCTTGTAGACCATCAGACTGACGAGAAGTGAAGTATTTCTTCGGACAAAATAGAAATCCAAGTTTCACCGAAGCACCTTTAGCGATGGATGTCACATAGTTCCAATTGAAGTGCAGCAAAATATAGAGAAAATCACCTTTCTCAATGAAATTCGAAATATATACTTTTTATTATTTTCAAACAACTACAACCCATTATGTATCAATAAATATCATAGCAACAACAACCTAAGAAAAGGGAACAAACACTACATATCATATCAGTTATAAAAGTACATTCATGTTTCAATAGTTTTCTCATGAAAGATTATCACTGATCGTAATTCCAAACATCGAGTTACTTGACTTTGTAGGAATAGTTACCCCTGACACATGAATACTAGATGATGATAGATCGGCCTTGCTTGAAAAGAGACATGCCTGGGTTCTCTTGAATTAAATTCCACCAAGTTCATGTTAACCTATTCTATTATTTTTACTTGAGAGAGGGAAGACTGAAGAATGAGCAACATATAATACTTTAGTATAACCTTCAAGCGCATTCTTTCCCCAATGTAGCAGAGAAAGAGAGGTTATGAAGGACTTAGTCATTCAAGTTGACATTATGTCCTCCACAATATCTGTTCAATGTGCATATCCTTTCGTTCTCCGAAGTATTCCACATCATGCTATGTAAAAAACTGTCACGATGGCCAGTCTATTAGTTGTCTATGATTTGTTTCAACATTGATTGTCATCCAATCAGCCTTCACTTCAGAATGCGATATGTAAAAAAAGTTTCCTGGTGAAAAATACATTTGTTGCATGTAGCATTAGCTTATCTTGCTCCAATCTTCATGTCTTGACGATTCGTTTAAGCATAGAAAATCCTTACTATCTAAATACTACCAATTTTTACATGATTCTGATATAGCAATAACATATCTTCACTCTTCACCAATTAATGTACATTTATAATCTATCCAATACAACCATCGATACAAGCTCATATCTGCTGCTAAAACTCCACATCCAAGTCACCCGCGCTATAGCTAGCTCAACTACGTATGGCCAATCAATTCAAACTGAAATTGTAAATTTTATTCAATGGAATCTTCCATACTATTGATCCTGACCTGATTTGTCCAGTCTGCAATAAAAATCAAACGGAATCACTATTCCATATTATTTTTGACTGTTCTATCTATACAGTGATGAAACGAAATATTTATAGCCTACAGAGTTTAGAAACATTGATTGTTGATTTACAAAACTTATCAGTCGTTGAGGCCGAAAGAATGTCAGTACATCTGGAATATCGTAAAACTACGATAATTTATTTTGAGCGAGTAACTGGAGTATATCTCTTTCCGTTCAACTGTTTTACTATACTATTGTTTCAGTCTCTTTGACCATAAATAGTAATTTTCTAATCTATTGTAATACTATCATTTTTTTTTTGTAACCCCCATACCCATCTTGGTGCAAACTTGTTTTTAGAAGCAATGAAATTATTATCTTTATTATTCATGTCTTGAAATTGTTACGCAAGTTACTTTTTCTGCTAATCATAGACGTAATTGTTTATGATAAGGTGGGAATTAAAAATCATAAAGATGACAGGAATTATTTTTTTCCCACATGGTTTGTCAAAGTGTTACTGAAATCCTTCATTTTTATTGAGCTCTACTCATAAAACAGTACAAAGCGAGAGTCTACTACAAATTGTGATTGGAAATGGAGAATAGTCACGATCTACACTTTTGTCTTCGAATATGTTCTGAATTTGATTGAATGTTGATGAAAAAGGGCTGGAGATCTTTAGCTGGTTTAGAAGATATAGTGAAAAAGCAGAAAAATATTCTTATTCATTGCTAATTCTTTCAAGATGTTGAGACTTCGATCACACCTCAAGTTTGAATAATGAAAATATTAAGTGGTTTCTTTATATTATGACAACATTTACAACTAAACTCCTGAAACAAACTTGTTTTATATTCAAAAATATTACAGGTACCACCACTGGGTAAAAACTGTTCTGACAAAGGATATTATAGACCGTTACAAAATTGAAGTGTGATGAGGGTCGACAGCTCAACTCTGGAAGTTTGCGAGTTGGAAGGTTCTTCAGATCGACTGAAACATCAATCTCGAGTATTTATATTAACTCGACATCGGTTTCCGTTTTCATTTCCCAAATGAATAATGAGAATTGTATTGATTATAATCACCTCATGGCGAAGAATTATATCATCGACAAGGTTGACCTTAATGCTGTAAAGAATATTACCACATAAACCAGCCACCGATATTTCGAGAGTTCATTATTTTTTATCAGATAACATCAATATATCTACCGTCAGTAACAATGAATTCATTGATTTATGGCACTTTCATTTTCTGAAGTTCGATATCATTCAATTTATAGATTGCAAATATGACTCTCACCCAAAGCCGATCTTCGTTGCTTAGATTTAACAAATTTTCATTTTGAAAGAAAGAACTACATTTGAAATGTGTTTCTGTAGGTAGCTCCTCGAATTGTTGTATCAACGTGCGATCATTCATATCAGTGCAAACTATTATCCAGAGGACAAAAAATATCAAAACATTAATTCGCTTCAGGAACGCTTGTAATAAATGTTTGAAGTTGAGTATATGAACTGAAAATTCAATTCTGTGGTTGTTTATCCGAAAACAATGAATTTGGAAATATGGCTCTTGGATCCTTTTTAATATGACTTGGTTCCTTTTTGAAGAGCAAGTTTCCACCGAGATAAAACGTTTCTGATTTTTATGTTTTGCTCTCAAAATTGAACCAAGTGCCTTGGTTCCTTTTTAGATAATGAGTATTATTGAAAATAATAAAGTAGAACCCAAATGAAATCCTGTCAAACTTTATTAATCTATTGGACAGTTTTCATTCTGGACTATATATAAGTTTATTTCACCCCTATTCACTCAACAAAATGAAAACAAACAATCCATTTTATCGCCATGAGGTTTTATCCGATTAAAATAGAAGATCCGAAATATCTAAACTTCATGATTTGGTTGCTTGTTCGTTAGCATAATCCAATTTCAATTGGGAATCATTTGCCCAAAAATCTTCAGATTCCACTTTCAGCTCAAGACAATGTTGCAATTTCTCATCATGAATTGAGACGACGGAGGTTGATATATGAGTGATTCTTCGATGAGATAACTGTTATCAGATTGAATGTGATTTTGTCCATACAAATCCACGATAAATCTCTTTTGTAAAGCTGCACATTACTTTCACTCGATTTTAAAAGACCATTAAATCGAATCTTACCTTGGTGGTGGTGGTATTCTTCGAGGAGAAGGTTGTCTGAAACATGTACAATGCATTTGTAGTTGAATTATGTCACAGTCATTATGAAATTTTGACATAGCATGATAATTGGAATTACTAGTGCATGAAAGTATACTCAATTAACAATAAAAAATGTGGAATGAAAAAAGAGGACCATTTTGACCTGAAATGTGGATAATAAGTTGTTGATTAGTGTATTTCGAATGAATCTCAATCATTCAGATCTGATACTGTCCATGGTTCTGTACCCGAGAACATTTTACTAATTTCGTGTTATTCATAGTTTCCGCTTTCCGTTAACGAGAGATAGAAATTGTTGTGTTTGAATAAGGATACTGATTAATGAGTAACTGTAGAAAATCTGGGGAACTGAAGACGAACATCAACAATCTGATCCGGTGTTGTGGTGTTATTGGTTGGGAGAGAGTATTCTCCTGATTCAATGCAAGATATTTTTTCAATATAGAAGACAAACAATTGTACATTTCAGATGAAAAAATCTCTGATTTGGATGAATGCAGGTATGGGTAGTGATGGGAAATCTCAATTCATCAAGTTTAATGCATAAAGTGACAGTTCTGTTTCGTAGCAGGACCAATTGAGAGAGTAAGTATTCAATATAAAATCTAATATATTCTGAGAATAATGCTACAACTTAAATGTTTGATGATCAAAGCATAGGCAGCAGATGTTGCCACACGCAATGAATGGGATCGGACTCAGCTTCATTCCATAACAATTTACTCTCATTAGTGGAACAGAACTATGAAAAAGGTGAACATTTTTTAAAGTATAATGTTCACACACAGTCGAAAGTATATGAACTTCAACCAATCACGGAAAACAAAATGCTTTAAAACCAAGAAAATCGTTCTAAAACGTCATTGCTATGATCTGGTAATCCTATTATCAGCATTTTATCAAAAAGTATATTGCAAATTGAATACTTTTAGCGAAAGATGTATGAATTGAATCGCACCAAAATTTTTTTTTGAAACATTAAGAGTTATATGACTGATGAAATTGGCTGATGAACTTCCAGAATAACGTAATAGATTACCACCTATGTCAGTTTCATTGAACAATAGTTCCTTCAGGCGTGTTATAATGATATTTTTATTGGATTTGGATACAATCCTTTAGCCACACACACCACATAAATACTATTGCCATTTTTATTTCAACTGTCAGACCTAAATACATAGTTTGTTGGCTATCACAAATTCTACAATTACGTCGTATATAGATCTACCTTCCGTAGCGAGAAGTTTTGGATGCTAATTGGAAATTGTATGTTTAATTGTTGGAGTTTGGTTATGGAATTGTTGATTCCAGGAATGTTTGCACAGTTGAAGAATAGTTGATTCAAATCAGCAGTTTCATGATGAGGGCGATTCAAGAATCCCAATTTAATTTAAATGGGCCGGAAAGCAACCATGATCGGATTTGAGTCGTGTTATAATAGCAGAATATTTTTTGGGGACATCAAATAAGAATATGTGGGGTACTTTTTTCGGGAGTTCCTTGTGCATGAGGAAGTGAGGGTTGGTGGACTTATTCACCATTTCTGACCACTTTTCCATCCATTCTTTGTTAACATGCCATCTATAGGGAAGAATATCGACCGATGAGGGCGCTGGTGGTGGTTAAACTATATCCATCATTTTGAAATAGTTACCTTGTTTACATTTATAAAATAACGCGCCAAACTGAAATCCAGTCATCAGTTGCCCTCGCTAGACAAGATTTTGGTGTTTTTTTTGCTATATTTTCATTGTACGAAATTTTTCTCGTGAAGGTTAATATAACTGTGTTCATGATGCTTTGAATAGCCGCACAATACCATTCATTGGAGGTGAACACAGATGCATTGTGTTTTAAAATCTAATGATATTTGTTCCAGGACATTTTTCAGTTTTAGTGTAGTGTTAGTAAACCAAAGAGGCTTTTATTACATGGATGATGAAATGCGCCATAACTTCGCCTAAAAATAGACGAACAGACTCACCAAGGTAACAAGAAATAATCTCTCTTGAAATGCAAGTAACACACTGAAGCCGCTCTAGGTGGTGATTTATGCAGTTTCAGTTTGATTTTCCAAGCCTTGTAGCTGTCTATTTTCTCTTTCAATCCACTTTCCGTAATGTTTCCCACCAAAGATGTACCTATTTCTCTTTGGAAACGTGTGGAAAGACAACTTTGGATTACGGTTCCTAGAGTTGCGGCAACTTGGCACCAAAAACTTCATACGGCTCACTGAGCGATCTGCATCCATGATTGTTTGTTATTATTAATCGAAAAAAATTACAACTTCAGATGAGATTTCCTAAATCAACACCAAATAACTCAATAAATTCACACACATAAAATGGAAGCCAGTTGTTTGTGAAATTATAGCAGTGTGTTATATTTGCGCCAGACGTCGCATAAAATTATGAACTTCCCAATAGTTACTCAAGAGGTCATTTTTACAAGGAATTCGATCAGTCAGTACAGATTCGGGGTTCTTTAGCTGCCTGGTCTACCATTTCATTTCACGGAGATTGTTGTGCATATTTCGTGAAATATATTTAATGCTCTCTAGCACTGATTTTGAATCAGAGATGATAACAGCTTCGCTACTGTCCTTGCTCAGACACCAAAAGATGGCTTTTTTAAAGGCGAACGCTTCAGCGCTGTAGATACTCTGGCATTCTTCGTAAAATCATCTGCCAATCTGGAAAACAAGAATAAGCACCCACTCCTCGTGAATCTTTACTACGGTCCGTATACATAACTGAATTAATATTCGAATGATCCAACAAGGAATAACAGGATCCAACAGAAATACTGGTATAGTTTCTAGAGGCTTTATGTATTCTATGAACTCCTGTGTGTTAAGAAACGCAGCTGACGATGATGTTTTTTTTCTCCGATAAGGGTTCGTTAAATCCTCTGTATTGAGCAAATTACCCGATTGATTGATGATGAGTTATATGTTCTCAGTTTAGTGATATGCCGTCTAAGATATAACGAGGTTTCATAAGCTTTCGCCATTATTACTGTTATAATGATCATGTTCATTTGCTGAAATTCAGATGTTACATTTCCGCAATTTTTTGTAGTACTGTAACATGCCTAAATGAGTAGAAATCACCCAATTCAATGACGTTAAGTGGTATGATTTATAAAGTGTTGGATACCATTTTTCTGAAAAGTGCACCACATTTTGAAAATGTCCTAGGACAAAATCCACAATTCTAATGGTCTCTGAGAGTTGCACTTTTAAGGATTTCAGTCAATTAATATGAAATAAGTACATTGCTACATACGATACAATTTTTGTCAAAGCAGTGGTACTGAGGAAATGATCAGTATATCATGGTATTAAAATGAATTAGTTATTATTCATTTCATTTAGGGAAAGAGTTTCATCACTCTAGTCTTATCACACCAATTCACCATTGATATCGTTAAGTGACTATTTGACCATCGAACGGCTACCATTATACTTTTCAAGCATAGTATAACATTCATCCAGTTGTTGATAGGTGAACTATCAGCCAGAAAATGGCCCGGACGCGATAGAACGCTTATGAACTTTTTCAGACTCCTTCAATTCTTTATGCTATTTGATATTTCATATATTGATATTTTATAATATATTCCTCTGCTTCATACCATATATATACATTGATTGAAAAAGTTCAACGTCGTTTCCTGAAGTTCATTTTCTTCAAATCTTTTGGTATCAATCAGAGTATTCCATATGAATTTCTCACCATAACATTCGATATAGAAAGTCTTGAGTAACGCAGAAAATTTTCTGGAATTACTTTTCTGTAAAGGTTAGTGCACAGCAAGGTGGATGCTTCAGAGATTGTAACTCTTATAAATTTATGTGTGCCTCATGTTAGAACTAGGAGTACAAAAACTTTTCAATACCAACTGGCCAGAACCAATTTTCACCTGAAGTCACCTATATTTAGCATTTGCAATGATTTAAATTCAATTTCATATTTGTGTGATATGGATTTCGATTGCCTAGAATATATTGTTGAAACTGCATCTCAGTTTTCATGGCAAATTTGTATTCTTGATATAGTATGATTATATATTTTTTCGATTGCTCTTTTTTTTGTTACCTTTTTCGTTCTTGTTTCCTCGATTTGTTTCTTTCCTTTACTATTTTCAACATACATAGTTGACCCCGTAAATGGTTTTTACCTGTTGGGTAATAAGGCTATTATTATTATTATCGCTATTATGACAAAAAAGTCCGTCCATTGGGACTCCCACCTTCATCTCGATTTTATTCCTCCTAGTACTTGATAATGTTTAGTGTACAATTCAATTCAGATTTCCACATTCCAGGGTATCTCTTCCACCACAGAAAAAATGAAGTGTTCAACTCAAGTGGAATGTCTGCAGCCCCCTCAGATCCTTGCGTAGTATGGCATCTATTGTTGTATAAACTACTATTCCATTTCTTTTTCTCTAAACGTTCTCCCAACATACCTTGGTGGAGTAGGACTAGCCCACGTAGAAGTAGTTGGTCTCACGTGCCCCTCAGGTGGCGTACTTTCCCTCAGTTGGATTTCAGGAGGACTCCTGAAAGAACAATAAGAATTTCATATAAAGAACTTCGACACAGACGGTAAACGTACTTGAAGACTGGCAATAATCGAACAATTTGGCTAGCCCTGTCTCATTTACCTACACAGAAGGTTTGGTGAACTGTCCCAAATCAACGACCTCCTGAAAAATATCACGGAGGGTGTTGAATCAAATCCGACTGATGCCAGTGAATATTTTTCCACAAAACAAATTCCCACATGACACCTGGTGGTACAAGTAGGGCAATTGATTCTCAGTTATTGAGACGGGCACCCCTGCAGTTCGGTTGTGAAGTTATTGGCCGTCCGTCAGTGCATGGCGGTTTTCACCATCAACTCAAAAGTAGTTGGTTTTTCATACTCAGCAACTGCATATCCTATTATACCTTGATAATGGCTAAAACTGGCAAAGAGTGGAGTAGTGGCATACTGACATATGCCAGCCCATCATGAACTGTGTAGGTAGTTGATACTGGCCCAAACCAATTGTTCAGGATAATTTGAATTTTATATTCTTAGTGTAGGTATCAATTATTGTCACTCACTCAGAAGAAGGGGTGACCCAAATTCCATCGTCATCCATCAGAAAATCATTCCTGCAAAAAAAAGTTACCGCTCTCTTTTCTATAGCTTCTTATATAGTACATGACAGACAATGTAGTGCTATGATTAGCAATTTTTTTTCCCATACAATAGTTTGAGGTGAATCTCTTTCAATTCATTTGTATTTGATTTCAACTCATGAAAAAGTACCATACAGACAGATGGGGATGACCAAATATTTGGTATATTTGGTGATTTTTCCACTACTACAGCAAACCTTTCAAAATTGTCGAATAATTAATATAATGTTCCGTATTGTCCAGATACTGAACCGACTCAATGTTGTTTTGGGCTCGATACCACGGACTGAAACATCTTTTGCTTGAATGTGTTTGCTGAATGGTAATGGTTCAGACTTCCATTGTCCATATTAATTATCAACTCTGAAACCTGTTGCAAAGAACGGAAGGATAAAAATACAAACCAAGTGAGAAAATCAAAATCAAATTTTTGGTCAATAATGAAATCAAAGATTGATTGATCAAGGAAAAATAATGTTGTTACAAAAAAAATCGAGATTTCGAATGTGAAATATTAGTCAAGAAAATTTTCAAATGAAGAAATGAATGGAATATCATGAAAAAATATTGAAACCAAGTTTCGAGTTGATTATACTCACGACCGACGTTTCTATTGCTGGTATCCGCAATCGTCTTCGGGTGATGACTGACAATATTTCGAAGTGTGGTCGGTTATAAAGCCCTGATTTCCCTATGGCGAGAAAAGGGGTGGTACTTACAAGGACGTGAGCGGGTGCTACTACTAGAAGTGTGCTGATCGATTTTCAGCGGGTAATGGATGTATTGGCGCGAGATCCCCCTCATCGAGCCGAAGTCCATGCCGTGGATAAGCGGCCTCCACATAATTCGGATCTCCACGCTGGGGTGACTGGGTGTTTCGTTGTTGAGGATGCAGGCGGCTCCCTTGCATTTCCTCTTGAACCAGTGCTCCTCCTTGTGTGTGGCCTCGGCTTAAGACCATTTAATGCTGTGAGGATTTGTCCGATTATGCTCCTCTATTCCTGATATCGTTGTTTCTCCTCGTTGTGTGTTTTTCTTGTGTTCGCCTATTCTCACTTCCAATGGTCTTTTGGTTTCTCCGATGTCGGATTTGCGGAGCTCGCATGGTATCCGGTTACCGCAGTTATTGGTGTCGCTGTTTTCATTCGGAGGTCGAATTTTTGTGAGCTGGCTGCGTATTGTGTTCCCTGATCGAAAACAGACTCTGACTTTGTACTTCCCTCCTATCCTCTTGATCCTCTCTCTGAAAGTCCTCTCACGTAGGAGATGGTAAGAGGACGTGAGAGAACATTCAGAGAGGATCGAGAGAATAAGAGGGAAATACAAAATCAGAGTCTGTTTTCGGTTATAATTGCACGAGTGCATAAAAATCACCAATAATTTTGCTAGAAAGCGTGATATCTGAAAATTGCAAGAGTTTATTTTCAGATTTTGGCGAAGTTTTTACAAAATATGAAAATAACCGAATGCAATTTGTATAAGATATCACGCTTGAATGCAAAAATCATCTGGTCATTTTTATGCACGAATGTAATTCATTGAAATATTTCACGAATAAAGAAAATCTCAAGAAAATGTTATTTTTTGTTCATTTATACTTTTCTCTATAGATTGTATGGAGTACTCACCTAAACGCGAAATGTTTTTCTATTCTTGAAGACTATCTGACATTTATTTGTGTAGTTTACTGACGTCTAGCGATACGGTTTCAAATGTGTTGTCATGGTGACTTGATAAAATGCAATTACCGCTGTGAGTTTTCGATACAATGCAATTACCGATGTAAGTTTTCGATAATTGCATTGCTCTCATGGGACATTTTATATATGAGGGAAATATTCGATCAGGGAACACAATACGCAGCCAGCTCACAAAATTCGACCACCGAATAAAAACAGCGACACCAACTACGTTTTCCGGATACCATGCGAGTGAGGCAAATCCTACATCGGAGAAACCAAAAGACCATTGGAAGTGAGAATAGGCGAACACACTACTACTAGTAGACTAGAATTACTATTATTCCACTAGTATTTCAAATTCGATTCCTCAATTCTCTTGTCACAATATTATCACATTCATTTATTCAAAAATTTTCTTGAGTCATATTTCATATTCGATATCTCAATATTTTTTTTGTGACAACATTATTTTTCTTTGATCAATCAATCTTCAATTTCACAATTAACCAAGAATTTTATTTTTATTTTCTCACTTGATTTGTATTTTTTATCCTTTCGTTCTTAGAAACAGGTTTCATTAGAGTTTATAATATAAACAATGGAAGTCCGAACCATTACCATTAATCATCTTTCTTCTATTGCAGTGTTTATTCAATTATTTTTATCCGCAATGTAACTTTCGTAGCACCTAAAATAAATCCTTTTAATTATTTTCGAAATTACGAAAGGAAAAAATCTTCTCTGTATATTTTTGAGAGGCGCATCAGTGCATTCCCTCAAAATTCCTCGTTTTTGTCTACACATAAGAAGAACACGTGAAAAAGTTTTCGCATTAAAGCTGAGCCATACATTCAACTCGAGTTTGGACACTGAGCAGGAGTAGATTCCTGCAGGAAAATGAAAAATTCAAAGGTTCTCAAGAAGACAAATGAACACCACACCATGTTTGTCTCTATAGTTCTCTCTGAGAGATAATATTTTTTGGTGCGGTATAACGTAAATAGTGACCCAGTTACCCGGTTTTCTAACAGAAAAGGTAGCTTCGTGGATGAATTGAGATTGATTGCAGCATTTTTCTTCCTAATTTCAACACCGACTCCAGTATTTTGATAGTCAATTAGTAGCTATAAGCGAGAGTTTATGATTGATGATACCATGACAGAATGAGTTGAGAAGTTTTCTTGTATCAAGCCTGAATATATTTTGAGAATAGCAGCGTAGGTATGATTCGAACATTTCAATACTGTTGATTTCTAGATGTACATGCATTATGATATAAAAAAAAGTCATGAGAGCACCACATTGCCATGGTCATGCCTTTGATAATGGACCAACATTCAGTGAATCATAAAAAAATGTTTATGATGATACGAACATATTCGTGAATTTACCTGTGCGAACTAGAAGGTGAGATACCATCATTACTTTCCCTGTAGTGATCCACCAATTTCATCACCACTGGGGCTAGTGTCAGAAGGAGAAGGATGGAGAAGAAAGTGAAGAAAGCTATGCCAGACTGAAAATATCGTTTAGTCAGATTCAACTTCACATATTACGTAATGATGTATTTGAGTAACATTATACAGGAATGATAATAATAATATAATAATAATAATACATTTATTCGCAGAAAACGGGAAGTAACATAATATTTGATATTAGTGAAAGTTGTTTGTGAATAAATGAATACTCGATAAGTGTATAACACTTGTTTCGAGAAGGAATAAAATCAATACAAGAGTATATAGTAAAAATATGAGTAAAAATGTCTACATATACAAATTACACATATAAAACATGGAAAACACATACACCTACTTAAAAAAAAACACAATGTAGAGACATAGATGCATAAATAATAAAGATAAATAAATAAATGTTTATAGTAAATTACCTAATTAAGGAAAACAAGAAGTTTGAATTTCAACTCACACGAGTTGAGTCATCACAATTTTTGTAGAGCTGGTCATATTATATTTGAGTAAAAGAGTAAAAGGACGAGAAGTTTTTTTTTTGAAAAAATTGGAACTGGTACGAAGTGTTTTGCTGATGCATGGATGAATGAAGATGAATATAGATGGTAGTCTTTTTAGTATGAGAACATGGGATAAGACAATATTTGTCTGGGGTTCATAATAAGCTCCACTTCACTTGATAGATGATTGTAAGCCATTTGACCTCACGTGTAGTAACACGTCTAATAATTCCGCTTTTTCTATTGAATGTTTGAAGCAGTCGATATCACCTTTCGTGTGCATGTTGTATGTAGCCAGGGAGGGTCCATGAGACCTTTTCATTCACACAATGATTCAAATCATAAAGGAAGTATGAACAAAATCGATTTTGAGTTTTTTCCTTTCTGAAGAGTTGAAGATTTTTATTGCCGACCGAGGTGAATTTTCTTCATCATGTATGGCCATGTTCTCAAAATCTTATATTCCGATGTGTAGATTACAAATGAGGTTGCAAAGCGAGGCGTTTTCCCTTGCTTCAGAAGTTATCGCCTTTCAGATTTGGTAATACGGGCATATTTCATCCTTTTAAAGTATGAAACCAGTCAAAAGCACAAGCTACTCGCCACACCTTCTATCACTTGCTCCAATCAATTTTCTTAACAAATATTTCCATTTCACATGATAATAACTCAATTTCGAAATTCTCGACGCTCTAGTTAGGAGAGTGGAAGTAGCTTCTCAAAACTTCTGGAATGGCTCGTAAATAAGCAATTAGTAAACTATCTCGAGAAACGAAATATCATTACTACCTCGCAATTTGGTTTTCGACAAAATCGGAATACAACTGACGCAACATGTGAATTATTTAATAGAATCCCATAAAAATCCATTGGCAATATTTTGCGACTTATCTAAGGCATTTGATTGTGTGGATCATCAAATTCTCTTAACAAAGCTTGAATATTATGGTATAAGTGTTCCCCTGAAATGGTTTGAAACTTATTTAGGACAGAGAAGATTGCAGGTGAAAATTGAAACCATAGAAAATGATCATTCGAGAAATTTCTTTTCTGAGCAAGCCGATGTTCATAGGGGGGTTCCACAGGGCTCCATACTTGGCCCTACGTTATTTCTCATTTATATCAATGATATCGTATGTAATTTTCCGAACATATCCTTTTCTCTTTTTGCCGACGATACCAGCATAATCATACATGATTCTGATATTCAATCATTATTCCACCTATCACAAAGAACAGTGAATGGTGTTATGAACTGGTTCACAGCAAACAAACTTTTTTTGAATGTCAGTAAAACGCAGAGCATATTATTCAACCCGTACAAAACAAACCAAAATTTTGAGATGAGGGTGAATGAGAAGACGATAAACACCTCAAGTACTTCAAAATTTTTAGGACTTTATATCGACAGTAATCTCACCTGGTCTGAACATATCTCACAATTAAACAAAAAGTTGAGCAGAGTTGGGCAGAGCTATTTTTGCCATCAGAACCATCAGAGTGAACACAAATGTGGAAGTAGCAATGACCGTATACTACGCTTACTTTCACAGTCTTCTGCAATTTGGTATTGAATTTTGGGGTTCTTCTGTTGACTCGAATTCTACCTTCATTATACAAAAACGAGCAATACGAACAATATTTGGTTTATACCGCAGAGAATCATGTCGAGATTACTTCGTGAATCACAAAATATTCACACTTTTTAATTTTTACATATTCAAAGTCTCACTCCTGATTCACAAGAATAGAGGCTGTATGTTGCGTCCTGCAGATATACATCCATATCCAACCAGAGATCAATCAATAATTCTTCCAAATTATAAATACAATAGAACTCGCATGGGGCCTCTGTATATGGGAATCAAAATATACAATCACCTTCCTTTGCCAATCAAATCTTCATCATTAACAAAATTCAAAGTTGAACTTAAAAAAATATTACACCACAACAGTTACTATAGTCTAAACGAGTTTTTTGGATCGAATATGCGCTATTAATTACTGTATTATCAAAAATATTCAGACAACTAGCCATCTTCCCTAAGCCTCAGGCAGTAGATACGTATTATAGGTTGAAAAATATGAGACATGTATGTAAATGATGTATTTTTGTATCTTTTGGGAATTAATATCTATCTTTCTATCTATCTATCATAGTCAACCGACCAACCGGCAAAGTAACCTAAATATACTGTCATATTGATGAAAAAACAAATCATGTGAGGGAAACATAGTCTAGCCAGCTGACTTTTTTTTTTTTTTTTTTTTTTTTTTTTTTTTTTTTTTTTTTTTTTTTTTTTTTTTTTTTTTTTTTTTTTTTTTTTTTTTTTTTTTTTTTTTTTTTTTTTTTTTTTTTTTTTTTTTTTTTTTTTTTTTTTTTTTTTTTTTTTTTTTTTTTTTTTTTTTTTTTTTTTTTTTTTCTTTTTTTTTTTTTTTTTTTTTTTTTTTTTTTTTTTTTTTTTTTTTTTTTTCTTTTTTTTTTTTTTTTTTTTTTTTTTTTTTTTTTTTTTTTTTTTTTTTTTTTTTTTTTTTTTTTTTTTTTTTTTTTTTTTTTTTTTTTTTTCTTTTTTTTTTTTTTTTTTTTTTTTTTTTTTTCTTTTTTTTTTTTTTTTTTTTTTTTTTTTTTTTTTTTTTTTTTTTTTTTTTTTTTTTTTTTTTTTTTTTTTTTTTTTTTTTTTTTTCTTTTTTTTTTTTTTTTTTTTTTTTTTTTTTTTTTTTTTTTTTTTTTTTTTTTTTTTTTTTTTTTTTTTTTTTTTTTTTTTTTTTTTTTTTTTTTTTTTTTTTTTTTTTTTTTTTTTTTTTCTTTTTTTTTTTTTTTTTTTTTTTTTTTTTTTTTTTTTTTTTTTTTTTTTTTTTTTTTTTCTTTTTTTTTTTTTAACGATAAACACCTCAAGTACTTCAAAATTTTTAGGACTTTATATCGACAGTAATCTCACCTGGTCTGAACATATCTCACAATTAAACAAAAAGTTGAGCAGAGTTGGGCAGAGCTATTTTTGCCATCAGAACCATCAGAGTGAACACAAATGTGGAAGTAGCAATGACCGTATACTACGCTTACTTTCACAGTCTTCTGCAATTTGGTATTGAATTTTGGGGTTCTTCTGTTGACTCGAATTCTACCTTCATTATACAGAAACGAGCAATACGAACAATATTTGGTTTATACCGCAGAGAATCATGTCGAGATTACTTCGTGAATCACAAAATATTCACACTTTTTAATTTTTACATATTCAAAGTCTCACTCCTGATTCACAAGAATAGAGGCTGTATGTTGCGTCCTGCAGATATACATCCATATCCAACCAGAGAACAATCAATAATTCTTCCAAATTATAAATACAATAGAACTCGCATGGGGCCTCTGTATATGGGAATCAAAATATACAATCACCTTCCTTTGCCAATCAAATCTTCATCATTAACAAAATTCAAAGTTGAACCTAAAAAAATATTACACCACAACAGTTACTATAGTCTAAACGAGTTTTTTGGATCGAATATGCGCTATTAATTACTGTATTATCAAAAATATTCAGACAACTAGCCATCTTCCCTAAGCCTCAGGCAGTAGATACGTATTATAGGTTGAAAAATATGAGACATGTATGTAGATGATGTATTTTTGTATCTTTTGGGAATTGAATATCTATCTTTCTATCTATCTATCATAGTCAACCGACCAACCGGCAAAGTAACCTAAATATACTGTCATATTGATGAAAAAACAAATCATGTGAGGGAAACATAGTCTAGCCAGCTGACTGGTCGGCTGACCATACATTTTCTAGGAAATTTGGTGTTCAAAGAGAACTAGAAGCAATCGCACTCTGGGGATGGATTGTGAATAATGAATCTGAGTTGTGGCTCCAATTCATTTTCGTCACTTGAAGTCCCGAAAAACAAATCATAGGTACACTCCACTAAAAAAAATATCCACGATTCACTTTCCCCAAAAGGATTTGAAGCCAATGAATTCAGTGAAAATGTATTCAATTCAAATGAGGTGAATTTTTCAAATCTGTAGAACGGTATAGGTAACGTTTTTTTGAATAAGCGATAAGACTGGAACCTTCGATGTGAAGTTGAAACTTTCAGTAGACATCAATTACTCTAATACCAAAATAATATTATTTCACTAGATGCGTGTTTTGCCAACAAGGTTATCATCTTCAGGGAAAGAAAATTGATTTCGAGTATCAATTTTTTTAGGGTTATTGTTCCCTACAGAAAGTTTAGTAGTAGACTTTGATAAGTCAGGAAGGCGAATGAAATGAAAAGTACTGCTCTATTCAACTATTCATCTGAACTGAATTGAAACCCTAGAAACATTTCTGGAGTTTTCAATCAGAAGATGAATCGTGAAAGAAGGATGAGTCGTTGAAAATCTGTCTGTTTTCAAAATATCTGATTGTTGCTTACCAATGGATCAATAATCAGTTTGCAAAAATTGTATCGACTGAAGTGAAATATATCCCAGAGTGGTCGACATTTTCCCAATTCTTTGGTGACTTTATCATTCACGTAGGTATACAGCTCGTCCAGATAACTATTCAAACGAAGAATGAACCTTTCTTGAACCTGGAACAATAATATTATTCCAAACCTGGATTTGGAGATTTGATTTCTTTTGAAAAGAATTCAATTAATTGATTAACAATAAAAGGATATACATGAAGCGGGGCACTAAGTTCGTGTTCACGAGGTATAGAAAACATTATTTCAGGCCGTTACTTGAGAACTTTTTCTCCTGATCCTGGAGTTTTTCACAGAGTTGAGAGGGCAATTGTATTCGTATGTAGTAACATAGGTAAATATTTTCTCATCATACTCACCAGTTTCTGCTTGTCCGTATTTTATTAAAAATCTACAAAGTTTTTCAAATTATGGAAATTCGTTTGCAACAAAATTTCTTACTGATTTTTCACAAAGTTCATTGAATGGTTTAGCTTTAGTTCCAATTAATTAACCGCTACGGTTACGGAGAAATACTTAATAATTTCCAAAACGAAAAATTTTCACTTATAATATCACAAGAGTTTAAATTATTTCCGAGAATTTTCTAGAGAACACGAATATTTCGAAAATCATCAATATAATTTAATGAAAATCATTATTAATAAATTGTTTTTTATTCGTACCCGAAAAAAAAATTCCAGGAATCTAAGCTTGCGTTGTATTCGTGGAAAAAATCACACCATTATTTGAAAAAAAAATTATTCATTGAACCAGACATTTTGAATTAATTTCTCTAATTGTCAAGTTGGTCAGAGTATTGCTGTTTTTGACATATGTTGTTTTGTCATTTTTGTTTAACCAATTCTGTGAGAAAGCTCCATAATTACTAGTTTAAAAAATATCCGTCATATTTCGTGAATGAAAAAAAATACCAGCCCAGTCTATCGCACTTTGGTAATTTTAGTTAACTGAATAGAAATACATTTTTACATGTAACAAGTAACGTAATTTATATTTATATTAACCATATTTCGTTGAATGAAAAAAAAATTCAACTTTAATCTAACTTTAAACTAAAACTCAGGTGGCACTAGTTCAGTCTACCGCCCTTTAATAATTTTAGGTCATTGAAGTTGGAAGAAATGTATTTCGCATTATTCACAGGTATATCTACATTATTTAAAGGTTGTAGATCTGACATTTACATAAGTTGCCGAACACGCCCGAATTGAGAACAGTGCACCGTTAGAAGTTTTGGATTTACGTAACGCTCAACAATTCTGTAGTATATATTTTTGAACCGTCATGAAATAAAAACATTTCAGGATTTTTTTTGTTGCTATGGTAACTAGTCAAAATTGAAACACCTTATTGGTTGAAAAGCATATGTGTGGAATTTTCAATATTATCCACATAAAGCCATCACAACGTAAATTGTCGTAGATGATTGTTTGATGAGAACGCGGGATATAGTCGTCAATCCTGGATTATTTTTACCGCGTTGGCTGATCAACTATGAAAGCTAAATCTTTTGTAAAATGAGGTCTGTCTATCTTAGTTCACAGGAATATGAGTATATCATTCCTGCACATCTTGGCTATCAAAAAATTGATTGCACACACAATAATGTTGATGATGAGAAAAATAAAACTAGAAAATAAGTCAGATAAAACTCTTCTCTGAAAATATACTCACCCTCTCACTAACTTGCCTTCCATGATTGTCTAGGAAATACTGTATCCTCTTCAAACTCAATAGTGACTGATCTACTTGGCTATTCAGTGATGGTAATAGAACTTCCAAGGTGGTGAGTTTATAAAGAATTCCGTCCCTGATCTGGTTCAATGTTTGAACCTCGTGTTGTACCACTCTCCTCACATTGAATGCTAAATTGTCAACTTTCCTAGCACTCGGAGCATCTGTCAGTTGACGAGCTACGGTATTCAGCTGATCTGCGAATGAAATGAGGTCTCTTTTCGTGATAGGCCCAGAAGCCTGAAGTCTGTAGTTTGTGAGGTTGACAGCAGAGGCAGTTGACAAACTCTGCAACAAATGAGTATTGAGGATTTTTTTTGTGGATAAATGACCGAAATCTGAAAAGATCTGAAACCACCACGTTCACGAGTATTCGGGGTTATGATATTATTCGTACATGTTACATAACATATAAAAAATCTTCCGATAGCTTGAAAGCTATCCAAATATTTTAGAATTTTTATTGATGCATGGTATTTTTTCAAAGTGTATTTTGGTTCGTTTCGAGCAGTTGATACCAATCCAATTTTCATACAAATGAAAAAATTGACGCATTATTTGATCTTGAAAATTACGTTCCATGAATATACCAGAAGGACGAAAGGAGAAACAAAACCATTCTATTTGTATTTTCCTTGTGAATACTCACCATTCGAAGTTGAATTTTGTTAATATGGATTTTCATTAGGCCAGTTCAATTAGACATCAAAAGTGACTCACACACGATTTAAACTGTAAAGGTTTTTCGTTCATATGTCGATCGAATTCTCATAGAGTATTGGGAAAATATTGTGAGTAAATTCTCAAAGAAGATGTTTGGTTGTCTTCAGATTTTTCTGAGATCTCACGATGATTCGTGTTACTCGTGCATATAAAGAAATAATTATCCAACCCATTTTCTCGACTCTACAAGAATGATACTAGAATGATAATATCACTTTCCTTGACTTTTTTGGAGTATGTTCCTTGAAATGAGATTACTATACGTGTGCATTAGTTACCTGCAAACTTAGCTGTTGAGTTGATCCCAAAATTTCCAAAGTACATTCTCCTATGATGAAACTCGACGTTACATTCGAAAGATCATTCCAATTCTTATAGTTCATGGTCATATTGATATCAATGGTGTTATGAAGATGGAAGGTGTGGTAGGCTGGTTGATTCCTTTGACAATTTCTGCAAATAAAGGATAAGGCCTGTTAAACATATTTGTTAAAGTTGAAGAAAGGAAATATTTCACGATGTTGTTGTTACTTTCTCATATCAATTTATGATTCAAGTTGAATTATGTTAGGTAATACTACCATTGTTCGCCGATAGTCTCATATGAGGAGGTGTACAATTAAGTTCTTCGGAAGAAGAATCACCATCAATATTATCAATTTTCAGTCAGATAGTGAATATTTAAAAAATTCTGGTAGAAGACTTCGGATTGTCATCGATATTTATTAAACAGATGGATTCGAATTATAATTTTCATGATGTCAAATTCTTGTTACAGGTTACCAGCGTGGCCAGCCTTACAATAACGGGATATTAACGTATAAATAATTCTAGTTCAATTCAATAATAAGCATTTCAAGATACTGTGGATGAATTTTTCGATAATATTTTGAATAGGAATTGATATGACTCCTAGGAAAGTAACTTTACAGAAACCGTTAAGCAGATATTTTCCTTCAGTAGCTGGAGAGTAAGTTTTTTTTATCTTGGGCGAGTCTTACAGATTTCGTAACGAGCAGTATCTTGAAGAAGCTTCCTTTTCTTCACAAAATAAGTGAATACAAGAGAATAATGGATGAGGATGTTGAAAAAACCTTTACGATTGGAGATATCAGACTTTTAATATATAAATGGTTGTTTTTAATTATGTTAACTAGTGAGTTTTCAGATAACGAAGTAGTTTGAAAACGAAAATATTTATGAATATAAAATTTGACAATTGTGTCCCAATATCCCCCCTTGATAAAGGCATTTCTGGTTATTGTCGAAGACAGATATTCGTATAATGTGTCTCTGTTTGCCACTATGAGTTCGTGAGCAATCCCGTGAAAGGAATAAGCAAGACTTATTTTTTAATAAATTTCAATGCCGTTAGATTTTTCATTTCAGAGTAATGTATTTCATAGTAGGGGACTATATATATCAGCGATAGGTTTTATATTATCATGTAATATCACCGTGAGACGAATATCTGTCCATACCGTTCACCGTCCTGGCCAATTACTTCCCCTACGAAATAACTGATCAGCCAAAGCAAAGACTTCGGATCTTCCTCTATGCGAAAGTTGTTTTTTCGGGTTGATGGGTTTTCTTCGATCGTTCGATGTTTCGATTTCCACTATTCCCAAGTCATTATCAAGAACTGTTAAACAAATATTTGTCAATACCGTCCTGGATAGTTAACCCCCTCACGAAATAACCAAGCAAGACAAAGCATTGGTTCTGCGTCAGAGATACTGGCTTTTTATAATGCTTCTCTCTCAATATTAGTCGGACCCTGAACTCTCTCACGAGATGAATAAAAAGTAAAAAGTGTGACTTGTCGAACTTCAGATCCATCAGTTAATTGACGTGTTTATCAAAGATTATTGATAATCCAATAACGAGGTGGCCAACTGAAATGCCAACAATGTGATGGAAAAATCCAAAGATTACTTCCTGAACAAAAAGTTGATATTAGGTGAAGAGAAAACAGACTGTATCATCATTGCCAATTGATATGCATAAGTTTAATACCGACATTAAGACGGACACAAAGAAATGTTGCGAATAAACCTATCGCTGTTCTATATATATATATATATATATATATATATATATATATATATATATATATATATATATATATATATATATATAAATATATATATAATTTCCAGATGCCCAGTCCCCACCAAGACATCCGACGGTGTCTTTAGTAGCACCCGCTGCTATAAATACTACCCAACATCCCTCGATACCTCAGTTCGATCTAAGGAGTAGGCAGATTGAGACCTTAGAAAGAACTCGTGACGAGACCTGGGGAGTTGGCAGATTGAGGCCCCGGCGTCAAGTCACAAACCCTTGCCCCCTGTGACAACACCTGAGGAGTAGGCAGATTGAGACCTCAGCGTGAAGTCACATTTACCTCTTGAAAATGGCTCCAAAATCGGAGCCGAAACGTCGAGAACAAAACTCCAGACGCGATTCAACCCGAACTCAACAACAATATATATATATATATATATATATATATATATATATATATATATATATATATATATATATATACATATACCAAAGGCACTTTCTTATTGCCACTTTTTTACCTCTACAAAATGGCGCTCACAAAATCTCCGTACAACGTTTCGTTTGGAAGAAATCATCATCAACTTTGTTTTTTTATACCCATGCTGTTCATCCTTATCTTGGGCACACTGTATATAGTGCTCAGATCACTAATATCTGTTCGTTTATTCAAAACAATATCTTTTTTATTAGAGATGTGGACCATTTCCAGAAATAGTCTCTTGGTCAAATTGGCCTCCTTATCTAAAATTTTTACATTTTCATAATTCAACCTATGATCTGAATCAATTGAATGTTCTGTCAATGCACTTGATCTTATATTTCTTCTGCAGTCACTATTGTGTCCAGTTAGTCTATCTTTCAGAAGTTGTTTTGTTTGACCGATGTATACTTTATCACAATCCATACATGGTATTTCATACACGACGTTGGATTTGGACGTTAGAGGTATAGGAGATTTCAATTTAGAATGTAAGTCAGATATTGTTTTAATATTAGTTCGAGCGATTTTTATGTTATGTTCACTGAATATATTAATTAATTTAGGAGTCAATTGATGAATATTAGGTGATGTTTTGTAATAGAAGCGATCTTCAGTAACTGGAATTATAGGTGACGTAACACTATCTAAAGATGGGGTGCTGAAGAGAATTTTATTGACTAGAGAATTTGGATATGAATTTTCTAATAATATAATTTCGTGTTCTTTCAAACATTCAATCCTTAAAGAGGGGTGGGATAACTTTTTTACTCTATTCTTGAAATTCTTTATCACATTGATTTTTGTTTTCATCGGATGATATGAATGATAATTCAACAATCTGTTGCTATCTATAGGTTTTCGGTACCATCTAGTTATGATTTCATTTCTCTCTGTCCTTATCAATCTCTATCTTAGAAAGGAACAGAGTTATCAGATTCTCTTTCTACAGTGAATTGAATATTTTCATCGTAGCTGTTGAATATCTCCAAAACTTCATCTACCTTCGATTGGGGAACAGAAAGTATGAGATCATCGACATACCTCTTCAGGAAGGGAAAATCGAAATCAATTCTTTTTGAACATTCATCAAGAAGATCATCAAGAACATAATTCGATATTATAGGCGAAATAGTTGATCCCATAGGTGTACCAAAAATTTGTTTGTAAATGTTTTTATCAAAAAGCATATATGTCGAATCGAAAATGAAATCAATAACTTCCATGAAAGTATTTTCGTCGAACTGGCAGTATTCTGATATAATGTTCCACTTTTTCTTTGTACTCATTTTGACCAAACTTTTTGGGAGGTTCGTGAAGAGGGATATAACATCTAGGCTAATGATGACAAATTGTTGTGGAAGGATTATGTTATTGATGAATTCACTGAAAAAGAAAATAAACATTTTCGAAAGCTCGACAAAAACAAAGAGAACAGCCTAATTGTCATCCCCAGACTGCAACCCAAATAAGTCTCTCTCTCTCACAGCTGATGAAGGCCAAAGCCAGAAATAGCCAGCTATCTTGTGGTGGGCATTCCGAATTGAATGCAAATTGTGATAGACCAGATAATTTGATAATCTATTTATCAGTTTCCTGATTCATCTTGCTTCATAGCAAATAACACTTTCTCTTTATATATATATATATATATATATATATATATATATATATACACCCACTGAGCAAAGAAATGTCTCAACGTTTCTGTAAATTATATATGGGATGTGTAATGTTGCTTCAGACTTCGCAGTGATGTTGCATTAACATGCCAGCAACGCCATTGCAACGTTCATTCGTATTATTTCAAAAGTTATGTTAGGTGATGTCACCTAAGGATATTCCATATACCATTCAAATGAAGGGTTGAATAAACATTTCAATAAAATGTATTTAATGATGTTGCAGTCACATTTCAACTAAACGTTCCAGGAAATGTTCCTATAAATTTCAAAAGTATATTCAAATCATCTTTCATTCGTTATGTATCAGAGACCTCATAATTAGAACTTACAGCTACCATCCAGACATATTTCAGAAGTATACTCGAATCAACTTCTTCTTGTGACGTTGCAAATTCTCTGTTATTGAAAGTTATACTATTCAAAACTTTACTGAATTTTTTCATATGATTTGGCAATATAACTAAAAGTTACAGAAGTGTTTCATCAATCACAGATAATGGAAAAATGCTTACAATAGGAATATAATTTTTCAAAATGGAACAGTAATAGCCTGTTTCGACGATGCAATTTGTCGCTGCAACTCCAGGAAATTGCCTGTGTTCTTGCAAGGTTTTCGAGTTACGTGAATCTTCAATGGTGCGATAAGTAGCAGCGAGATTGTTATTTCTATGGTGAATTTGTTGCCGCAAACCACAATTATGTGGTGGCATCATCGTGAAGACTGTTTTTTGAACATTTTAATCATTTTTCGAAACATATGGAATCAAGTTTAGTAATAAGGTGATTTTATTACAATATACATCATTAGAAATGAATGAAATCATAAATCAGTTGTGTTAATGAAGGCGTTTTTCTTGGTAACATACAGTGCCATTTTTCAATATTGGCAATGCAACTTGACAGATAGATGACATTTGGCAGCGACAAGTCGCCGCGAGAAATTGCAGAGACAAATTGCATCGTCGTCGAAACGGGGTGTATCTCAACATATATATATATATATATATAATGTGAGAAGGTTAGACGACTGTCTAAGTTAAAGAAGAATCCTTTGAATATTCGGGTGTGCAGTCAACAAGGAATTGGAAAAAGTGAACTCTTCATTCTGTTCAAGCTTTCGAGTCTTTATTGGCTCTTCATCAGGAACTCTACAATGAATTAGGAAAATTGTGAGAATAGAAAAGTTTTTTAACATGTGCTTACTTACGAATGTGAGGTTAATAATCCTTTTTTAATGAAAACATGAAGGACAACATATCACAAACACATCGACCTGATGGTACAAATATAATATAATTGAAGTTTTATATTATATTTGTACCATTAGGTCGATGTGTTTGTGATATGTTGTCCTTCATGTTTTCATTAAAAAAGGATTATTAACCTCACATTCGTAAGTAAGCACATGTTGAAAAACTTTTCTATTCTCGCAATTTTCCTAATTCATTGTAGAGTTCCTGATGAAGAGCCAATCAAGACTCGAAAGCTTGAACAGAATAAAGAGTTCACTTTTTCCAATTCCTTGTTGACTGCACACCCGAATATTTAAAGGATTCTTCTATATATATATATATATATATATATATATATATATATATATATATATATATATATATATATATAAGTTCGATCTAAGGAGTAGGCAGATTGAGACCTTAGAAAGAATTCGTGACGAGACCTGGGGAGTAGGCAGATTGAGGCCCCGGCGTCAAGTCACAAACCCTTGCCCCCTGTGACAACACCTGAGGAGTAGGCAGATTGAGACCTCAGCGTGAAGTCACATTCACCTCTTGAAAATGGCTCCAAAATCGGAGCCGAAACGTCGAGAACAAAACTCCAGACGCGGTTCAACCCGAACTCAACAACAACACACAACTGACCGCGGAAACCTATCCGAACACATATATATATATATATATATATATATATATATATATATATATATATATATATATATATATATATAAACACTCAAACAAAGAAATGTTTTGAATAAACCTATCTCTGATCGATAATATCTTCGAATGTTGTATTAAACTATTGTGCAGTTTTTCAGCACAAATTTGTATGGTGATTGAAAGATTTCCTATCTGTAGATGGTGACTTGTATGAAACTATGTTTTTTACCTGTATTCTCGTACACATGGGCTGTTTTCAACTAACGGATCAGATGCATCAATTATGCATTTCTCATATCAAATTTGATTCGACACCCAGAATAAACAGTTGATTCTTGCCCGAACAAGGCTCTGCCTCGGCTTTTTGACAAAATGGGAAAATGATTACTTATCCAATGAGTAACATCGAAAATTCGTGATTTTCACAATACTATTCCCTCTACGTGAAGTTGCAGCAATATTTGCATAGTTTGTAGCTCGATAATCCTGGACTATGATATTATCCAGAAGCAAACTCAGCACCGAATAACGTAAAAAGTGTTAGCTACGAACTAGAAAGCCGTTAAAATGACGAAAATTGTTTCTATTAAATTCGGCTTGGTGTTTCACCAGAAATAGTTTGTCAGTTTGGAAAATTAATCTAGTGCGATAATTTTCCTTTGACTAATAATTGATTCACGGATGAGCGCATTCTCAAAAGACGTAATTATATGAACGTTAGGTTTACTGACAAACAACGTGAGTTCTATTAGGAGTAGACAATGATGAGTTTCCCGAGATGTTTCAAGGGTCACTAGTTTTTATCCGCAAGTAGAAAATTATAGCTTGAAAGTTATTTCGGGACGTATTGGATACGTCTCATGACTGAAATTAGTGATAATGAATACGGAAGAGAGAGTCAATATGAAAAAACTACTTCTTTTTTTGTGATTGAATCAAATTAAACATATTGAATGATTTACCCGTACCTTCCAACGGTGGTTTGTAATTTTTTTTCATTTCACTTTTCTCGTAGGAGTTTTGATCTGTATATTTCGCTTCACAGAGAAAGAAAGCCAAAAAAATAATTCTTCGAACCCCATGCATTTCTCAAAAATACCCTAGTTCCTAATTCTCTTCATAACTATGGCTGGTTTGGACATGAAAAGAAGTGATGTTACCAAAATGTCAAATGAAACTGATGACAGACTTGCCACAAGTTGAATCTTTTGGAATATTTTGAGATAATTTTCTCTGAGCAGAGATAAAAAGCAGTCACTGATAAAAAGCACTGCTCCTGGTGGCCCAGAATATCGCAGTATGAAAAATGGGAGTCAGTCGTTTTCTCTATCTCATTGATGAAAGTGAACTCCTGGATATTAGTAAATCAGCTTCTTCCAAAAATTCCAGTGGTATTGTTTGAATTACCAGGGTGAATTTCATTAAAGGTTACTTCCAATATATTCGATCCTCTCATTTATTTGATCAACTTATCTTCCTCTGAAGAAATTTTATTATTATCTCCATTCTCAAAAATATTTGAAAGATCATTTCAAAACAGGCTAGTATCATTTTAAAATGAATACAAAATCCTGTCTAGCAGTCAATTTGGTTCTCAAATCGGTTAGTCAATCCAAGATGCTATCCTTTTCCTTCAGAATCATGTATCATCTAATTTCGAAAATGGTGAAAAACATTAAGTATTCTCTTTGACTTGACACGAGCATTCGATACCATGCATCACGGTCTTCTTCTTGATAAACTTCATGACATAGGTGTTCGAAGTTGAAGTCTGAAGGAGATTGTAACTTATTTAACAGGTCGTACACAAACTCAAAGTTAAGCTCGAGACTGGAACATATTTTTCTGAAACTCGACACATAGTCACAGGTGTACAAGGAAGTGTTTTGGAACCTACACTTTTTATTATATTTGTGGATGACCTTTCAAAAATTAATGATCCAAATAGCTTCATATAATTTGCAGATGACACTTCTTTTACTGTCAGTGGTGCAATATGTGAAACATTGTCAGTTAGAGCAAATGAAGCGGTATCCAACATGCGAATATATTGTTCTGAGAATGGCTTGGTTTTGAATAATCTCAAGACCAACACCATTCTTTTTTCAATGTAGTGTATTGGTTGGGACTGAGGATAAAACTATAGAACAGAAAAGTTTCACAAAATTTTAAGGACTTTTTATCGATTCCCAGCTCCATTGGAATCACCAGGTTGTTTTCTTATTGAATAAATTAGCAAAACATTGTTTTGTTTTATAAAATATTCGCAATTATGTTTCAATCGATATTCTCAAAAGTTATTATTACGAATATGTGTACTGCACCCTCAACTTCTGCATCATATGTTTTGGCAACTGTGATAGAATCAATGAACTCTTAGTTTTCAAAAAAAAAACATCAGAGCAATCTGTTTCAGAGAACCTCTTGATTCTTGTAAACCATTATTTGCAAAGTTGAACATAGTGACTGTCACTTGCATGTATATCTTTAACTGTGTGACCTATGTTAAAACTCATTGCATCAAGTTCCAGAACAGAGATGAACCCCATCTTCTTTCAGGTTTCACCTTGAGGAAAAATTATAACATCAGAATTCCTAGTCATGATTTATCCAAGGTCTCTAATGGTCCTCATGTCATGCCCATAAAAATATATAATAAACTTCCAACATCTGTGAAAGAAATTAGCAGTATAAACATATTCAAACAAAACGTTCGAAAACTATTATGTGAAAAGATATTCTATTCTCTCGATGAATATTTTCAATCCGATTTGAGATTTTAATTCCCAAAATATTTATGGTCCTGTTTAACAATATTTATAATATTTTTTTGTACTTTTTTAATTTTGACTCCATTGTAAACATTATGTTTCCACATTGTTGATCTTATTCTTTGTTATGTAGGCCTAATTCCTTTAATTTTATTCAAAATGTTGAATTTATTCAGCAAGTTTTCTAAAAGTGAGTTCATGTTATTGTATTTTGTATGTGACGTTTTCCATGCCTTACACAGGTCGACGGAAATAAAGATTTTTGATTTGATTTCGTCTATTTCATCGAATTGGGTATACGAATTGATCAAGACAAAGTGGTTTCTATGTAATCCAGTTCCCTTCGTACCATGTAGGCAGGGGAGTAGCAATTACAGATGGACTCTTTCTTCCTCTTTGTGAATGAATCAAACGTCACTGTTTCTGTTAGTGTTTCTAACATTTCTTTCGATCTCACTTCTTTTATTGAATTTTCAAATTGAAATTTCTATCGTTTAGATAAAGAGGAGATATAAGTCAAAAAATATATGATAACTCAAACTTCATTCTCTCCACAAAAATACCCAAGTTCCTAATCAGGAATAAATGAAACGAAATGGAGTTTTGCCATTACTAGCAACGATAAGAGCTCTCTGAATAGGCATAATTCTCAAGGAGTACTCCATATTTGATTCCTCTATTCTGAAAGCTTTTTCCTTTGTTGAGGGTATCCATCATTTTAGAAACCTGTATACTTCCTGTACCATCCCAGCATATATTTTCGGACATTTTGAGATCGATAGTTATATTCAGAATGCCATGATGGGACTATTTCACTCCTTTAGATCACCATCTGAGAGTGAAACAAAGAAATGAATGAATCATGGCTTTTTCAAAAAGCGACAGTAAAATCAATAATCTTTCACTTTCATTGGTTGACAACGTTCCAAATATCAACTCTAAATTCTGAGGCTGAAATGTTTCCTGCCAGTGGGTAGTTCTTATAGAAATCACGAGCAGATCAGTAGGGGTCTTCAGGAGAGGGTGGTGTCAAGATTGTGAGGCAAAAAATTTCGAGGATCACCTGGATCTGCGGTCTCGGGATTTTATCAAATCATCATACACTCGCTATGCAAAATTCCGAAAATCATGGAAGTGCAGCAAACATTTTAACAAATTAAACTTGGTGCACTTGAGATATAACCCCCGATAAATTATTCTAACTCGACGCGCGTTTCGCTAATGAGGATAGCATCCACAGGAGAAAATTGAAAGCAAATCTCAAAACTTGAAATAGCTATTCATATACTTCACAATATAAGTTAGTAATTAAGATTCAGTATCAATTTTCTTCTGAAGATACTAACCTTGTTAACGAAAAGCGCGTCGAGTGCAAATAATAGACGGCGGGCATGTGACGTCACAAGACAACTGGCAATCAGCCTGCTGGACAAACAAACCGTACTTCCATAAGCAACAATGGTAATTTAATGAGATTATGATCGTAATTATGAAAAAATTACTGGTTCACCCTAATTTTCGGTAAACCCTTAGTGTACCTGACATATAAATGTCTATGTATTGAAATCTATTATTCATTATTCTTCCTGCTTGCAAGGAAATCGTATGTGAAATGGCTGATAAAAGTGATTATTTCAACACCTTGTCTATGGATATCCAGATGAGATATTTAGAGAAACTGAAGGAAAGTGATAGATGTGATCCTTATTTATTGAAATTTGGGAATTGTAGTATTGCTGTGAGATACTTTCCTAAAGTTTCATGACATTACAAACATTGTATATGAGAGTGCATGCACAGAAGACTTCAAAGGCTATAAAAGTTTGGATTCATACAATTTGTTTATATCTAAATGGATTAGAAGGATTGGAGTGAAGCTTGTGAAAAGAATACTGAAAATGTACTATAATTTTGCTCATCAATAATATTCAAGTTTCGAACAGCTGGATCATTCACACAAAATCATCAAATTTATCCATATCAACTGGAATATTTGCGATCTCATCTTTATCACGCTGCTCCCTACGATACAATCTCTGAATACTTTGAACTGCATTGATTCGGTACCCAGTCCATATTGTCAACATCTTTGAGTGCACTTGCCTTGCCCGAAATGAAAAAATAAATAAAATCATGTTGCCTATGTTTCCTAGATTCTTTGAAAATATCTCCTACAAAATTTTTTGAACACACCGTTGCTCATTTCAACTTATAAGAAGTTAAATCTGCTCTTCTAGTTGCCTGAATCCACAATTCACATCTCTTTTCAGCAAGAGGATTAATCTTTTTTTCTATTGTCGAAAATAGAAGGGAATCGATGGAATGAAGCATTATGTCTGCCAATATTACTTCCACATTCCACAATCGCACGAAATTGAGCCTTTATTGAGAAAAGAGATTTTAAAATATGACATAAACACACACTTAGCATAGGTAAATCAGGTTTGTTTGTCCAGCAGGCTGGATTGACAACTGTCATTCACTGTCGTCTGTCAGATAGGCCCGCGGTGTATATCATTTTGTTGTAAGGACAATTATTCTAAATGAAAAGATTCAGCTTTCACACCAAAGGTTCCCATCTCATAGTTCATCAGAAATATCCTTCCAGTTCCTGGTGGAGAAATACTCCAAACCATTTTTGTCGATACTTTCGAATTCAATATCCTGAAAATAATTCATGTTTCAACTCCTCCCGAAGTTAACTTTCTGAAAATATAACATTATATGGGTATTTACTGAGCGGCTCGATCCAGTTTTATGATCTAATTTTTGTCTTTTTCTTCTCCAAATCGAAACACTGAAATCACTTCTATAAAAGGGAATTAGCTGTTTTGGATGGACTTTTCCTTCCTTTTTGTGAATGAATCAAATGTCTTTGAATGATATATACGTACCTATCAACAGACTTTGTTTGATTTTTTTTTTATTTTACTTCTTTGATAGAAGTTGTAATTTCCATTTTTTGATTCGGCTGAGATGAAAGTCAAAAATTAATAACAGAATCTTTCCAGATGATTTAGGGCCAAATTTTCACACCTTTGCCACCTGGGCATGTGATAATACGACATAAAAATACAGTTGATATTACTCAGATACACTTTGAAAACCCCTCATGATTTTCCAGTTACACTCACTTCAACACTTCCCCAACCCCAACGGTGTCATTTCCCGTTGCGAACTCCTCCAACAATCCTTCTTCGTACAAAATTCCCCCCGCATCCAGCAGTTCCCCCAGAACTTCATAACGGGGATGGTCGTAAACCGGATCGCATATCAGACACTGTCCGTGTCCGGCAGTGAGAAGAGATAACGAACCAGCGCCCCAGGCGATGAAACACGTCAAGCAGGAGAGAGTGACACCTGCTAGCAGGAAAGGTATCGTACGGGAGGTGAGTCCGCAACCGCAGGGCGCGCCACACAGCAGGAGTCCCCATATCAGGAAGAGAGCGGATGATAAGCCTGCAAGATACGTTTTCATCAAGGGAATCTATATGACATTTTCACAATTTCGTAACTCATTAAACTTTCTCTCCCGATTCCCCGAGGGACTAGATTATTTTTTATAATTTCATTATCAATTGGAACTGAAAAATATTCGCTGATGGATTTGTTAAGGACATTTTTTGGCAAAACCATTCGGAAATAAAAAAAATATCAGTGACATATCCACAAGAAAAATGATAATTTGGTTTCTTAATGGTCTAGTAGCATGAAGATGATGGAATGAATTTGATCTCATCCCACTTAAGAAGTTCCGCATAAAACACAATACCGAGTACCAAAATCGTATTCATCCTCGATCAGTAGATTGAAACATAATCATGGATGCTTTCCTGCTCACGTAGCCAAAAACGGTATAGTGAATTCTGATAAATGTTCATGAACAAATTCATCAGTTGGGAACTTGAACCACAATTTTTTCGAATGTGCAAATAACTCAAGGGATATTTCTGTCTTACTAGCTGGTGATATATATATATATATATATATATATATATATATATATATATATATATGTATATATATATATATATATATATGCTGTCTGGAACTTCCGAATGAACCGCGTCTGGAATTTTTCTTTTTCGACGTTTCGGCTCCCACGTTGGAGCCATTCTCAAGACTTCTTGACTTGGTGGCGAGGCCTAAGTCTCCTTAACCCCCAGCACTCTGAGAAGATTGTGGTTTTGTGTATAGAGGGGTGGTATTTATAGCTGTATGATAATCCGACGTTGTTGAAACTGTCGCACCATATACAGGTCTGGTTTGAAAAGGATTAATTGATGGATCTGTTCGAAGGGATAATAATGGTCTCCAGGAATTGGGGAGCCTTTGTGAGTCGTCTCGTTTGTTGAGGCATCGAGGGCGTTTTTCAATTTCTATTGCTTCGCGAATGATTTCGGAGTGGAATATTTTCGCTGTGGCAATGGTCATCGCGCTGTTGAAGTCAATTTTGTGTCCGGTTTCGTGGTGGTGTTTGAAGAGATTCAAGGTCATGTCCGACCATGTGCGTACTCACGAACATGGGGTTAATAATCCTTTTTTCTAGGAAACTGAAGAAAGAGGGCATAGAAGTAAGAAAACACGTAGATGTTATGGTAATGAAACATCATATAAAACTTCAATTGAAAAATATGAATTTATAGTACATGGTAGAAAGAGGAACGAGAATGTGGAATAGGTTACTTCTCCCAGTGGACATTGGAAACCATATTGTGAGTTTGAACGGAAATGGTCTGAATGACTGAACAGAGAATGAAGTTGACAAGTGACCAACGATTACAGTTTCCTGTGACCTTGTCATCAACACACATTGCAATGCAAGTAAAATCACCAACCACTCAGGGGTACCAAGTATAATGTAATTGTTGTCACTCACCTGAAGTGAGCGACTCATTAAATTGGAGTAGATGATGCTGAGATTATCAGTATCTTCTCTGGAATCAATTGAATTTGGTTCATTTCAAGGAAAGTTCTTTTTCAAATATTGGATTGATGTTCCAATAGAGTCACATTGTCATAATCAGGATTGTGATCAGGAGTAATTGAATATTGAGCTAATGAACAAGTTTTTTTGATATTTCTGATATCACTATCATGAGACCAAATTCTATCTTTCAACTTCCTATTGGTTTGGCCAATATAATTTTCTCACACTGAGTGCAATGGAAACAGAAACAACATTGGAATGATCTAACACAGGATCTTCATCTTTCAATTGTAAAAATCATTAAGTACGATTTGATTTTCATAAGCAATTCTTATGTTAGGAATTTTGGAAAACAAAACCATTGAATTTATGGTGTTGTGTTCGAATGTACGGAAGAGAAAAATTAAAAGTTAAAATATTATTATGGAAGGATGAATTATTTTGAATATCACTGTTGAGATGAAACCTATCGAGAATGAGTCTATGCAGAAATCCCTTCGGTTAACCATTAACAATTGAAAAAGATTTTCAAATTACTATTTTGTAAAGAAGTGTGACTTGTTTTGAGAACTCTATTCTTCATACCTAGCACTAGGTTGATCTTCTGTTTTTTTGGTGGTATGATTCAAAATGAAGGAATCTTCCAGATGCACCAGGCTTAGTGTACCTACTGGTGAATACTGAGTTATCCGCCCTTCTGATTACTTTGGTGTCTAGGAAGGAGACGCTGAGTTTGGTGTCTTCTTCTTCGATGGTAAATTGTAATTTTTCATGATAAGAGTTGAAAACAAGTAACAGTTCTTGAAGTTTGTCTTGAGGGGCACTCAATATTATGTCATCGACATATTTTTTAAAAACGGTATCTCAAAGTGAGTTCTGCCCAAACAGTCCTCAATGGAGTCATCCATGACGTACTGAGCTATTATAGATGGAATTGGGCTCCCCATGGGCATACTCTGGCTTTGTCTATAAATTTTATTCTCAAAGCTGAAATGTGTTGTGTCATAAATCAGACCGATTATTTCAGGTATCAATAACCCCAATAGAGGTGTTGCGCAACTTGTTACCGACATGTTCACACGATCATATAATTCACATAACAATTATTTTGTCAACTACAATTTTGAACTTTGCTCTTCAATAAATGAATTTCAACTTCCTTTTGGGTACAAAATTATCAATCAGTTTAGATGTAGTATCATCATTCAATGATATCACGTTGGAATTAGCTAAAAACAGTATCACCAGGCACGGGAATAACATTTCTTCTAATTGCAAAATTTCACTGACATCATTTTCAAAATTGATTGAATTCCATCTCCTTGTTGACTGCACACCAGAATTTTAAGGAGATTCTTCTTCAACTCAGACATTTGTCTAACCTTCTCACATGATATATATATATATATATATATATATATATATATATATATATATATATATATATATATATATATATATATATACAAAATTATCAATCAGTTTAGATGTAGTATCATCATTCAATGATATCACGTTGGAATTAGCTAAAAACAGTATCACCAGGCACGGGAATAACATTTCTTCTAATTGCAAAATTTCACTGACATCATTTTCAAAATTGATTGAATTCCATCTCCTTGTTGACTGCACACCAGAATTTTAAGGAGATTATTCTTCAACTCAGACATTTGCCTAACCTTCTCACATGATATATATATATATATATATATATATATATATATATATATATATATATATATATATACCGTGTGACACAGACTCATGGTACACCGCCGTTTTCTCCTTTGATTTTCTAGCTATATTTTTAAAATTCGGAACATTGAATATGCTCACTGAACAGCATTTTTCGACATATCTGAGAGAAAAAAACAACTTCAAATTTTTCCGGAAATGACATCAACTTTCGATTCTTGAATGGGATACATTGTATATTGTTACATGATCGGTTAGGGATGATCATGAGGAATCCAACGATACCAGGTTTTATGATGTTATCTCCGATGACTACGGAGATATCGCCATTTATTTCATTCATAAGCTCAATGAGTGGGAGAGAGAATTGGATTGACCCGCCAGAAAACATTTCTCTCTCCTACTCGTTGAGCTTATGGATAATATAAATGACGATATCTCCGTACTCATCGGAGATAACACCATAAAACCTGGTATCGTTGGATTCCTCATGATCATCCCTAACCGATCATGTAACAATATACAGGGTGTCCCATTCAAGAATCGAAAGTTGATGTCATTTCCGGAAAAATTGGGAGTTGTTTCTTTCTTTTCAGAAATCATCAGCTGAATTTGATTTTTCTTGGCACGGTCACACTTTGGGTGATGTATTCGAAGTTACATTGTCAAAATTGTTCTCTCTCTGAAAAAATCTGTTTATCGAAATAATTTAGTAGATCCTGAAAATGCGAAAATTAGCAAAATCAATTTGCGAATACGATAGAAAGAACCTTTGGGAAAAGAACAAAAAAGGCGTTCAAAACTTCACCGAACAGATTCAAACAGCCCACTCGACTCATGTCTGGTATAAAATAAATGGTGAACACGCAATACAATCTGATTGTGTTCCTGGCGCTTTCACCAGATTACAAAATCTAAATATCTTGTGGCCCTCCGCCAAATATTACTAGGAAAAGATATTCGTAACAGGGTTTCAATATTTCTTCCTAATTAGTAGCTAAGTTCGTTTATTCATGCAACGGGTAGAGCGAGTAGAGACTGAGCTGAGTAAGTAAGATAACATAACCTCATATTTTTGTATTTATTTTATCTTTTTCGAGCAATTTGTGCTTGAGCGTTTAAGAATTTTCCTTTGAATATCCACATTCGCCATGCAGATTGTTCATATGAAGATCATGTTGAATGAGAATGTAGGTAGGTAGGTTGAATTTTAATGTTTTCTTTACAATGATAATAGGTATAAGATGAAGATGATTCAAGATATGGGTACTTTCACATTCAGACTTGGCCTGGCATTCCATTCTCCAATGATGAGCATATCAACATTGATACGCTGCATTGTTGCTACTCCGTTGTACCTACTTGGGCAGATGCTGGAGAAATTGGAATATCTGCTATTCGGGTTATAACCAGTTAAAAAAAGTTTCATTTAGTATAATGAACATGATTCCTACGGTATGAGAAAAAAACTGTGGAAGTGTTTGAAAGGAGTCCAAGTTTCCCAATGCTACACAGAAGTGATTGAACACACTCAACATTATATCCTTGGAGTATTTAAAAATGTATTATGAATGCCTGTGGATGAAGTAAAACAAGAGAATGAGATATGTTGTTGATGGAAAACGAACTGAAAATTGTCAACACTAATGTATCACCATTCAGTGTTTAGAATGGAAGTGATAAGGGGTTGCACATATCCTTACCTAAGAACAATCAAGTGAGGTTTTTGAAACGTTATTAGGATGCAATGGTTGCTGGAGTGGAACAGCTTGTAGAAAGGCAGAAAGAAATCTTCACATCAAGATATTATGGGCGGAAGATAATAAATTTGCTGAATACTAAAGAAGATGACAATGTGTGTATTCATATTCATCTTAATAATTGGGATATGTGAGATTTGTGTCATTCAACTAGAGTATACATAAATAACCATGGCCGGGGGGAGATTGGCATGCTGCACACTAAGGGTCTACATTTGAGAAAAAAGTGGTGTTCTAAATGTTTTATGTGAAAATTGATCTTTGTTTCTTTTGTACTTGATGATGGTGTTCTAAATGTTTTATATGAAAATTGATCTTTGTTTCTTTTGTACTTGATGAAATGTTATTATCATACTCGATGTAGTAAGTAAATAGGTACATGTGCATGAACTAATAATAATGATATTTATCCAATTGTAATATTTGTGATTGTTCTCACAAAATGTTGAAGTACATGAATTATTTCAGCGAGAATAAATCTCAATACAAAATAAAGAAAATTTCTTTGCAGAAATCTGCTGGATATAATTTGAGAAGTGATTTTCAACTGATTTTTTCAAGTCGATGCATTAAGAATACTGAAGTATTCAATGAATAATTAGCAAACATCTGATCATGAATCAATCAGAAAGCAATGCAATAAGCATGATGATTTTAAAATAATGGTAGCACCCTTCAATCAGAATGTGTGAAAGCAAGACATAAGGTATTTTCTGAGAATGAGGAAATCAATACAGTCATCTACTAATAGAATTAAGACAATTCGAAATGATAATACAGTTTATTTATTCCAAAAATAATACTTATGGGTGCATGGGGAAGGACTGTCCTGAAAGCTTTTTATAATCTTCCCCATCACAATCTTCAGAAATCCATATGTTTTCAGTATTTTCAATCTTCCATTGAATTTATTTATGTATGTAATGGTATCAATGAACTTTGCAGTTATTGAATTTCTCATGCTATCATGAGAGTTATTCCATCACCTTGAAGACAAATAAATATAGTTTAGGGCATGACTAACCCTGGGGTTGTAGAGCCTTCTTATTGAATATATTGCATATTTCATGATATACCCTCTGGCAAATTTTCATTTTGAAGACTTTTCCCTTCCGTCGAAAGTCTTGTTGAAAGGGCACTCGGTTACATTTTTTCGTCTACATAACAAAATGATAGTTTTTTATTAATCTCTTACAAATTTGGTAATAGCGCTGGTGATGTAAATGGTTCATCTCCTGATACCTTGATTTCTTGTTGTGAGCTTTCAAAACTTGAATAACTCTTGTGTGATTACAGGTTATTGAGGATATCTGATAAGCTAATTAATGGAAAAATTGATATTTCGGTAGATCACATTTCTCATTCTGCAACATGAGGATTAATAGCCATACTCTGATATTTTCAACAATTTCTTTCGAGGTGAACTTTGAGAATCGAGTAATTATAGAGATTGCCTATTTTCAGGACATTTACATCAATACATAGCTAACACTCTTGAGGTCTGAACTTCCATCATATACCTAGTTCATGGTTCCTGGAACGAGATGAGCCGTTATTATGATCTTGAAGCCTCCATCTAGTTAGGTTTCATTCAGTTCTTAGATGATTGTGATTGTTATACTACCTCAGTGTTCAACAATAAACCTAGGTCTATATTGTTCAACCAATGAATTCTTCAAAACTTCAAGAATATTTTTTAAACTAGCTAAAATAGAGGCTTGGTAGGTAGGTACTTCGAGAGGTTCGTTTTCAAAATACTTTACTGAACATATATAGTTCGTCAGTATGACTTTCACATGTGAAAACTATATGCAGTGATTTTGAAAAAAGGTTTTTTTCCCATACGATAATAAATAACCTTACTTCAATGTTCAATGACGAATTTATTTTTCATCATACGTCACATCTTCTCGCTCGATTTTCTCTTTAACGAAGCTCCGAGCTAAATGAGCTGCTCAATATGCACGCTCTGTGAATAAAAGGACACCAAAGTTATCGCTCTGCGCACTCGTTATCCTCGATTTGGGATAAACGAACGATTTTGAGTAGATTGAGCTCAGTCGAGCTGAGAGAGCTTGCTCGATTTGCTCGCTCAGTGAATAAATGGACACAAATGTACAAGCTCGGAGAGCTCGATTTGTAATAAACGAACGGCATCGAGCAAAGTGGGCGCTCAGAGCTGAATAAACGAACTTAGCTTGTGTATTTGGCCGATGAAAATTATCACATTGGCTTCTATGCGGAAATTACCTGGTTTTCTGTTGAAAATTGAAGTTGACTAGCACCAGCATGACATAAATACTCTAGAAAGCACCTAATCCTGAGACATTTCAGCACACGTTTAGAATCTTTGATTCAGAGCCTCGAATTTATGAATGAAGTGAAGATTCCATCTGGTTATTTTCGAATCACTATCTATCCATTCATGAAACGTTATGAATCAACATACGAATTGAATAGTGTCTCGTGAATTATAAAGGAAGTTGAGAAGCTACCTCATTGAAGTGAGTGGATGAAACTTCCAGTTTCCTTTGATGGCGAAATTAAAGTCGAGAAGGGTTAGACAGTTATATAAACAAGGGTTGATTTCTATTCATGTGTAATTCACGAACAAATTGAATAATTTAGTTCTCATTGACCCGGTTCTTATCTCCGAACGATAATGGTTGAAGTTGATTCAGAGTTCTCACAAAAAATGAATTCAGAAAACCCTGAGGATTATCAGGTACGTTATTTAGTTGTTGTTGGTTCAGTTCGCATATTGATATCTTTGAGAGATAATGACTGGGGTTGATTCAGAAATATTACAAGAAATAAATGTGGAAATGTTTTTGGGATATCAATCAACTGATAGACCTGAAATAACTATTGTACAGGGAAACACGTGTAGTGGTTTTTGAACTGTCTAGTGAACATCACTGAATGAAGTGTTTTTCAATTAGGTTATAGTATTTTTCCTGACCCTTCAATATTTCTTCTGAATTTCAACCAGAATATGCTATTATGTTACATACACTAAATATTCATTGTAGATGTGTTCATTAAACAATTAGCATTGAGAAGTCAACAGTTACAATTAGTTTCAAAAACTTTACTTCTGTAAGTTGCATAAAAATCGTATAATTTGAATATGTTATATGGTTTGGGGTGAGGAGAAAGTATTTTAGAGTTAGGGCATGAAATCAGATTAGTTCAGAAGCTTCGCTTGAATGTTGTTGACAATGTTCCTAGCTGAATGATAATGGTTTGGACTTCCATTATCTATACTATCAACTCCATTGAAACCTGTTGCTAAGAACGAAAGAATAGAAATACAAACCAAGTAAATGAATCAAATACAGATTTTCATAACGATACAGATTTTCAACCAATAGAAACCCATTATTTTTCAATCAAGCATGATGTGCAAGCTTTGCATTTTGACGTTTGGCATGTCGAAATCAGTAGGTATTGAATTTTTGAAGAATTCAGTCAATTTTCGATAATCGAATGAAACTGCCTTATAGCAGTGATATAGAAGAATTACCAGCGACTCCTCCACAGATGTCTTAGACAAGAAAAAAATACTATCGAAAGGATTATATTTTTCATTTGACAAATGCAACACATATGTTTTTATATTCGTCCAAATCGAATGAGCTTTCATGGCCCAGTGATCAATGGCGAGTGCAGTGAACAGAAACGTCCGGGTTCAAATCCTGACCTCGGCAGAGACTTTTCTTCTTTTTTTTTTTTCTTCTCATTTCTCATTGTTGTATTTTCCGTGGTTATACCATTAATTATAATTCTGTAGAATTTTTCAAAGAAATACGATTGTTTACCTTCTATTATTGTGTTCAATATAAATACCTAATAATATAATATTTTCAGTTCTTCATTATTTTTTAGGTGAAGATAAAATAGCGTATGCAACACTCATATAATGGTTATCAATACACTCGCATAAACCATACGAAACTCACCTTCGGCCGTTTCGTATCCCGGTTTATGCTCATGTATTGATAACCATCATTACACGATCGTTGCATAATATACTATTATTCAAATTTTGTGACTAATATTTCACATTCGATATATAAATTTCTTTTTCACATTATTTCATTTTTCTAATATTCCACATTCGATATTCCGATTTTTTGTAGCCCAAATTATTTTCTTCGATCAATGAAACCTCAATATTTTTATTGACCAAAGAATCCATTTCAACCTTCAGTTTGGATTTGATTTTCTTACTTGATTTGATTTCCATCCTTTCGTTCTCAGCAACAGGTTTCAATAGAGTTAATAAAATAGACAATGGAAGTCCGAATCATCACCATTCGGTTCAGAAAGTGCTACAAGAGATGACCAACAGTCTGTGTCAGATAAGTGTGTTGACACTAGTGCATTCACTGAATACGTATCAAGTTAGAGGGGTTGTTGAAAATATAGCGGAATCTGAAAGTTCAGTATGTATATCTCTCTTGTAGAACAGAATTATATATGAATTTGAATTGCGAGAGTATCTGAATTGGTCAATCGGAATTGTAATATGAAGCTGTCTCAGTATGAGTTTCCATATTCAGTATCAGAATTATAATTTTCTTAAGAAAATGGAATATTGTACCCCTGATAACTCAACTTGGTCTCATTTTTCTTAACATTTCGTCAAGAGAAGACATTTGAGTGGGATAATGAAGAATAGCTCTTTCAAATAAGATTTGAGTCCTAGGAAGTTTTCTGATATGAACACGATTCTCAAGTCTTCACGATTTTGAAATTTCAAAAAAAAAAAATTCAAAAAATGTTCCATGGCCATGCTGAATCTCAAAGTAGATAATGCCATTTGTGGTTTTAGGCTACCAAGTTTCATGGACTGCTTGCTCTTACTTTACTCTTACGAAGGCAGGCAAGGGTCGGCCAATCATTTTGGATGCCAGAGCGCTATGGGGCGCCTAACTGATTTGAACGGTGGACCATTTGCCGTTTCTATTGTAGGGAAACCCAGAACAACCCTCAGTGCTACCGGGTCGGTTGGTATATTCAATACAGATATCCCACCTACCAGAAATTGCATCTAGGCTACGCTAGGCCACCCCAACCGACATAACCAGTTCATATTTTTTACAATTCGTATTCAAACACGTTTTCCAGAAATCACGACTTACCAAAAAATAAAATACAGAGCTAAGCTTACTAATGTATTATTATCAACGATGTACGTTAAATTCATCTCGTAGCACCAAGGAAATGCAATTCAGAATTCCTTCACTTCATCATTGAAAAAGTGAAGCCTAGCCTAATGATACATCGTTTTCCGACTTCCAATAAAGAAATAGACATTCGAATCATTATGGGACAATGAGATACATTTCACGTTTGACTAATTAGTTCCATCCGTAAAGGTTAATGAAAAAGTTTAAAGAAGAACTGTTCCAGAAATCCCCAGAAAAAAACTCTTTCAAACGAACTTGTTTCGTGACTTTCAACAAGTGGAAATGAGAAATGTTATGTTTCAATTTTTTTCAGAAAAAACAGTAATTCACAAACAAAATCAATACAAACGAAAGTTCCAATCACCAATTTCAACTAAAATCTCGATTATGTCTCATAATGAGTTTCAGAAGAATTGCACATAAATTATTACTCATTTGTATACATATCGACCCGATATTGAACATCAGTACACATCCATTCTGGTGAATATTGAGAGGAAACAGCTGATTTCATGGGGAATGAGCATGACACATGTTTCATTTCACGCACCATATCCTTTGCATATCACGCAACCGTCTTTGTGAACATAATTCATGCCAACGGAGATAAAAAAGTCATGAATGCATATTATTCATCATCAAATAGCCGGTGACCCATATCAGAAAGTTGTTTTTCATGAAATTAACGCTACATATTTCATCTGCCGGATGGCTTATGAATACCCTGAAAGGAAACTAGATTGATAGTGTCTACGAAGGGAAAATTAGGGACGCCATTTTGTCACTTCCATTTGTTTCAGAGGTCGAATAAATGAAAGGTCTTTTGAATTTTTCCATACCAGAGGACTGAATCTTTTTCTAGAGATCAACTACTCTAACACCAAACTGATACATTACTTGTACTCAATAGGCATTTCGCTCACAAACTCAACATCTTCAGGAGAAGAATATTGTTCCTAAATCTGAAGATTGTGTTCTCTAATTCATCTCATGAGAAACTTTCACATTTACCTCACAGAGAATCTGTTCAAGTGCTCTAGTTCAATGAGGTTCATGGTTCATATGGGATTACTGAAAATTTGCATTGCCCACGATATGAAATTTACCGCCGAAGGCTTATAAAATTTTCCTTGAAGAAAGATGAGTACGATGATGAAAAGAAAGTCATTATTATCAATGTAGCTGAAGTGAATGGTAATTACCCAGAGATAGTAGATAAGATAATGAGAAAATTTAAATCAGGAGGAATATATTTTGAATCTTCAACTTTTCGATAATATGAAAGTAATGAAAAGTTTATGGTAATTCCATATGAACCTCATTACACTAGAGAACTTGAACAGATTTTCGATGGAGTCAATATGATAGTAGCTTATGAAACTTCATATAAAATACATCAACGCCTGCCTAATCCCAAAGATGAATGAGAATACACAAGAAAGTCGGAAATATACGAAATCTGTTGTCAAGATTGCAACAATACATACGTTGAGTAGATTCGACGAGCTATCAAACCACGCTTTGAGGAATACTAAGCAATTATATGAGGGTAAAAAAGTCTTGTGTTGCACAGCATGCTCTTAAAAATTATCATAGAATTAGTGAAAGCTGAAACTGATTAGCATCTGCAGGTAGCTCTGCAGTATCTTCGATTGTGAGACATATAAATAACTAACCCAAACTTTCTGAAGATGCTAGCTTTATGAGGTAACCGTTCATTTAGTGTTAATATCAGTTTGTTTTCAGATTGATTGATTTCTATAGGAAATTTTTAACTTTCACACGAGAGGTTTAAGTCTCATCTATGAGGAAATATTTTTCGGCTTTCTTCATTTCCGAATCTCAAAATAGAGATACAAGAAATACAAACACTTTCCGATTTTTTTTCATTTAACTCCTTTCATAGAAATGGTTTTATTTATTTTTTGATTCGGAAAAGAAGAGAGCCTGAAATCAATTTCACAAACATCATTAATCTTCCTAAAAAAATACCCAAGTTTCTCATTTTCTTATTATCAAATCCCATCGTTCATTTTCGGTAGTGTAGTGGTTAGCATATCTGCCTATCAAGCGGAAGGCTGGGGTTCGAATCCTCGCCGGGCCAACGTGCTGGGTAATCGCACGTTAAAAGGTAAGGCCTCGTTGATCCATTGCTCGCACAAGTTTCGACTTTTGAGGGTTGACGTTCGTCAGCTGGTTAACGAAACGAACAATTTTTAGAACAACAACAACAATTCAGTAGAGTAAATATGAACTGTTTCCTTTCGTTTACCTATACTTGAATTAATGTAGTTTCGAATGATTATTATTATAAAATATTATAAAAACAATTTATTCACCCACCACGATAACAGGAAAAAAAAAAGTTCCAGGAAGTAAAACAGTGCCGTTAAATCGTTTCATCTCATTTGGACAAGAAATGGATTCAGAAGATAATTTCAAACACTTTCACGGAGGAAGGCCAGCCTCAACTACCCTATACAATGAGTTGATGTCAGAACAACAAATATTCTTCTGGATTATACCACCAATTTTATTTGGAAAGTGCCAGAGCAAGATTCTCGACAGAAAAAATTCCTCAACACTCTTGGTTGTATCCGGTACTGGCATCAACAGAAGCATATGTGGAAATTTACACTGACACCTATTCGATATAATTCAACACCATTCGTGGTATAAGTCAGGAAAGTAGTTGTTTTCTGATAGGTGTTAGTCCATTGAGGCTGGGCTGATTATGTGAGAGAAGAGAAACAGTTGAAATGAAGAGAAGAGGATAAGAACTGGGAAAGATTTCAAGAAAATTATTTCATGGACGACAATTAACAAGACCAAATTATTCGGAAAATTATGATACATCTTGAGTGTTTGAGTCAAAAACGGAAAAAAGTTGGTATTTGTCTTTGACACCTATTTGCTAAGATTTTGACTACAATTTACATAGGAATGGAAAAAAAATGCATGACTTTTATATCAACGGATCATGGAAGTTTCGTAATCATTAATGGAAGATAATGAAGACAAATTCACAACTTGTTATTATGGAGAATTATGGTAAACTTGGTCATTTCCTTAGACGAAATCTATTTCCTGCCATTTATGTTCTCTCGCAAAAGTTTCGGTTTTCCCTTGCACGCTGTAACCAGTGCCGGTTTAACAGGGGTTTTTTAGGTGCAACAGAAAATTTTAAAAATGAACAATTGGGTATAAAATAAAAAATCTGTCGTGCGCGCCCGCCGCCACCGGCGCCGCTACGACTTGGGTTGCATTGCATGTATGCGCCACAAAAACAAAGTAATAGTAATAATCTACTATAATCTACATCTACTTTCTTGTGTGTGACATGTACGCTAGAACTCCTGAGTAGTCCATTTGTGTAATTGAAAATTCTAATAATTGTTATTGGTGTTTCTTATTATTTTGAACCAAAAAATAATGTTTTATTTTTTAGTTAGTGTTTCTATTTAGTTTTTCTTCGTACCTGTTATTTATTTGAACCAAAGAATACTGTTTTATTTTTTACCAAGTTTCTTACTCATGACTCACGACTTGAGCAAGTTTGTGGTAGTATCAATATAAAATAACGTTGAAAGGCCCAAAAAAAGGGCGTGGCGCCAAAAAATTTTTAGCCTTCGGCCGTATGCATCCGGCGGCGCCTTAAGCAGGCTCTTTTTTGAGGCGTTTTGTCTGTGGCAGCACCGGGCGACGAACTACCTTAACCCGGCACTGGCTGTAACATGTGGGCCTAGCCAAGGAGAAACATTCCGCTGGAACGAAAGTCGAGTGACCAAGTTTCTAATTGATTGTACCAGTTATCCAAGAAACGTATTCAACTCTTTCCATAGCCAGCACATCTCGGAGAAGTGAAACTTTCTGAGGGTAATCACGCTGAGTGAGTTTCGTGTCCCCAGGCGAAACGCATTAGACGAAGAATGCAAAGCCGAGAGTCGAGCTTTTGCAGAATAGATCTTTCCAGGCCGGGCAGAGACTGCATCGTTATAAGTGGACAACAAAATAATAGGGATATACATGATATAGCAGGATCCGCTTTATGGAAAACCTCATTCGAGGTAAAGAGACCTGAAAGTCGGCGAATGAGAGAGAAAACAGGATGACTACGAAACTATTGTACACGACATTTTTTGTAAGGCTGGAAGGTTGATATTAGGAATTAATGTTAAGTTCATCTAGGCCGATATTTTCAACAATGAAACGATTGCACTTCAATCACAACAAATTATTCGACTGATCCACCCCAAATCATTATTTCAATTATATTTCAATGTCATTAGTTTGTGGTGGATGAACGTTTTCTTTGACATTTCATTTGGGTTAGTAACCTACCACAATCTGAAAAAAAGCAAGAACCAATGTTTAAATATATATGAGTGTAAAGGGGCACAGTTCTAATCTACCCCGAAAAGTTGCTACGTAAATTAAAAAAAGTTTCTTCTGAATGGAAAACGTTCTATTATTCAGTACCTTCTCTTATAACGTCAATTTGCCTATCACAAAAATGTAGACATGTTTAGCTCTGTTTTTCTCAATTCACAGACATTTCAGAAATATTTCGTGTACATTTTCTGCTGGATCATCTAGGAGTTTCACGATATTGTAAGAGTGGAATGAATTAGAATTACAAAACTGTTTAATGATATTCCATAGTGATTTAACAACTTCTGGATGAGCAGACGTATTTTTCTTGGTATGTATTAATTCGAGCAAACACTGTATAGGCTTATACCGGTCTAGCAGAATAGATAAATTTTTTGATTATTATTACGCCAATGAGTGAATTGATATACACCTTTTTTTTACACGAGAAGCGGTATGGGCAAGGTTCATAGGTTTATTCTATCAATATTTTCGAAAAAGTTTACTTCGATAATGGAATTTCATAACCGATCATTTGTGAACTTGAAACATTTGAATTTTTTTCCAGAACTTGAACACATTTCTGTTTTGTTTCCTATTCCATGATTTCCTATGATGTACATCATTTGTAGAATAAATATTCATTTGTCATATATCAATCATGATCCATCCAATGCGAATGCACTGACTATGGGGCGGAGTGGAATATTCGGCTTTCACAGCAAACAATCAAATATCCTTTTTCCTGTGCTCACCTAAAGATATAATACCCAACGAATCGCAAGGAATATATGAAATTCCTTGTCACGACTGCCCGAGAACATACATAGGACAGACAAACCGACGAGTGTCAAACAGGACCTACGAGCACGAACTAGCAATACGTAATTCGGACATGACCTCGACTCTCGAACTTCACCACGGAACAGGACACAGAATTGACTTCAACAATACGAAGACCATAGCCACAGCAATAACACTCCAATCAAGAATAATTCGCGGAGCAATAGAAATCGAGAAACGCCCTCAATGCCTCAACAAACCTCTTCGAACCAGATCCACATGGGGTCCGACAGTTTCAACAACGTCGGACTCTCATACAGCCATAAATACCATCCCCCTATCCAGAAAACCACAGTCTTCACATTGTCAAGATGAGAGCTGGGGGTTAAGGAGACACATACCTCGGCACCAAGTCGCGAAGAAGTCTTGAGAATGGTTCCAAAGTGGAAGCCGAAATGTTCTCTTTGTTTTCGTCGAGCAACCGAAAATGTTCATTTTCTTTTCACAGAAAAAATAATAATCAATATTGGAATCTATACAAGTGTAGAAGGCAGATTTTCAATCTACCCCGAAGATTTGCTGCGTCTATTGAAAAACAATTCTTTCTGGATAGAACAAGTCCAATTAGTGAGCAACTTCGCGTATAACTCAAATATTGCCTATCAAAAAAAATAATAAAAACTAATATATATATGAAAATACTTATCGTTAACGTTTCGGAAACTAAATCCGCTTCCGTTCTCAAAACTTCTAGGTAAATTCCTTTTCAAATGCAAATATCGAGGCAAATATCTCCTGTAGACAATTTTCGTAATTGACATTTGCCAAATTATTTCAAATCTGACATAAAGTTTTGACCTTCAAGAGGGGCAGCCATCCGCGATCCATATCAAGCGAACTTATTGATATGCATTCTTCACCAGACAGCATGATGAAAGCAGATTCCCTTGATTTTCTTTTCCTACCATTGCTCTCTACTCTTTCGTTATAATTTTAGTGTCGTTCCATTCTACTGTGTGGTCTCCATCGGCAGTAAGAAAGTGTTCTGATAATTTAGAATCACCTATCTGTCTGTTCCTATTGTACATCTTGTGTTTACTCTTTCGCACTTCCAATGGTCGAGACGTTTCACCGATATATTTCTGACCGCACGAACAAGGAATTTGATAAATACAATTTTTTGTGTTTTCTGTTGTGTTATTTGGTTTGGTATGTGTGAGTATTGATCCTAAAGTATTTGTTGTTTTGAATATTGTTCTAACATTATACCTGTTGCCGATCCGTTTCATCTTTTCAGACAAACGAGGGACATAAGGTATAATGTTTGATATAGGTTGTGTATGTTGTGTAGGTTGTATGTCTTCATTATGGACTGTGTTCGGATTTTCAATTTTTGTCATAGTTATTTCTATAAATTTTTCAGGATATCCATTTTCTTTCAATACTGATTCTATCAAGTTTATCTCATCACTGATTTTTTCTTCTGAGTTACATACAATTTTTGTTCTATCATAAAGGCATTTTACTATACCTTTCTTGACACAGAAAACACAAAAAATTGTATTAATAAAATTCCTTGTTCGTGCGGTTGGAAATATATCGGTGAAACGTCTCGACCATTGGAAGTGCGAAAGATTGAACACAAGATGTACATCAGGAACAGACAGATAGGTGGTTCTAAATTATCAGAACACGTTCTTACTGCCGATGGAGACCACAGATTGGAACGACACTAAAATTATAACGAAAGAAAGCAATGGCAAGAAACGAAATTTAAAGGAATCCGCTTTCATCATGCTGTCTGGTGAAGAATGCATTTCTATGAGATCGCTTGATATGGATCACGGATGGCTGCCCCTCTTGAAGGACAAATCCATCTATCACAATTTGCATTCAATTCGAAATGCCCACCACAAGATAGCTAGCTATTTCTGGCTTTGGCCTTCATCAGCTGTGGGGTGGCATGGTCCTCGTATCGAAGACAAACTCTTTGTATCATTTCAGATACATTTCTGGATTCGATTTTCGATAACACTCTGAGAGTGCTTGTCATTATTTCTCCAAACGCAGTTGTTAGTTGACGTGGCGAACTGTCACCACTGACGGAAAACTATGACAGCATTTCCTTATAGTGTTACACCCTAGGTGGTTCCACTTATGTGTCGCTTGCCGTAAAGGCACGATTCATTTCAAATCCTCTGGATATCTATCACAGTTTGTCTTCCATAAGATGCCTAGGAAACCCTGGTGTATCTAGTGATTCGATATTGTTTAGAATTTCTTGGCGAAAAACAATCGACGATTACAAAAGCTTTCTAATTTTTGTATAGGGAGCGTTATATGAGCATTTTAGAAAATCTGTCAAACGTCGGTTTTGTCAGATTGACGTAACATTGATGTTTATTGTTGTCAATGAAAACTGAAATTATTTCTTCGCACTCAACAGTGTTTAAAAGTCTATATAAGTAGAATAAGTGTTGAAGTTATTACAAGTACTTTTTCACGATGTGTAGAAGATTTCGTATTTTGTGTGGTCACTCAAAATCTGGGGATCCAAATATTCTTCTTTATTCAGTACCTAAGGTCAGTACAAAACAAATCGCCCCAAAATAATAACATGAATGTAGCGTTGTAGCTAATTTTATTCGTTTCAGCTTGAGCGAAAGTCTTATATCGAGGAGGAAACATCTGTAGCTCTTAATAATGAGATATTGAAAACAAAGTAAATAAAGGAAATATCGATGTGATAGTATTTTGAACCGTTGCATAACTGATGTGTGTATCCCCAATTCCAAGACAGTCTATCACTTTCAATACACTAGCATGAACTTTGTCGTACATTCTCAGGCGAATGGGCAAAGTAAATTTTCTCGGAATCAAAGTCTAGTCTTACAAACTGATATAAAAACACTAAAAACTTGTAGAGGTAGCAGGTGACAGTGACAGTATTGACAGGTTGTTAACGGTAGGTTTCCACGTTACGTGCACGTTTTCTGAAACTCATTTGATTGGCTGTCAGGGCTGTCAAAATCTCAGTAGGCAAATAATAAACAGTGGTAGAATATTTGGTTGCACATTCCTCTCTACTGAAAATTAAGCTTCATATGGTATATGACTGATCGCCATCTACAATAGCGATCTGGAGCTTTTGCGATCTCAGAAATCAAGCAATCGCTTTTCGCCAAGTTTATCCCAAAATTATTCAGGTATAAGTAGATACACCAGGGTTTTCTAGGCATCTTAGTCTTCCATACGAGGACCATGCCACCCCACAGCTGATGAAGGCCAAAGCCAGAAATAGCTAGCTACCTTGTGGTGGGCATTTCGAATTGAATGCAAATTGTGATAGACCAGAGAGTTTGATAATCTATTTATCATTTTCCTGATTCATCTTGCTTCATAGCAAATAACACTTTCCCTTTGTATCATTTCAGATACATTTGTGGATTCGATTATCGATAACACTCTGAGAGTGCTTGTCATTATTTCTGCGAACGCAGTTGTTAGTTGACGTGGCGAACTGTCACCACTGACGATACTCAAAATTTGAGTTATACGAGAAGTTGCTGACTAATTGGATTTGTTCTATCCAGAAAGAACTGTTTTTCAATAGACGCAGCCACTTTTCGGGGTAGATTGAAAATCGGCCCTTCTACACTCGTATAGATTCCATGCAATATTGATTCTTACATTTTGAGATTTTGGTGGGTTACAAACCCAGAAAACTACGAAACAAATATTGATCCACCACAAAATAATGACGTTCAAACAGTACTCAGATTAATTCGTTTCGTCCAGTTTCGAATTCAATGAATTTCCTTTCTTTTGAGTTTTCTATAAATATCGAAAGAATGTTCTATATCTAAAATTGATTATCGATATGATACCTGTAAGAGAAAGCTGAAATATTTAGCTAGTCGAAGAAAAAATCAACTGTACGACTCGGATATTTACTATATCCACTCTTGTTACAGAAACTACTATATTTCGATTTTGTGCATTCGGAAGTTTGCACTAGAGTATTATGTAGTTGTTCTGATCTATGACTGATATTTTTTTGGTTTTCTGAAGTTGAAACTGTTTCGTATTGAAAAATCCATGACCATATTTGAATTGCTCTCAGAGATTGTAGTCTATACTGTTTTTGAAATATCGAGAATTTTTGTTGCATAAGAATCAACAGTGGAGCTACTGGTTATCGTTATCGAGATGTATTTCAGTTCTTCAAGAATTGTGGTATCTATTTTCGAATTTTTAGACCTTTATGTTCAATGTTATTGACGTATAAGCAGTGATATGAAGCTTACATTGCAATTGCCTCCGATTCCTGTTCTTAGAGTCACAGTTTATGGATAGTGAAGAACTACTGCCTGAGAATACATTGGTTTTTGTGGTTATCTATTCTTCATTATTTTCCGAATTCACAATGATCCTGTTAATGCCAGTCTCATTTTGTTTTTTGAAATGCGACTGTCTTCCGATATTTATTCAAAAATGAATATGATAGACAGGAATTAAAATATTTTTGATGATACTAATTATGTTGAGGACAAAGAGTATTTACCCAAAATGGTCAGCCATCTCCACAAATCCCAATCCACCATTTTCTGGACCATCGTCGAACTGACCTCTCGACCTCTCCCGACTGTTTCTGACAAGCTCCTCGTCAGGACGTCCAAGGCATGAGTCGATTTATACACTTCGCTGCGCTTCCTGCTGAGAACGGTCTTCATATCTGGAACGAACTCAACTGTTTTTACATTGTTCCGCTGCTTATGTTTTCTTATACCGTCCGCTTCAATGTGGCGTGTGTAGTTATATCAGTGTTCGCTTGAGTGATGAATTTATTCCGGGTTCTGAACACTGTATGTGTAGGAGAATACTGGGTGGATGGTAAATAATGCTATTGGACGAATATTGTCTGATTATTAGAATACTTCGAAACTAATTATTTTTATATATATTTCTGGATCTCGCCAAAGCTTTTGATACCGTCGATCATGAACAACTATTGGAAGCTTTGCGAGATATAGGGTGCAGAGAAAGAGTTTTCAGTCTTTTAGAAAGTTACATCTCGAACCGAGAGCAAATGGTTACAATCAATGATGAATGCAGTAGTATCAAAGAAATCAAATGTGGTGTACCTCAAGGCACAGTACTGGGACCGTTTCTTTTTTTTAATAATATTAATAATCTGTTTGACCTCAATACATCCGGTACGATATTTGGTTTTGCTGATGATACCACAGTGTTCTATACCGCAGATTCATGGAATAAACTGAAAAAAAAATTGAAAGTGACTTCAGCAACATTATCAATTGATTTAATCACAAACCACTGACCATAAATTCAAAAAGAAACAATGGCCCTTCCCCTTACAAATTATTCAAATAGGTTGCCTTATTTTGCTACGTTAGATGTTCCTTATGAAGATCCAATAGTTCAGTTGAAATTGACTGATAGAATGAAATATTTAGGTATTACAATTGACTGTCACTTGAGATGGAATATTCACACAGAACAAATAAGTAAAACACTTCGAACAATTATATACAAATTCAAATGTCTTTCTAAAATTATGGAACTTCCTCAATTAAAGATGGTCTATTTCGCGCTTGTTGACTCTGGGATAAGTTATGCTATATTGAGTTGGGGTGGACTTGCTCCGTTTCACCTGGAAAAAATTGTTATTATACAAAAACTTTTTTTGAAAGCAGAATATTAAATGTCCGTCAAACATATTTCTTCAAAATAGCACTTTTTTGCCAAAAACATAGAAAAGAATTGGAATATGTTTCACATTCATATGGAAGTAAAAAATAAAACTGGGGAAAATTATTACTTCCACAATCTATTAAATCTATTGGTCAGAAATATCACCTGTAGCTGAAAGAGATGAAGCTTGGCAAAAAGTGAATAGTAAAGCATGCATGGTTATAATACAGTGTATATCAGATTATCATTTATCAGTATATCAAGGATTTAAAGGTGCTTACGAGATGATCAGCAAAATAGAAGGAATTTTCGACAAGAAAGGTACATGTTCAAAATTCTATTTGTTGAAAGAACTAATATCTATTGAATACAACATCAACATGGATTTGCAAGAGCATTTTTCAAAGTGTGATAGAATATTCATAGAATTACGAGGCTTAGGAAGTAGTTTTGACGAGTCAGACATGGCTTGCTTTTTATTGTTATCTATGCCTACTGAGTATAAAAATGTGGTATCAGCCATAAGAACTCTTTCTGAAAATGACCTAAAAATGGAATTTGTTAAAAGTAGACTGTTGGAGTTTTGTTTAAACAAAAATCAGGGTAAAAATTCCAAAAATATTAGAGATGTTCCTACATTTTTTAGTGCTGCTCCAAGACAGATAAAATGTTTCAAATGTTATAAAGTTGGGCATGTCCAGAATGTTTGTGGTGTAAAGTGTCATGCCTGTGATAAATATGGGCACAAGGCTTTTCAGTGCAGAATTAAGAAGGAAAACAGGGCTAATTATGCAGGAGGTCACACTCTGGGTGAATCGAAGGGCGAACATACAACATCTGATCGGCCTGAAGAGGATGCAGTGGCTTTTTGTACTGCTTCGGACACTTTTAGTAATCACGATTTGACTGAATGGTAATCAGACTCTGGTGCTACACACCACTATATTAACTGCAAAGATGTCTTGGTAAATAAAAGAGAATTCACCGAATCAAGGTTGATTCAACTCGCTGCAGAAGGAAAATTTATGAAGGCTGTGTGTGTCGGTGATTTGGAAGCCATTTGTAGTAGTCCAGAAAAGGGTACCTATTATTATTAAAAACATACTATGTGTTCCTGAGTTACGAGTAAATTTATTATCTATTTCAACCATAGAAAAAGCAGGTTTTCAAGTTGTATGTGATAATGGGAAAATTATAATTCAAAGAAATAAGAAATTTGCTGAAGGTAACTGTATAAACAATTTATATAAATTAGTATTTGAGCATAGTCACTTTGAATATGCAAATTTAGCCTTAAATAATAAAGATAAAGAAATCTGGCATCTTAGATATGGGCATTTAAATTATGATTCATTGTTAAAAATGAAAAATTTGAAATTAGTTGAAGGTCTGGAGTTTGCAAATCCAAAGTCTGATACAAAAATTTGTGATGTTTGTGTAGAAAGTAAACAAAAATGTCTACCATATCGCTCAAAAGTGTCTAGGACTAGTAGGGTTTTACAATTAATACATACTGTATGTGGACCAATTACTCCTTGTTCTCGCAATGAAAATTCATTATTTGTCACTTTTGTAGATGATTACTCTAGATTTGTCATGGTATATGTGATCAAACATAAGCATGAACTATTAAAAACTATAAAAGAATATGAGGCTAGGGTAACATCTTTGTTTTGTGGAAAGAAAATTTCAAAGATAAGGTGTGATAATGGTGGTGAATATCGTTCAAAAGGTTTTTTAGACTTCTGTCTTGAGAAAGGTATAGAAATATCTTATACACCACCTTATATTCCTCAACTCAACGGGGTAGCGGAAAGAATGAATCAAACTCTTATGAATATAGCAAGATCGATGATCATGCAAGCTAATTTAAGTAGAATTTTCCGGGAAGATGCTGTGTTAACAGCAGCATATATTACAAATAGAACCCAATCTTGCTTGGTTCAAAACAAAACGCCATTCAAGTTATTTTATAATGAAAAGCCATGTGTATCACATATGAGGGTGTTTGGGTGCATTGCTTATGCCAGAGTACCTGACTGTTTGAGGAGTAAGTTGGATGATAAAGGAAAATTGTGTAGGTTTCTAGGCTATACTGAGAATGGTTACCGTTTGTGGCAGGAAGATGAAGGTAAATTAATTCATAACAGAAATGTTGTTTTTGATGAGATGAATTTCATGAATAAGAGTAATAGGTTGATACCGTATGAAGTTGATAGTGAAAATGATGATGAGAATATGGGACAAGATCAGGTGAAAAGTGATTCAGAAAAGGTTGAAGTGTATGGGTGTGAGAATGCAGAGACTAGTGTTGAAACTGAAAGGTTGAGTAACAGACCTAGAAGGAATATCAGGTTACCAGCAAGATTTGATGACTATGAGGTTGATGTAAGTTGTTTGGATTTGTTGAGTGAATTTTCTGAAGATCCTCAATAAAGAGGCTAAAGTTAGCTCGAATTGGAAATTTTGGAAAGGAGCTATAGATGATGAATTAAATGCATTAAAAATGAATGAAACCTGGGTATTAGTTGACAGGCCGCAAACGGCGAAAATAATTTCTAATAGGTGGGTGATCAGGGTTAAAACGGGTGAAGAAGGTAATAGGTTATATAAAGCCCGCTTAGTGGCTAGGGGTTTTGAGCAACATGATTTTGGGGAATTTGGTGAAATACATGCACCAGTTGCAAAATTATCTACCTTGAGAATTTTACTTTCAATTAGTCACAGTTATGATTTTATTATTGAACAACTTGATGTCAAGAATGCATTTTTGCATAGTGAACTCAAAGAGCAGGTTTTTATGGAAGTCCCAGAAGGGTTGAATGATTTTGAAGCTAATAATAAGGTATGCTTGCTAAAAAGAGCAATATATGGGCTCAAACAGGCTCCTAAAGCCTGGAATGAGAAATTCAATGACTTTATGTTAAATGTACAATTTAAGCGCTCGAAATCAGATTACTGTCTTTACACATTTCTTAAACAAAATATAAGATGTTATCTACTTTTGTACGTTGATGATATATTGATCGCATGCAATGATTCAAATTTCCTTTCCTATTTGAAACAGAAATTGTCTGAGACTTTCAAAATTAAAAAATGTATATCTGATAATCTTGATTTTTTCGGCATTAAAATTGGGAAAGGATGACGAAAATAAAGTCATAACAATTGATCAAATCTTAGCAATCAATAATTTAGTCAGGAAATATAAAGTTGAAAATTGTAAAAATACAAAAACACCTATGAAAAATAAGTTAGATTCAACAAGAGTTTCTGACGTTAATGCTAAAACAAATTTGCCATTTAAAAAACTTTTAGGAAGCCTGATGTATATAATGCTTGGGACAAGGCCTGATATCTGTTTCAGCATTAGCTATTTTGGTCAGTTTCAGGATTGTGCTTCTGATGAACATTTCAAACATTTGTTAAGAGAATTGAAATATTTGGAATGCACCAATGACTATAAGTTACATTTTAACTCCTCTAAGAAGTTCAATTTGCTTGGGTACAGTGATGCCGACTGGGCAAATAATATTTGTGATCGTAAATCCATTAGTGGTTACTGTTTTAAGCTTAATGATAATCTTATATCTTGATGTACTAAAAAACAGCCTTTTGTAACACTTTCTAGTACAGAGTCAGAATTCGTGGCAGTTTGTGCATCATCGTGTGAATTGATTTATATTAAAAATTTACTTTTGGGTATGGAAGTGAATTAACCATTGCCAGTTATAATCTATGAGGATAATCAAAGTGCCATGAAACTACTCGATAATTTCGAAAATAATGAACGGTGTGAACATATTGATGTGAAGCTACATTTTGTATTGGACTTAATTAATGAAGGAGTTTTGCTTCTCAAGTATATATGTACTAATGGTCAAATAGCTGATGTGTTCACAAAAGCTTTAGGTAATGTAAAATTTGCAAAATTTGTAAAATTGCTGAATTTGTTTTAATTATCAATTTTGCAATTTTGAAGGGGGGTGTTAATATTATCGAATAATGATGGCGCCCATCTTTAATATTGCACATCATCTCTAGTGTCGGTAATGCAGTTTACTGTAAGATTAGAATGTCAATCAAGAAATTATTAGTAGTTGAAGTTGGCGTCTGTTGTTAGTTAGTTAGTTGATGTCTGATGTTTTTTGTCGTAAAAATAAAATACTTTTTCAACACGTTATTTCTCTCCTATATTTACTAAAATTAATACACACTCTAACATAAGCAATCCAAAAAAATCCTGTGTGATGCTCTGGTATTATCAGATGCTAATTATGCAGATTCCGTATACGGTCCTGGCTTACTGCAGTCCGAAAAAAGGTTACAGACCCTGCAGAACTCATGTTTGAGGCTCATAACAGGGACCAGGAGACGACTACCGGTTACTCATCATCTGAGCAACTTGGATTGGCTGAACATGGAGTCCCGACGGATACTTCATGCATGCATCCTCTATCACAAAGTCATCATCATAAAGATACCCAGCTACCTTCACGATAAGATAGCTTCAGAACGGACATTCATAACTCGAACTTGAGATTCAAAACGCAACTATCCACCCCAATCCATAATACCTCTCTATATCATGGCTCATTTACATATAATATTACCCGGCAGCACAATCGACTCATAAGCACAATGAAAACACTTTCGCTTTCAAACTTCAGAAAAAAATTGTTATCCGATTTACATGCAAAAAAATTGCCTCAACTTCTGAACTGATTTTTTTTTAACATAGGCAAAGAATACTTATTTCTTCCATTTTTTTTATCATGCACTAGTTACTAAAGACATGTTAGTTTCCTTTGATATATATGCACAAAATCATTTCTCACCGGTTCAATGAAGGGGCAGGGTATGATTGCGTATTAATGTGACAGGATCTGAACTTCAATTCTACCTTTTGATATATACTTCCGATAATGTTGTTGTTTCTTTATTCGTATCTGTCCTCGAACAACTCGTGTGAATCCGTTCAATGAAATCTATTATCATTATTATTAAGTCTTAGTTTTTTTTTGCATCGGCTTTTTTTTAATACTGTGTTGTGTCTTTCAATTATTGTATCATACATGTGTTCACTGTGTATTGTATACCATTTCATGTAACATATTCATTACTTTTACTGGTACAATGTTTGCTCGTGTGCACATAGGTGCACATGTTATTCGGTTGGATGGAAGAGCAAGGTCTGCCCATGTTGCGATTTTTTGTGACATGGTCAGAAATTAAATCCTGCCGTTTGATAGGAACTCATATTTGGTTATATATATATTTTTTTTTGTATATTTTTTCCTATAAATAAAAGCTATATTATTATTATATCATCCCTTCTGAAGGAGAATGCGGATATGTAACCTCAAAATATTGAACTGACTCTCAGTGAAAGCAGAATCCCGTAATGAACAGCCAAGGCAAAAAATGTTTTCTATCGAGAAACAAAATATAAAATTTTATGTGCAAAATGTCAGATGATTCTGAGAGTCAACCAATAATTATCGTTGTTCAAGATGGTATGATTTGAAATGTTCCTTATTGAATGAAAAAACAGAATTATGTCGCGAGAGAAATAAATAAGGCCGATGGAAAGGAATGGTATTGTGAATCAATAACAAAAAGTAAGATTTGACTGTAACTAGCTGAGACTATTCTCATAGCCTTATTTTTGTAGAACTTCGAATATTCAAACAAGAAAGCAATGATGATGGTGGAATTTTTCTGAAACTATACAATAAGAAGGAAATTGATATGACCGACGAAGATATGACTGAAATAATATGGATGTCCAATGATGATGAGTTGAGCAACTCGATACCCATTCTTTTCAATCAGTAAGTTGAGGAGGAACTTCTTTTGAGATTTAAAGAATATAAACGAAATATACCAACCAAAGCGAATCAATAGTTTCGAATATGATTGGGAGAGTCGTAGGAAAATAGTACTGAAGAGGAATAATGACGAAGATGTTTAAATCTATGATGAGAATGTTATTAATAGTACTATTTGAAAGGTATCATTTTGTGATGGATAAGCGTTTTCCCTGGGTTATGAACCTTCATGATAGAAAAATGATGATCAATATGGGAATTACATAAGTGTGGAAAGGCAGGTCTCTAATCCACCCCAAAAAATTGCTGCGTTAATTGAGAACATTTTCCTTTTTCTGAATCATGTTCAATTGTCGATATATTCGAAAATATTCATCGTTGTTAACGACGTTTCAGATAGTCCAGGGATATGAAGAATAACGTCTCTAACAGGATGTGCAGTTCGTGTAGGTTGTGAATTTTCATTGTGGGTGTGTTACGATTTTGGAATTCCGTCAATGTCTTTCCAATAGAACTATCTGGATATTCATTTCGAAATTGGTTTCAGAAAGTGAATCTTTCCATCATTTTTTTTCCGATGACTTGCATTCTTACTATTTTTTGTGTCCTATCATAAAGACATTTCATAATACCTTATTTGACACTTGTGTGGTTGTTTGAGTTATAGTGTAGATATCTGTTGGTATGTGTTTCCTTTCAATATACATGTGTCTAGATGAAGTGCTTATTTCTTTATCATCACATCTGGAAGAGGAACATCATCGTTATTTTCTGTCTGATATGAAGTTCATTGTTGAAATTTTTTTTTTGTTGTTTCAAAAATTTGTCGAAATCGACATTTTTTGAAATACATCAACAAACAAGAACAAAAAGTCTATTGACATCATTTCTATGAATCGAGATCCGTTAATTTTCTATAGTGCTTTTGTTACTTTGATACTAGTTCATTTTGATTGATTGTTTCTCTCTCCTATGGCAATATAAATTAACGTGATAAGCTAACTGTTTCTGTTGATTGTTTCTGCAAAACAAAGTTTATATTTTGACGTTAGCTTGGTTTTAATATACTAACGAATGTCAGTACAGGGTGTTATTTGATTACGTGGCCAAGATCAAAGGGTGACTCTTTGTGTAATTCTAAGACGATAAATTTATATGTATATAAATGTTATATGTACATGCTAATATAATAAGGTTTTTTTCTCATGAACAGAGCACGATACAAGAAGAGATATGGAGATTAAGAGTTGTAGTTGCTGTAGTACAATGCAGAAAAAAAATTCAGAAAAATCAGTGGAGTATATTTTTTGGTCCAAAATATAGGTTGAGAAACCCACTTGAACGCCACTGGATATAATGATCTCAATCTTGTTACGGCCAACTCCTTAATGTCCTTAACACAAAAAAGTTTTTTTTTACAAATGTTGCCGCCTTTAATTTTCAGAACGAAGCATTACCGGACCTTTGTTTGTATAGATTTCTGTCTCAGAATTACTCAAAGAATCCCCCTTTCAGTCTGGCCACGTACTTGAATAACACCCTGTATACAACTGAATAAATAATAAGGTATATTTGCATGAAAAAAAAAATGGTGAAGTAAAAGAACTTTCCGTAGGTGAATATTATAGATTCGATACTATTCAACACCTACCATCTGGAGGAATTATCTTAATGTCCACATCATCTATTTTTTCTGAAAGGAAAATCTCATCAATTGCTGGTTCCAATTATTTGTATGGTTTCCCATATAAATGTCTACAACTCAGAGCTTGAGAGTCATCAGGATCCATCAGCAACAAAATATGTGAAATAGATGATCAACACAATTTTTCACAATATCGGATGAACCCACTGTACTCAAGTGGGTACATGTCTTGAATAATAACCTCTCAAAAATTCGAAAAATATAGGTAATGTTAATGATATATTTCTCTATCAAGAGTATAATCACAAAATTTATATATCGAAATCTCCTAAAAGTGCCTGAATCTCATAAAAATATTGATGGTCATCTCACAGTTAAGCCAGGACTTGCGTGGAAAAAAAAATGTTCATCACTTATCTGAATGAACTTTCAACATACAGATATAAGGGTTTGCAATCACTTAAGATGAAGAGCAAACACGTTCAATTTTTCTGCCATTCATAAACAGGGGCCACTAAAGTAACATTTCAACGGTTGCACCCAAATGAGTACAATGGCAATTAATTGGCTGATGTGCAAAACACCTTAATGAAAAAAACAAGTATGTCAAACAGCATTTTTACTTGAAGTCAATCCATTACAAAACAATGATGAATAATGTTTCAAACTGTATGTTTTTTTTTCCAATTCTTCAGTTAACGTCGGCCTATGTTTACTACCAAGGCCGGTGAGCACACTTTCCCGAACCGGACATTTTGCTGAACTCTATGGCATTCCAACCAGAGATAGGAATCTTTTACGAGCCCAACATCCATGGACTCTGGACCACCGGCTTTTACGTCCCCTCCTAATGACGGCATATCTTCGATATATCATGTGCCCATTGATATATTGCCTGCAAGCTATAATATGCTATTTTGCTGCAGTTGTATGGGCTTTCAAATTACAAAATTCGAGCCAGAACACTCAAAATCCCTCCTGCAGAATTCACAATTCATGACTTCTTCCCTTGTACCCTTGATATGTATCTACTCGCGAAATACTTTCTCTCCCATTAGGAAAGAGATTACTGCATATGCTGAAACTTCTCGATTCCCAACTCGAACATTCACCCGGATAAACTAGCTGAAGTCGATAAAAAGGTGAAAGGCATTCATTAAGTTACGCAAACTTCCTTCGTACCTGTTATGTATCTCTCTGCTTCCGAAGATATTTGTTCGGGAATCGATGAGAAAGTTTGGCGGGCCGCATCGATACTGCCATTAAATTGTTCCTCCGTATGGAGATGGAGGAGATGCTTTATTCTCGAATCGTCCGTGAGCTGCAAAGTTGAAAAGTTCAACAGGTCATTGAGCTAGACATAGAAGTTGTTTATGGACTAATGTTCGTGGTTTGAAATAGGGATCATGTATTTCTGAACGGAAAATCTCGACGATATTTCACTATTTGTGCCTGGTTCGGTCACAGAAAATATAATAATCGTTATAGCGTTTCAAAACAAGATAAAAGTGTTGTTAATGGTGGGCTGAATAAGCGTTTAACAAAAAGAAGAACCAAAAAAAAAATTTTGTCTGCAAATCGTTAGGGAATTTTGACATCCATGACGAAATTTATATATATATATATATATATATATAATTATAAGTAAATTATTCCTTTCGAAAGATCGGGAGATCACTTGACCGAACTTGAGTCTTATACAGAGTTATTATTTTTATAATCCACTCCTAATATTTTTCTTAGTCAAGAAGGATTATATTCAATGGAGATGAGAATAAGCATTCGTGAGATATGGAGTATATGTACATACAGTATTCAGGTCACTAATATCTGTTCGTTTATTCGAAGCAACACCTTTTTCAATAGATATGTGAACCGTTTTCAAAATCCAACGTCGTATATGAAACATCATGTATACAGCGGTAAAACAGAACAACTTTTTGAAGATAGATTAACTGGACACAAAAGTGTCTGAAGAAGAAATATAAGATCTCGTGCTTTGAGACAACATACAATTGATTCAGATCATAGGTTAAGTTATGGAAAGGTGAATGTTTTAGTTATTGAGGCCAATTTGACCAAGAGACTATTTCTGGAAATATTTCACATCTTGGAAAAAACGATCTAATTCTCATCCTTATTGAATATGATCCTCCTTGACTAATAACAGCAGTGGATACTTGAAATAATAACTTTGTATAAGACACAATGTCCATCAAGTCACTTGCCGATCAATCGAAAAAAAATCTGTCTTTCATTTTCAATGATTTCATTTTATTTTCACGTTTCGCACGTTTCGTAATCATACATTTATATATTGTGATCCATATACAATATTTACATATTAAAAAACATACAACATATAAAGAAAATGAACATTTTCGAGAGCTCGACAAGACCAATATATATATATTTATATATATATATATATATATATATATATATATATATATATATATATATATATATATATATATATATATATATATATATATATATATGTGTTCGGATAGGTTTCCGCGGTCAGTTGTGTGTTGTTGTTGAGTTCGGGTTGAACCGCGTCTGGAGTTTTGTTCTCGACGTTTCGGCTCCGATTTTGGAGCCATTTTCAAGAGGTAAATGTGACTTCACGCTGAGGTCTCAATCTGCCTACTCCTCAGGTGTTGTCACAGGGGGCAAGGGTTTGTGACTTGACGCCGGGGCCTCAATCTGCCTACTCCCAGGTCTCGTCACGAGTTCTTTCTAAGGTCTCAATCTGCCTACTCCTTAGATCGAACTGAGGTATCGAGGGATGTTGGGTAGTAGTTGGGTAGTATAGCACCCGCTGCTATAAATACTACCCAACATCCCTCGATACCTCAGTTCGATCTAAGGAGTAGGCAGATTGAGACCTTAGAAAGAACTCGTGACGAGACCTGGGGAGTAGGCAGATTGAGGCCCCGGCGTCAAGTCACAAACCCTTGCCCCCTGTGACAACACCTGAGGAGTAGGCAGATTGAGACCTCAGCGTGAAGTCACATTTACCTCTTGAAAATGGCTCCAAAATCGGAGCCGAAACGTCGAGAACAAAACTCCAGACGCGGTTCAACCCGAACTCAACAACAACATATATATATATATATATATATATATATATATATATATATATATATATCGTATATATATATATCGTTTTCGGTTGTTTGAAAAGACAGAAAAATTACGCCTACGTGAGTTGTAATCACATCGCAGCCTTTCGCACTATAACTTCTCACATTCTCCAAAATATGCCCTATGTTCTCTCTGAAATTGTCTTCCAAATGAAACTATATGAGTTTTCTGTTCACGATAATATAAACATTTCTCGGTTTCGAATCATTAGAATGAATAAATTATCAAAAATGTTTCATATTGATTTTTCTTGGTTTCAAGAAAAAACAGAAAGTGGAATTGATATGTTGGAATGGTATTCGTTGTATAAATGCAACGATTGTAGTAGAGGAATACATATTCCTGGATTCTTATGACTTTGTTGTCACAGCTGTGAAATATAAAGTTGAAGATCAGAAACACCCGAAGATGTCAAGAATATCTTCATAGTGAGCGCATAGTCTTTGTAATCGTTTTTTATTGAAGTTCTTTTCTATACCCATAATTCTTCAATTTGTGACTGCCTTGCCCTGAAAAGTTTTCTTTATATTACGCAAATCAAATTTCAGTTCTTGGTACAGTTAGTGTTGCTGTTCTCTGAATGTACACTGAAATCCATTCCAAAAGATAATGAAATCGTTCATCTGAAATTGCCACATGCAGAACGAGAAACACAGAAAAAAAGGTAACCTCGTGGAAAAAAGCAGAATCCAAGTTCCGCTACACGATGATATATGCATTACAATTTGATGTTGATTCAGAGTTTGACAACTCAATCCGAATCCTGTCAGAGTGCAACTTATGGCTTGAATATTTGATGCTTGAACTTTCTATTTGAGGTTCAAACTTTGTTGTTGAGTCTCCACTTACGAGTTGATATCCAACGGATGTATAGTGCTCAGAGTCTCATGTTTATTCGATGTGTTCTTGTGGTATATCTGATACTTTCCTCTTGGAATTATCGGATGTAAGGGTTGGCCCAGGATTCTATTAATCAATTATCAGCAGGAAAAGAGGGGTGTTTTACTGAAACTCTTCATCATGATTAAAAGGTCTCGAAGTATTTTGCAGAGGAGAGAATTTTTATATATATATTCAGTGTCAATCAATGAAGTATTCGAACTACTCACACCAAATGAAAAGATTATTTCATTCATGATTATCTCTCACGAAATAATAATATGATTAATGCTTATGAGGAGATTGGTCGACTGTTGAGTCTGAGAGTGCTCATAACGAATCATTCAATACAAAACTTCTCTGATGACAGTGTCTGTAATATGCAATTGAATCTTCTGGATTTCTGAGCATGGGGAAGAAATATATCCTGAAAGATGATTATGTGAAAGTAATTCATATTCTCAATGTGGTCTTTATGTTATTATGCTACTTCCAATATATGAATAATAGTCGATGTTTTGAGTTGATTTGTTCTCAGAACACTCATTTTTTGGTATAAGGAATGTTCTAAGACGCCAATAATTACTGCTGTGAAGTTCTTGCCCTGTGCCCTTGATAGCTCAGTGTTCTCGTAATGAGCCTGGTGAAATTGTGAGATAAGAACATCTACATATATTTCCCGAAGATCGATAGAGAAACAAAAAAATCTGTGAATATTTACCATTGAATAGGGGGCTCATTTTTTCCAAAATCAACCACGTCAAAATGACAAAATGCTATATTTTTTCTATTGAGATGATTGCCAGCAAAAAAAGTGTCAGAACCTTCGAAAATATTTCAATGACACAAAAGGGGTTTCGAGAGGGCTCAGATAGAAAATCCATTATCAGTGTGGAAGTGATGGAAATGAAGACAATTGAAAGAAACACTTTGGCGTTGTTATGTTGTGTGTAGACAACTGTATGCTTACAGATTCTGTTTACGTGAATCATACCTATATTATCCACTTGCAAGAACTTTGACGAATACAGGACGATCTGCAACTACCCTTTCAAAAATTATTCGGATTGAGAGATGAAGCTCTCTACATACTTGAGAAAACAAAGCGTTGGAAGAGTCAATATAATAGCAATACATATAAAATGTGTAACACATGGAAAGAAGTTTTCTTCAATTATAGATACAAGTGATATTTGACACCGATTTCATGAAAATGAGTGCTCATCTTGAGTTCCATTCCAGATATCATCTGCTATGCTGCACTTGACACATTCAACATTGAAAAAATTGGGGGTCTACTGAAATTATCAAAAAATGTCAGAAGTTCAGCTATCAATACCATCCCTCTTTCCGAAATTCAAACTCTCTACTCTTCGATTTCGTGAAACTCATACCCTAGACTGGAAACGATAAATGAAATTATGGAAAATAATAAAAATATGTGAATGTAATATATTGAGCTTAACAAACAATGAATATATCGAAAATGAGGCTGACAAGATTGAATACCTATTGAGTTTGAATAGAATGTAAATTGTCTGGATTTATGAATTCTGAAAAAAAACAAATGAGACGGAAACAACCTAAGAAATGAATGAAATGGGTGAAAAAATTCGAGAAGTATTGGGATGAAATAGAGATCAATTGAAAAAACTGAACGACTACGATAAATAAGGGAAGGTTGTTCAAGTTGATTAAACCCACTACCGACGTTTTAATTGTTCATTCTCCGCATTCAGAATAGAAACTAATGTAGTTTCATAGGGTATGAGATATCCTCATCCATAACGTTTTATTCATCATTGTTATAACACGCCAGACCCGAATACGAAGTGAGATATTATCCTTGACAGGAGAAACTCCCCTCGTGAGATCCAGACTAGGATCTGCAATATCACAGGAGCAAATAGTAATAATTGCAGTGCACACGGCTATATTTAATCGCAGCGGCGTTTCCTATCTAGATATGTAATTAGGGCCATCCATAGATTACTGGTTTATCGCTGCAAGACAATTACATCTAGTCCATATTTCATGCTAAGAAAACTCAGAGTGTGAAATCCATAGGGAGTGGATGATGCACCGAACTGAACGTAGATGTCGTTTCGTGTCTGTGAATTTGAGACAATGAAATGTTAACGTTCAGGCAGTCACTATAGCAACGATTAGGTTCAAGAGGAAATTTCAGTACCTAGCAGCAAAATCAATAAGTGAGAACTCTCCTGTCTTAACTAAATATCTCAAAAAACGAGTAATTTCAGCTGAAGACTATTAAACTAAGCTGCTTTGTTCCATCATTCCTTTCACGGAACAATTTCAATAATTTCAATGGAACACTCGATGATTTCTATTCAGATTATATGCACATAACGATACTAATTTATGTTCCAGATACTCCTGACTTCAAATCTTCCGAATAAAAAGTACCCAATTTGAAAAAACTCCGGTGAGATTATAAGTGAACATTTCATGTCCGTGAATTTGAACCAATGAAATATTCTTATGTAGACTTAGTGCTATGGCAACGATAAGATTCCAGCAGAAATTTCACTACCCTGCTGCCCAATGAATAAATAAATAGGTGCAAATTTCCTTGCCCCGAAACGTCACTGTAATCATCTTTCAACTTCGATATTGGAATTTTATAACGAAAGATCTCTGGAAACGAGTGAATTCAGCGAGAGATCTGTAAACCAAACTGCATTAAAAAAATGAACATCGGGTAATAAATAATGTATGTCCATTGTTGTACATCCAATGGTGCTAGTAAGGCAAAGAAATTGAAGGCTCATCGATGGTATAATTCAGATGAGCACCAAACGTGGAATATTTCATCGAAAAGGAAATGGATAACGAAGTTTCTAGGATATTATAGAGATGCAAGTGAATTCATTAGTATCTCAGAATACTGATGATGTCGTATCGAATATATCGGGGACGTTTTTATTCTGGGGGATCGTAATGCTACCAAACACATCAGGATACAAGGATGGATAAGTCTTCAGTAGAAAATCTTCTATAAATGTTAGAAATGGACCCCCTTCAAACTGATACACCTGAACAAATGCTGAGACATAATTACGTTCATCGTTTATAGAGAAATGTTGTAGTAAGCCTATGTTCGTAAGAAAAATATTCGTGGAACCATCTACAACCTGATGTCGTAATTTCTGATCACTTGGCATGACTTGACGGGTCATGGCAGAGTCGTAGAATCATTGTGAGGTGTAATGCGCGTTCTAACTACAATATCAAGTTCTACAGTGCTTCTCAAAAGTTCCCTCCCCCCTCTTATATTTGGAACGATTGGAAATCCTCTGGCCATCTATCACAATTTGTCTTCGATACGAGGACTTTGCCAACCCACAGCATGAAGGCCAAAGCCAGAAACAGCTAGTTGTCTTGTGGTGGGCATTTCGAATTGAATTGAAAATTGTGATAGACCAGAGAATTTGATAATCCTGATTTCTCTGCTTCATAACAGATACTGCTTTCTTACTTCTTACTTTTACACTCACACTTATACACAATACCAAAAGATGGCAATCAGTTCAGAAACAGAAGTGGAATTTCTTGCCAATGTCGTAGATCATTCAAAGATTATTTTAATACCTAAACTTTCATTTCTTTCATAAACTTCTATCGTCAACTCATTTTAAGGCTTCATTATCTTTCTTTCAACATTTCGGTCAAACTGACAGACATAACTTTGCACTAAGATGCCTAGGAAACCATGGTGTATCTACTTATACCTGAATAATTTTGGGATAAACTTGGCGAAAACCGATCGCTTGATTTCTGAGATCGCAAAAGCTTCAGATCGCTATTGTAGATGGCTATCAGTCATATACCATATTATGAAGCTTAATTTTCAGTAGAGAGGAATGTGCAACCGATTATTCTACCACTGTTCATAATTTGCCTACTGAGATTTTGACAGCCCTGACAGCCAATCAAATGCGTTTCAGAAAACGTGCATGTAAAGTGGAAACCTACCGTTAACAACCTGTCAATACTGTCACTCTCTGCTGCTACCTCTACAAGTTTTTAGTGTTTTTATATCAGTTTCTAAGACTAGACTTT
>JAVJAQ010001429.1:0-50319 GCA_032362365.1 Zygogramma bicolorata | reverse complement strand
CAAAACAATTTTTTGTTCTGTTCTTTTGTTCGTTTCCGTTAACCAGCTGACGAACGTCAACCCTCAGAAGTCGAAACTTGTGCGAGCAATGGATCACTCAATGGTCATTGCAGAAATGAATTCGAAATCATCTATACAGAAAACGAATATTAGAATTTGTCAAAATCACAACCACAATCTGAAAAAATATGAAATCATATTGGAATCTATATAAGTGTAGAAGGGTAGATTTTAATCTACCACGAAAAGTTGCTGCATCTATTGAAAAACAGTTCCTCCTGGGAAGAACAAGTCCAATTTGTCAGCAACTTCTCGTATAGTTCAAATTTGCCTTTCAAAAAAATAATAAGAACTACTATATATATATATATATATATATATATATATATATATATATATATATATATATCTTAATATATATAAATCTCGTGTCACAATGTTTGACCTCGATGGACTCCTAAACCACTTAACCGATTATAATAAAATTCGCACACCATGTGCAGTTCGATCCAACTTGAGAGATAGGATAGTTTAAATCTCAAATTATAGTCGCAATTTTAATTTATTGCTAATTATTTGTCTGTTATTATTTGACAGTCACAATCATCTGTTAACTCCAAATGATTCTAACAGATGTCGATACCTTTCGACTGGGTTGAGTAAGTAATCAATAGATGGCGCTGCTGAGCCCATCAGTTGGCAGAACAAATTGAATCAAAATGTCGATACCTTTCGACTGGGTTGAGTAAGTAATCAATAGATGGCGTTGCTGAGCCCATCAGTTGGCAGAACAAATTGAATCAAGATGTCGATACCTTTCGACTGGGTTGAGTAAGTAATCAATAGATGGCGCTGCTGAGCCCATCAGTTGGCAGAACAAATTGAATCAAGATGTCGATACCTTTCGACTGGGTTGAGTAAGTAATCAATAGATGGCGCTGCTGAGCCCATCAGTTGGCAGAACAAATTGAATCAAGATGTCGATACCTTTCGACTGGGTTGAGTAAGTAATCAATAGATGGCGCTGCTGAGCCCATCAGTTGGCAGAACAAATTGAATCAAGAAATCCAGCTCAAAGAATCAGGACAGCAGAAGGTCATGCACAACCACAAATGGTTTAGATTTGGAAAATCCATGTTTTTCTCATGGGCAACTATATGTTGCGTGTTCACGTGTTGGGAAACCGTCGAATCTATTTGTGTTAGCTAAAGACAGGTTAACCAAAAACATTGTGCACCGATTGGAGTTAAATTAAATTGAAATTGATAGTATTTATAATTCAAAAAAATAGATATTAATGTTTAAAAGTTTAAGACTGTCTGCCTTGCCTACCTCATTCATGAGTTTAAGCGTCACATGTTATTTACTGTATTATACTGTAATATACTTATATTTGTTATAAAATTAAATGGAAATAATAAATCTGATAAATTTTTATTTTGTACCTATTGATTTCTGCTTAATATCAAGTGTAAGAACATTTTAATTAATTGTGTTCAACGTACTTCACCTTCAAATCTCAATCGAGTGAATTTGTATACCAACATCAACATTTTCGTCTTTGTTCGTAAATAATTTCATTGTACTAAAGGGTTATAGTAGTCAAATAGGGAGATCACCATATTTTTTTACAAATACCATCTGTGTGAAAAAGCATAGTGGACTCCGTGACTGATGTTCTCTCATTGTTCCTCTTAGATTGTTTACTATAATGTAATATAACAAAAACTTTAGCCACAGCAAAGCGTGGCCGGGTCAGCTAGTATATATATATATATATATATATATATATATATATATATATATATATGAGTGAGACAATATTTGGGTATGCAGCAGGCCAAAACAGTGTACTCTTATAACACAGATTCCAAGCTTTCGATAATCTTTATTATCATCATCAGGGATGCTACAATATGGTGAAACAAGCAGTTAGATCCATGAAGAGAGATCAGCCAAAAAACTTACAGTGTAAGTGATATTAAACGGCACGATGAATAAAATTTTTTGGACACAACATATCTGCGCGTAGACAATAGAACACGACAGTCAGGACGTTAACGAACAACAATGTTTCACATAATAAAACGCTTTTTAAATTTTTAAAACCACCTGTTTGTTCCTTGATGAGGAAACGCCGAACACGCGGGAATAATCAGAATGGCGTTGACAAAAGACAACTGTCTAAATGGCGCATGTGCAGTGCCAACCAATGACGATGCCCAAGTTCACGCGGCCTTCGACCCGATATCGATCTGTGACCAGATCACAGCAGGGATGCCAACAGAACTCGCGCTTCGAGTAGTTGCGTCTACCACATACGTTGGATATGATCACACATTCAGTGAAACATTCCTAGTTCCTCAACATCCGTGTTAAAATTGAATTTTATATGAACTTAATTAATGAGATGAATGTGAGAAAAAGTTAGAATTTTTAGAATTTTGAAAAATGTACAATTAATTTTCAAAGTGAATATGTTTGTAAAAGAATGCCTAAATTATCACATTTCTGATGATGTGTCTTAAGAAACTGAAAGATTCAATCTGTGAGATGAAAGATTTGTGGAGGAAATCTGATGATTTTCTCTCACTTTTGGATTATCCATACGGATTAAGTAGGAGTAAATCTCACTTAGGTGATTCAAGTCTGTTTTTTCATTTAAGGAGTTATCAGACTGTGCTTTATGTACCATTTCTAAGAAGAGCCTCTTGGCAGAGTTCTTTTCTGTAGATACAATTTTTACTGAGTTGTAATCCATGCAATGTCCCTCCTTAGAGACATGTTCACTCAATGCACACCTCTCCGGGTGCAATCTACTGTCACTCTTGTCGCTGTAATGCGATCCTTCAACAATCTGGACGTTTGTCTTATGTATTCTTTATCGCAGCTCTGACAAGGTATACAAGGTATTCAGTAAACCACATCCGAACAGTTTGTGCAGGGAGTTTTGTCTTTTAATTTTGAAAAAATTCTGTTAAGAGGTAAAACGTTTTTATTTGAAATTTTAAGATTATTTGTAAAAGATTTGAAAATTCTAGATATTCCTGGAGAAATATCTTTGATGAATGGCAAGGAGGCATAAAAAGTCGAACATGCGCTTGATTCAGCGGAATCTGCATTCTCTAAGACATTCTGTGTGGAATTATTTAAATATGTAAATTATCAATATTGTTGATTATATTATCATCTATGGATGAGGTACTAAGAAAGGAACACTATTGTGTTCATTCTCTTAGACACTCTCTTCATAAGGACACCAAACAACGTCATTAATATAGACTGGTATAGAAAACCAATGAGTTCCGGCCGCTACATCAACTATTGGTCGTACCACAAACAGAGCATGAAGGCCAACCTAATCAAACAAATGAAAGCAAAGGTTCTCAAGATCTCTGATAAATCTTTTCACCAGAAGAACTTAGATCTCCTGTATGATCTTTTTCGTCAAAATTCTTATCCGTCACACTTCCTCAAAACAATATTATATAGTACCTCATCCATAGATAATAATCTTGAAGGCCAACCTAATCAAACAAATGAAAGCAAAGGTTCTCAAGATCTCTGATAAATCTTTTCACCAAAAGAACTTAGATCTCCTGTATGATCTTTTTCGTCAAAATTCTTATCCGTCACACTTCCTCAAAACAATATTATATAGTACCTCATCCATATAGATAATAATATAGGTGATCAACAATATTGATAATTTACCTATTTTAAATAATTCCACACAGAATGTCTAAGAGAATGCAGATTCCGCTGAATCAAGCCCATGTTCGACTTTTTATGCCTCCTTGCCTTTCATCAGAGATATTTCTCCAGGAATATCTAGAATTTTCATGTCTTTTACAAATAATCTTGAAATTTCGAATAAAAACGTTTTACCTCTTAACAGAATTTTTTCAAAATTAAAAGACAAAACTCCCTGCACAAACTGTTCGGATGTGGTTTAATGTATACCTTGTCAGAGCTGCGATAAAGAATACATAGGACAAACGTCCGGATTGTTGAAGGATCGCATTACAGCGCACAAGAGTGACAGTAGATTGCACCCGGAGAGGTGTGCATTGAGTGAACATGTCTCTAAGGAGGGGCATTGCATGGATTACAACTCAGTAAAAATCTTATCTACAGAAAAGAACTCTGCCAAGAGGCTCTTCTTAGAAATGGTACATATAGCACAGTCTGATAACTCCTCAAATAAAAAAACAGACTCGAATCACCTGAGTGAGATTTACTCCTACTTAATTTGTATGGATAATCCAAAAGTGAGAGAAAATCATCAGATTTCCTCCACAAATCTTTCATCTCACAGATTGAATCTTTCAGTTACTCAAGACACATCATCAGAAATGTGATAATTCAGGCATTCTTTTACAAATATATTCACTTTGAAAATTAATTGTACATTTTTCAAAATTCTAAAAATTCTCACTTTTCCTCACAGTCATCTCATTAATTGAGTTCATATAAAATTCAATTTCAACACGGATGTTGAGGAACTAGGAATGTTTCACTGAACGTGTAGTCATATCCAACGTATGTGGTAGACGCAGCTACTCGAAGCGCGAGTTCTTTTGGCATCCCTGCTGTGATCTGGTCACAGATCGATATCGGGTCGAAGGCCGCGTGAACTTGGGCATCGTCATTGGTTGGCACTGCACATGCGCCATTTAGACAGTTGTCTTTTGTCAACGCCATTCTGATTATTTTCGCGTGTTCGGCGTTTCCTCATCAAGGAACAAACAGGTGGTTTTAAAAATTTAAAAAGCGTTTTATTATGTGAAACATTGTTGTTCGTTAACGTCCTGACTGTCGTGTTTTATTGTCTACGCGCAGATATGTTGTGTCCAAAAAATTTTATTCATCGTGCCGTTTAACCTCACTTACACTGTAAGTTGTTTGACTGATCTCTCTTCATGGATCTAACTGCTTGTTTCACCATATTGTAGCATCCCTGATGATGATAATAAAGATTATCGAAAGCTTGGAATCTGTGTTATAAGAGTACCCTGTTTTGGCCTGCAGCATACCCAAATATTGTCTCACTCATTTCCTAACTAGTCAGCAAACAAAACTACCCTTCTATTTATATATATATATATATATATATATATATATATATATATATATATATATATATATATATATATATATAAAACCTAACCAATCGATAACAAGGGTACAAATCATCTGTCAACTTAACACGGGACAGGTTGGTATTTGTGACTATTCTCGGTGGAGACGGGGTGGGTTCTTTGAAAGTATTTCAAGATTTAGAATTGATGAAAAAATAGAGGGGGGGCGCCAGGTAAATTGTCTCACAAACACCCTTAATGTGTTAATACCACTAACTTACCAAATGATATGAAAACAACAACAGGCACCGATTTTAAAATTTATTCAAAACATTAAACCACTTGTATTTATATAGAGCATAAGCCGAAGCAATCAAGCAAACAGATTATATTTCAACCCATGCAAAGTATATACATAGTTCAAAAGCGTTAATTAGTAACTATTTTCAGGGATTGTATTCCAAGAAAATATATTATATTTCAAGCTGTGCAAAACGAACTGCTATATACTAAGTTCAAAAGATAACGATAATCAATAATTACTCTTTCGAGCACCAAAAAGTAGGTACCACGGACGAAAAACGATTGGCAAATGAATATGAACTTAAAAATAAGAGAAGGGTGTTTAGCGCAACCCATTCAAATAGCACATCAACCCAAAGCCAATGCAGAAATTGAAATGCTACCAACAAGCTATAATGCGTCGCGAGAGCTCAAGCGCATGCGCAATTCATAAATTATCAATAAAAAAAATTAAATTTCCGCCTTACAAAAAACGAAAGCATCAAGATTATTCAACAGAAAGAAGCAATAACTTGCGTGAATTCCCACGGTGGTTGTAGTTCAGCAACTGGTGTTTGAATTGTGAGTGCACTAATGATAATGCCGAGGACTCCGAGTAGCTTCTCGGTATCTCACCACCAATATGAATCCATGTCCTTTATTTGATCTTGGAAAAGGGCCCATTATGTCGATGGATGTCATTTCCCAGGGCTTGTTGACAACTGGCTGCGCCGTCATCAAGCCATTTGGACCTCGCAAATCAGGCTCGTGTTCCAAACAAATCGTACAGCCCCTCACATACCTCGAAACATCAAACTTCATCTTAGGCCAGTAGTACTTATCGATAAGCCGGGTTTACGTTTTATAGGAACCCATATGTCCTGACGTGGGAAGGTCATGTGCTTCTCTTGGAACTCGGTTTCTACCTTCCTTGGGTACCACTAATTTCCAGTCATCCCCCACATCTCCTAAGCCGCTCATTGTTCTTCTCACGTTTTTATAGAGCCTACCGTCAGCTATCCTCCAGTTTGGAAATTTTAAGGGTTGTTCTGCTACCTTCCGTACCATGTTCCGCCACCAAATGTCTTTCACATTATCAGCATTTACTTTCAAGGCATCTACGAGCGGGACACTAAGAGGCAAAGCGTCCGGCACGACATGTTCCTTTTCCGTGGATAATCTTAAAATCATATTGCTGCATCCTCACAGCCCAACGAGCTAATCTGCTGGAGGGATCGTTCAGATTCTGTAGCCTAGCAAGTGAGTAGTGGTCAGTCACAACTGTGAATGTAACTCCTCCCAGGTACGGACGTAGTTTTTCCACTGCCCACAAAACTGCCAGACATTCTCTCTCAGTTGTAGAAAAAATTTCTTCTTGTTTAGAGAGTGAGCGACTGAGATAGCATATCACTAGCTCTTCGTCTCCTTTATTCTGCGTCAATACGGCGCCGATCCCGTATCCTGAGGCATCAGTCTGCAATGTAAGGGGGAGGGAGTAATCTGGACAATTCAAGACAAGAGCTGAGATGAGACTTTCCTTAATTTTTCGGAAAGATTCGACACATACCTCGGTCCACTCGAACTTTTCACCTTTCTTGAGAAGTGCAGTGATCGGGGATACGATAGAAGCAAAGTCATGAATGAACCTTCTGTACCAAGAGAACATGCCAACTAGACTCTCCGCGTCTTTGACACTCTGAGGAACAGGTAACTGCAGCATTGCTGAGACTTTGTTAGAGTCCACGTGTAACCCTCTTCTTTCAACGACATAGGCCAGATATTTCAGTTCGGGTCGACAGAACTGACACTTCTCTTTACTCTCAGTGAGTTTTGCTTCCCGTAATCTCCTGAAAATTTCTTCTAAGACGAATATATGTTTCTCAAATGTCTGAGTGACGACTACCACATCGTCCAGATATACAAAAACGTGTGGTTCTAATTCAGGGCCAAGTACTCGGTCGATGAGCCTCTGCCAGGTAGCTGGGGAGTTATGGAGATCGAATGGCATCCTCGTGAACTGGAATAATTCGCGTCCAGGGATAGTAAAAGCGGTGTACGGTCTCGAACTTTCCGCTACCGGAACCTGCCAATAGGCAGACTTTATATCCAATGATGAGAGGTAGTGCGCATCGCGCAACTTGTCAAGACTGCTCGTCACATAGGAAAGAGGGTAGCCATCTCTTTCTGTGACGGCTTCCGATAGTCAACACAGAACCTGTACGAGCTATCTTCCATTCTTCAGCATTTCGTCCAGTTCCATATCAATGTGTTTTTGTATTATCGGGGACACTGGGTAATAGCGTTGTTTTATTGGTGGGGATTGAGTCACTATAACATGTTCAGCCATATTGGTGCAGCCTTATTGCTCTCCCATCAACGCGAAATTTCGATCAACAACATTCCTCAACCGGACTTCCTCCAAAGGTGATAAAAGTGTTTGACTTCTGAGGTGATCTACCGCATCTAGATGAAGTGTTTCATTGGAGAAGAACCACTCATTATGACGCAAATCCGGTACGATCCCCATTGCATTCCAAAAATCCGTGCCAAGAATCAGATTATGCTGCAAGCTAGGTACCGCTAATACCTTCACCAATTAGACTTTTCCTCTTAGACAGAACTGCACTTCGCATTCTCCAGTACTCTGACATACATCCCCATGAGCAACCGTACACGAAACTTCCTTCGCAGAATTCAACATCAATCTAAGATTCCCAATAATATTCCAACCACTACTTTCCATGATCGTTGCTGAAGCACCCGAGTCCAAAAGACTAATAACTCCGTTGAAAAAACCCTCACCTTCAAATAGGGGCGTTCGTCATTATCCGCATGATCAAGGATGTAATCTAACACTGGTTTTAAGGGTTTGGTCGGATGTTCGGAGCGGACGTTCTCTCTTCGACCTCCTAAGAACGTCCTTGCCCGTTTCCCTTCGAAGAACAGCTCGGACAATTCCTCTTCGTGTACCCCTCTCGATTGTAGCCAAAACACTTCAATGCTTTCGAGATGGCACAGCCAATAGCGCGATGTCCTGGAGCCTTGCAGCAAATCACTTGTTGAGCTTGTTGTCCACTGCCGGATGGTCCCGAACCGGCCACATTTAATGCACTCAAGTCTTCGGTTACTTCCACGTACGCCAGATCGATAATGTTAGCTCTGAGAGATGAAGGTTCAACGTAACTATTGATGATGTCCCTCCTATTCTCAATTCGTCGACGTACGTTGCGTAGTTCATCAATAGTGTTCGGTGATGGTTCTCCCAGACATTCCTGATAAAAAAGATGGAGATTCTTCAATAGAATGGCTAGTTTGGCGTCTTCAGTCATCGGACACTTGAGCCGTTTGAGGTAGCTGGACATAACAGCCAAATAAATTCCTATGCTCTCCGTAGAATATTGTGTTCTTCGCTGAAGTTCCTCAAATAAAGCATCCATGTCGAGCTTGCTGTCCACTGCCGGATGATCCCGAAGCAGCCCACATTTAATGCACTCGAATCTTCGGTTACCTCCACGTACGCCAGATCTTTCTTGATAATGTTAGCTCTGCGAGATGAAGGTTCAACGTAACTATTTATGGTGCCCCTCCTATTCTCAATTCGTCGACATACGTTGCGTAGTTCATCAATAGTGTTCGGTGATGGGTCTCCCAGACGTTTCTGATAAAAAGGATGAAGGTTCTTCAATAAAATGGCTAGTTTGACGTCTTCAGTCATCGGGCACTTGAGCCGTTTTAAGTAGCTGGACAAAACAGCCAAATAAATTCCTTTGCTCTCCGTAGAATGTTGTGTTCTTCGCTGAAGTGCCTCAAATAAAGCATCCATGTGATATGCTGAAAGATACTCCTCCCGAAACTCCTCAACAAGCTCTTCCCAGCTATTCACCCGATTACGGCAATCTTTGTAAACTTGATACGCCTTATCCGCGAACAAATCCATTCCTGAGTCAAGAGGTATAGTTTCTGGAACATTTCTTGCCTGGCGGTGTTCCTCAATGATTTCGAAAAAAGCAGTTATGGACATTCCTTTCGAGTCGTCGGTGAATTTTTCAATGTTCAATTTATGCGGATGCACCATTTTATTCTGGTCATTAGCTGAGTTACCCGCTGATGTCGGATCTGGTGGAGGCACTCCAGATATTGAAGAATGAGCTACTCCATGTAAGTTTGCGTTGAAAGACTGTATCGCTAGACGAGCCTCGAGTTGAACTAAAGCTGGTGGAGGGTGTGGAGAGTTTCCTATACTTTTCACGGCACCATCAGTTTTCACAATGAAAACATTTATGAGCGTTAGTGCCTGAGCATATAAATCAGACATAGTGGCTTTTTGAGGATCATCTTTGGTTCCATCTTCTCCAATCTTCCTAATAAATGGGAAATCTTCGTTTGGATCTTCATTCCGTCATTACTATCCTTGGTGTCCTGGAAGTCCGTAAGGAGATTTTTCAGGGAATCCAATATTGTTTCCACAGTTGTCTCATCCTCAGCGAAATCAAACGGATAATCCGGGTAACGTAGACTGTCGCCCCTTTTTTCCATATGTAAAGCTGTCGCGAGCCTATGGCGCATTTCTTCTACAGTACCAGCTGCCACCCCACATACAGCCAGCTCATATATGAGATCATCTTTTCCCAAACGGTTGATCACCATTTTCCGCGACATCTTGAATACAGTATGTTAAAACACAATTCGAGAAACTAAAAGGCGGCAAGTATGTGAAACACTCGAATACAAGAGAAAAGAAAAACTGAATATAGGCTGTATCAAATTATACAGTTCGCAAATATTCTGAAATATTCTATCAAATAATAGTTTTACAGTCTAACTAAAAAATGCAAAAAGAATAATTAGAGTGAGAACGTGAAAAATTATATAATTCTATCAAGCCTGTAAACTTGGGCCAGCACGTTGAGCGCCAAAATATAACCTTACCAATCTATAACAAGGGTATAAGTCATCTGTCAACTTGAAACGGGACTGGTGTATATTTGTGACTAGTCTCAGTGGAGACGGGGAGGGTTCTTTAAAAGTAGTTCAAGATTTAGAATTGATAGAAAAATAGAGGGGGGGGCGCCAGGTAAATTGTCTCACAAACACCCTAAATGTGTCAATACCACTAACTTACCAAATGATATGAAACAATAGGCACCGATTTAAAAATCTATTCAAAACATTAAACCACTTGTATCTATATGTAGTATAAGCCGAAGCAATCAAGCAAACAGATTATACTTCAAGCCATGCAAGGTATATACATAATTCAATAGCGTTAATTAGTAATTATTTTCAGGAATTGTAATTCAAGAAAATATATTATATTTCAAGCTATGCAAAACAAACGGGCTATATACTAAGTTCAAAAGATAACGTTAATCAATAATTACTTTTTCGAGCACCAAAGAGTAGGTCCCACGGACGAGAAACGATTGGCAAATGGATATGAACTAAAAAAATAAGAGAAGGGTGTTTAGCGCAACCCCTTCAAATAGCACATCGACCCAAAGCCAATGCAGAAATTCAAATGCTACCAACAAGCTATAATGCGTCGCGAGAGCTCAAGCGCATGCGCAATTCATAAATCATCAATAAAAAAAACATTAAATTTCCGCCTTACAAAAAACTAAAGCATCAGGATTATTCAACAGAAAGAAGCAATAACTTGCGTGAATTCCCACGGTGGTTGTGGTTCAGCAACTGGTTTTTGAATTGTAAGTGGACTAATGATAATGCGGAGGACTCCGAGTAGCTTCTCTAGTGCTGGTGACCATGAACCGCTCTGTATGGAGGTGAAACCAAACTTTTCGATCACCCCGTATACAAATTGATCTTCGATTACCAGAGCGTCGAAAACACTGGATTGGAGTTCTTTACAAAAAAAAAACCTTCTGGGTCAGAAGGTTTTTTTTTCCTTTGCAACACGGTTGGCGACAGGAATCGTATGTTTAACGCAAATTTTTCCTATTTGCTTTCCTTCAATCTTCCGAATGACAAAACTCTAATGAACCACCTTTGGAATTATCTAGGCAAAATTTGATGGAACCTCAAGAATGAATTCGGAACTATGAAAATTTCCTAATCCTCAATAAGAGAGTGGAATGCCACAACCAACAATATCATACGTTCAATATAGGGCATAATTTCCACTGATATCGAGCCCAGGAATATAATGCTCCAACGGAGTTGTTATCACAAACTATTTATTCCATGAGCCCGTTTTCGAAATTTCCTTCAATGGCTGCCGACTACGATCTTCAGAAATCAGGATTGTTGACCTCCACACTACGAGAAGGAATTGTATTCCAGCATATTATTTTGAAAAAGTTCTGAAATATACGCGCATGTCCCTCCGACACACGAGTAGACCGTTGGCCAATCCGAGATCGAAAATTAGAAATTCATCATTTCAACCAGTAACCACAGTCCAGGTGAATTAGTATAAATTAGTATAGTATAAATTAGAAGAAAATATTTGAACGAAGCAAAGAAGTTACATACTCAAGCATGAGTCAGCTAGAAAATGAGACTAACTACATTAGGAATTGGTTACTTCGAATAAATATCGGGTAAAATGAAATGGTCGAATTGACAATGAAAAAAAGTGATAGTGAAATACGGTTTCAATTATCTCATATATATATATATATATATATATATATATATATATATATATATATATATATATATATATATATATATATATATATATATATATATATATATATATGATAAAATGAAATGGTCGAATTGACAATCACAAAAAGTGATAGTGAAATACGGTTTCAATTATCTCATAGTTTCAAGGAGGAAGTATTGGAAGCAAATTCAACCCATTACATTAATATATATATATATATATATATTGTAATGGGTTGAATTTGCTATATATATATATATATACCTGGACTATGGTTACTGGTTGAAATGATGAATTTCTAATTTTCGATCTCGGATTGGCCAACGGTCTACTCGTGTGTCGGAGGGACATGCGCGTATATTTCAGAACTTTTTCAAAATAATATGCTGGAATACAATTCCTTCTCGTAGTGTGGAGGTCAACAATCCTGATTTTTGAAGATCGTAGTCGGCAGCCATTGAAGGAAATTTCGAAAACTGGCTCACGGAATAAATAGTTTCTGATAACAACTCCGTTGGAGCATTATATTCCTGGGCTCGATATCAGTGGAAATTATGCCCTATATTGAACGTATGATATTGTTGGTTGTGGCATTCCACTCTCTTATTGAGGATTAGGAAATTTTCATAGTTCGGAATTCATTCTTGAGGTTCCATCAAATTTTGCCTAGATAATTCTAAAGGTGGTTCATTAGAGTTTTGTCATTTGGAAGATTGAAGGAAAGCAAATAGGAAAAATTTGCGTTAAACATACGATTCCTGTCGCCAACCGTGTTGCAAAGGAAAAAAAAAAACCTTCTGACCCAGAAGGTTTTTTTTTGTAAGGAACTCCAATCCAGTGTTTTCGACGCTCTGGTAATCGAAGATCAATCCATATACGGGGTGATCGAAAAGTTTGGTTTCACCTCCATACAGAGCGGTTCATGGTCACCAGCACTAGAGAAGCTACTCGGAGTCCTCGGCATTATCATTAGTCCACTTACAATTCAAAAACCAGTTGCTGAACTACAACCACCGTGGGAATTCACGCAAGTTATTGCTTCTTTCTGTTGAATAATCCTGATGCTTTAGTTTTTTGTAAGGCGGAAATTTAATGTTTTTTTTTATTGATGATTTATGAATTGCGCATGCGCTTGAGCTCTCGCGACGCATTATAGCTTGTTGGTAGCATTTGAATTTCTGCATTGGCTTTGGGTTGATGTGCTATTTGAATGGGTTGCGCTAAACACCCTTTTCTTATTTTTAAGTTCATATCCATTTGCCAATCGTTTCTCGTCCGTGGGACCTACTCTCTGATGCTCGAAAAAGTAATTATTGATTAACGTTATCTTTTGAACTTAGTATATAGCCCGTTTGTTTTGCATAGCTTGAAATATAATATATTTTCTTGAATTACAATTCCTGAAAATAATTACTAATTAACGCTATTGAATTATGTATATACCTTGCTTTGCATGGCTTGAAGTATAATCTGTTTGCTTGATTGCTTCGGCTTTTACTCTATATAGATACAAGTGGTTTAATGTTTTGAATAAATTTTTAAATCGGTGTCTGTTGTTTCATATCATTTGGTAAGTTAGTGGTATTGACACATTTAGGGTGTTTGTGAGACAATTTACCTGGCGTCCCCCCTCTATTTTTCTATCGATTCTAAATCTTGAAATACTTTTAAAGAATCCTCCCCGTCTCCACTGAGACTAGTCACAAATATACACCAGTCCCGTTTTGAGTTGACAGATGACTTATACCCTTGTTATCGATTGGTAAGGTTATATTTTGGCGCTCAACGTGCTGGCCCAAGTTTACAGGCTTGATAGAATTATATACTTTTTCACGTTCTCACTCTAATTATTCCTTTTACATTTTTTAGTTAGACTGTAAAACTATTATTTGATAGAATATTTCAGAATATTTGCGAACTGCCTAATTTGATACCGCCTATATTCAGTTTTCCTTTTCTCTTGTATTCGAGTGTTTCACATACTTGCCGCCATTTAGTTTCTCGAATTGTGTTTTAACATACTGTGATCAAGATGTCGCGGAAAATGGTCATCAACCGTTTGGGAAAAGATGATCTCATATATGAGCTGGCTGTATGTGGGGTGGCAGCTGGTACTGTAGAAGAAATGCGCCATAGGCTCGCGACAGCTTTACATATGGAAAAAAGTGGCGACAGTCTACGTTACCCGGATTATCCGTTTGATTTCGCTGAGGATGAGACAGCTGTGGAAACAATATTGGATTCCCTGGAAAATCTCCTTACGGACTTCCAGGGCACCTAGGATAGAAATAACGGAGTGAAGATCCAAACGAAGATTTCCCATTTATTAGGAAGATTGGAGAGGATGGAACCGAAAGATGATCCTCAAAAAGCCACTAAGTCTGATTTATATGTTCAGGCACTAACGCTCATAATTTTTTTCATTGTGAAAACTGATGGTGCCGTGAAAAGTATAGGAAACTCTCCACACCCTCCACCAGCTTTAGTTCAACTCGAGGCTCGTCTAGCGATACAGTCTTTCAACGCAAACTTACATGGAGTAGCTCATTCTTCAATATCTGGAGTGCCTCCACCAGATCCGACATCAGCGGGTAACTCAGCTAATGCCCAGAATAAAATGGTGCCTCAGCATAAATTGAACATTGAAAAATTCACCGACGACTCGAAAGGAATGTCCATAACTGCTTTTCTCGAAATCATTGAGGAACACCGCCAGGCAAGAAATGTTCCAGAAACTATACTTCTTGACACAGGAATGGATTTGTTCGCGGATAAGGCGTATCAAGTTTACAAAGATTTCCGTAATCGGGTGAATAGCTGGGAAGAGCTTGTTGAGGAGTTTCGGGAGGAGTATCTTTCAGCATATCACATGGATGCTTTATTTGAGGAACTTCAGCGAAGAACACAACATTCTACGGAGAGCATAGGAATTTATTTGGCTGTTATGTCCAGCTACTTAAAACGGCTCAAGTGTCCGATGTTTGAAGACGTCAAACTAGCCATTTTATTGAAGAACCTTCATCCTTTTTATCAGGATGGGAGACCCATCACGGAACACTATTGATGAACTACGCAACGTATGTCGACGAATTGAGAATAGGAGGGGCACCATAAATAGTTACGTTGAACCTTCATCTCGCAGTGCTAACATTATCAAGAAAGATCTGGCGTACGTGGAGGTAACCGAAGATTCGAGTGCATTGAATGTGGGCTGGTTCGGGATCATCCGGCAGTGGACAGCAAGCTCGACATGGATGCTCTATTTGAGGAACTTCAGCGAAGAACACAACATTCTACGGAGAGCATAGGAATTTATTTGGCTGTTGTGTCCAGCTACTTAAAACGGCTCAAGTGTCCGATGACTGAAGACGTCAAACTAGCCATTTTATTGAAGAACCTTCATCCTTTTTATCAGGAACGTCTGGGAGACCCATCACCGAACACTATTGATGAACTACGCAACGTATGTCGACGAATTGAGAATAGGAGGGGCACCATAAATAGTTACGTTGAACCTTCATCTCGCAGTGCTAACATTATCAAGAAAGATCTGGCGTACGTGGAGGTAACCGAAGATTCGAGTGCATTGAATGTGGGCTGGTTCGGGATCATCCGGCAGTGGACAGCAAGCTCGACATGGATGCTTTATTTGAGGAACTTCAGCGAAGAACACAATATTCTACGGAGAGCATAGGAATTTATTTGGCTGTTATGTCCAGCTACCTCAAACGGCTCAAGTGTCCGATGACTGAAGACGCCAAACTAGCCATTCTATTGAAGAATCTCCATCCTTTTTATCAGGTTTCAATTATCTCATAGTTTCAAGGAGGAAGTAGTGAAAGCAAATTCAACCCATTACAATATAAATATATATATATTATTATATTTTTTTGTGTGATAATGAATTATGTTTATTATTGAATTTTGTAATTTTATATAATACACATCATAATATAATATTCTCACGGTTTTTCAAAAAAAAATTCTGTATATGAATATCAATCTCAGGGTTTTGAAATTATAAATGAAATTTCTTTTCAAGTTTAGACTCTTCTAAAAGTTTCTGCTTTACCTACCTTGGTCATAGCATTTCTTTTTACCTCAGGTGGATTCTAATCAGGAAGGAAATCCAAGACTCAAAGTACTTCATGGGAAGTTAGGTACCTTTCAGCATTTTTTAAGACACAAGAATTGAATTTCATGCTTTTTAATAATGAATAGAAATTTTGAAATGAAATATGACAACACAGAATTGATAACAACAATAACCTATTATATATGGATTAAAATAACCTTAATCTAAAATTCATATTCTAATATACATGTCTGGTAATTTGAACGCTTTTCGTATCTACGAACGTGGTTCTGTATCAAGTTCATTGGTTATACTTCGCAGGTAAGTCTGCAATATGACATATTAGTGCATTTCCGAACGTTCTAAATGGTAACTCGCGTCAATGTCAATTGTCATTCTAACTTATGTTTACTTTCACTATTTACATTCAAAAAAAATGTTAAATGTTCTTCAGAAAAATGGGGATAAAAAGAGTTCATTGAGCTCAGGGAAATAGTTTATGTGCACAAGAAAATAGATATATGCGTTGCAACGATATATGGAAAGTGTTTACCATGCTGGTTTCCCTCGATGTGGTGATTGGCGACTCCAACAAGCAATTTCTAGCCTGCTGAGTGATTTTCGTTGCTGTGTTGATGTTGATGGAAACGGCCTTGGTTCGGGCTCTGGAGTGAAGATTTCTTCTGGGGAAAGTTTGGATGGGACGAATGTCTTGGATTCATTGGTGATGAACCATATCACAATCACAAACACTTTGGATAAGTTTTGAACATAATTAGGTACATATTTCCTTCTATTTCAATTTAATAAAAATTTTGTCATGCTCATGCTTTGAAATGCATTTTCGAAGTCCTTGTTTACAAATAAACAACTGAATGAGTTGTTTCCCTAGCAACTTGTTGCTTCGATAACTATTCTAAATATTTACAAATTAATTCTAAATCTATTCTATAATCTACAAATTTCTAATTAATATCATTTTAAAGCTTGATTCTTCAAGTATATCCCAATATGTGTTATTTTTCCATAAAATTTCTAATTCCTTGCCTAATTCCAATAAGCATCATTCAATATCAGAAAAAGTTGAATTCTCCTTCTCATATTTAAATTTGCTGAATGTTCTCAATTCAAAATTTAATTCTATTTTATCTATTGAAATTGATTTGGAAGTTTCTTTATGACTTTATGCATTGTTTGGGACTAATTTCATTCATTTAACTGTTATCAATTTCTTGTATTTCATTGCTAAAGTTGGTTAATTATCACGTGACAGATGTCATGTCATTTGGTGAATAACATTTCTACTCATGATATACGAGGTGTCCAAAAGATTCCTCTTGTTTGACTTCATCTGAGATAGAAAGATTTTTGCTTTTTAAAGTGAGTAGGTTGGATTTCATAACAATACCTCAAGTATTAGATATGATTTTTCCTTGCAATGGGAGAAAATCATATCTCATACTTCTTCAACTTTTAATTAGTGTCACTTGTTTTATATAAGTAAATGTCATTAATATTAAATATTCCCCTTATTCTATCTTCATTAAGGTACTTTAATTTATAACTATTTACATTATTCTGGCTTTCAATCACATAAGGTCCTTCAAATATTGGCAATAATTTTGCACATATACCTTCTTTTAAATTTGTCACTCTATTTGATCTAATCAAAACTAATTGACCTTTCTCAAATACTATTTTATATCTTTGTTTCTTCTGTACACGTTTCAAATATCTTTTTCCACTCTTTTCTATTTTATTTTTAACTTGGTTTAGTATGTCTTGTAATTGTTCGTTTTGTTCTTGTAGCCAATGTCGCAGTGGATGTCGTCCTGTCATCAGTGAGTATGGAGTCTTTTCTGTAACGGTGTTTGGCAGTTGATTAAGGAAGTTCTCGACTTGTGGTAAATGATTGTCCCACTCACTGTGATTGTTCGTAGTCAGTATTCGTAAGAATTTCACAACTTCTTGGATGTATCGTTCAGTAGGGTTTGCTTCTGGATGTCTTATACTTGTGAATTGTGAAGGTGAGTGTAATATCTTTTCTTGTACAGTAGTTTTTAAATGTATCGTTATTAAAGTATGTTGCATTGTCAAGTATACATCTGTCTGGTTTTCCTATGTCATTTATGTAATTCTGTAAATGTTTTTGTATAGTCTTTACGTTAGTCCTTGTACATGGATACAGTTTTATATATTTTGTAAACAAATCAACTATTACCAAAATATGTCTGTTGTTTCTCTCTGTTACTATCAACTCACTAATAAAATCTATCGCAATACATTCGAGTTTTCTACCAGTTATTATATTCTTAGGTATATTTGAGTTGGTATAATTTTTACTTTTATACAATTGACAAATTTCACAAGAGTTATTTATTTGTTTAATTATTTTGATATCTTTTCTACTATAATAATTTTCCCTGAAAAGTAACCATATTTTTCTCATACCTGGATGTCCATTATTTTCATGCAAATCTTTTAAAATATTTTTGGCTAAGTCATTTGTAATAACATATAGCTCTTGATTATTAATCACTTTTATCCATACATTATCTACCTTTTTACACCTTTTAACCTCATCACTCCCTAAATTTTGTTGGTCAGCTATTATTTTTGACAATGAATACATTCCTTCCCTTTCCTTTAATATATTTATACCTATCTGTATGCTTCTATCCTTTTTAATAATTCCATCTGATCTTGTTAATGCATCTGCTATGATATTATCTTTTCCCTTGATATATTTTATTTCAAAATCATATTCCTGTAGTAACAGTGCTCCTCTATGAATTCTATTATTCAATAACCTATTATTCATAACATTCACTAATGACATATGGTCTGTTTCTATTTGAAATCTTGCTCCTAATAAAAAAAATCTCAATTTTGAAACACAGAAAATTATACTAGCAAATTCCAATTCTGTTATGCTATAATGTTGTTCATAGGACTTTGTTACTCTGGATACAAAACATATGGGTACTTCATTACCTTCTTGAATTTGTAAAAGTATTCCTGCTAATTTATTTATAGTTGCATCAGTTCTAAGTATAAATGGTAATGAATAATTTGGATGATAGACTTTCAAATTGTTAGCAAATTCTTCTTTGATTAAATTAAATGACTTTTCTTGTTCTATACCCCATTTCCATCTTTTTTGTTTCTTCAAAAGAGATATTAATGGCAATGTTTTCTCTGAAATATCTGGCATTAGTTTCTTAAAATAGTTAATTATTCCTAAAAATCCCCTTAATGTTTTTAAATTTGTTGGTCTCTTATACTCTTTAATAACTTGTACTCTTTCTTCATCCATACTTATTCCTTTTGAATCTATTTTATATCCCAAAAATGTCACTTCATCTTGGCAAAATTTTGATTTATCCAAATTTATTTTTAATCCTGCTAAGTCTAATTCTTCTAGTAATATTTTTATATGTTTCAGATGGTCTTCTTGATTTTTGGAATATATGAGAATGTCATCAATGTAATGAAGAATGAAGTCATTATACTTGTCCAGAATGGCATGGATTGTTCGTACGAGTGCTGAACATGAACTTTGTAAACCATAGGGTACGACTTTGAATCTATACAAGACTCCGTCGATAGAAAAAGCTGTATAGTCTCGACTATTTGGATGCAGTGGAATTAGCCAAAAACTATGTTTTAAGTCTATTTTTGTGAACATTTTAGAGCCTGTAATACTTCCAAATATTGCTTCTATGTTTAGTGGTGCCTCATATTGTGGAGTTGTGTACTTATTAATATTCCTAGCGTCTAGGCATAGTCTTAATTCATTATTACTTTTTGGAACGACCACTATAGGATTTATATATTTAGAATTGCATTTTTCTATGATATTTTGCTCTAACATTTTCTTTATTTCTTTATTAACCTCATTTCTATATTTATATGGGATAGGATATGTTTTTGACTTAAAATTTTGAATACCTGTAACCTCAATTTGGTGAATATAATTTTCTGTTACTCTATTTTCCTCATTTATTAGATTTACATGTTCTTTGAGTAAATTTTGTACCTCTCTTTTCATATTATTTCCACAATTTATATCATACTCAGTTATATCTCTTAGTTTTTGTTCACATCTTACATCATTTATTGTATTTACCATTGTTTCCTCATTTTGCTCTATCATACTTATAAATTTGATTGTTTCCTCTTGTATTTGAATTTGACCTTGTTCGTAATCTATGATAACTCCATGTCTATCTAACTCATCTGTTCCTATAATTGCATCATGAAGCAAATTTTCTATCAAAACAAATTGTATCATATATTCAGTATCGTTAAATTTAATTTTTCCACTTATTCTTTTGTTAACCTCATATAATTTCTTATTATTTGCACCTACCAAAACTACTTTTGGCATTCCATAACAATATTTTTCCAAATTTAGTTCTGTTATAATTTTATGATTAATTAATGATATTTCTGAACCAGTATCTATTAATATTTCCAGTTGTTTATTGTAAAATATCCCAGGAATTTTTATCAAACCTTTATTTAATTCTAATTTAAAACTTTTTTCTATATCAATAAATTCTCTAGGATGTTGATAAGTAACTGTATATAATTGAGAACTATTTTGTTCTGTATATCTTGGTAGGCTATTTATTGAAAATTTTGTTCTTGTGGAACGATAACAGGGCTTTGTACTGTACTCAATTGTTCATTTTGTTGTCTATTTTGTATATGATTTACTTGTCTATTTTCCCTTCCATCTACACTTCTACTTCTTTCTTGTCTATAATTATTATTATTTGTTTGGTATGGTCTTTCTTCACTTCTACGTCTCTGTCTGTCTCTATTGTTTGAATTTCTATTATATCTGTCATTATTTTCATATATATTCCTATTGTTGTAATTTCCATTGCTATATGTATTGTTTCTGTTTGTATATTGCCTATTGTTCTGTGTATTATATCTGTTATTGTCTGTTCTTTGTCTTTCATTATTATTATTTGGATTATACCTCATACCACCATTATTTCTATTTCCATAATAATTATTATTTTGTTCATTATTATTATAATATCTTCTATTTTCATTTCTATTTCCATAACTATTAGAATTATATCTCACATTATTATTATTTCGATTACTATAATTTCCATATCTATTTTCATTTTCCCTTCTAAAATTTCCATTAGTATTATTATTTACTCTATTTATCATTGTACTATAATTATTCCTTCTCCTTTCCTGTATTATTAAAAATTGACAAAGACTATCCATATCTTTAAAATTGTACAGCATCATTATTTCCTCCAAATTATTATCAAAGTGTTGGATAATTAAACTTACAATATATTCTTCTGAAAAATTACAATCCAAATATTGTGAAGTACTATATATTTGCATTGCATATTTATGAAATGAAGTTCCCCTGTTTGGATTATATTTTCCTCCTAATAATTCATCTTTTACTATTTTTTGTTGGGATGGTCCCCAAAAATATGCTAGAAATTTATTTGAAAAGTCTGAAAAAGTTAATAATTCTGTTTCCTTATTGTTAAACCATAATAAAGCTTCCTCTTGCAATTGGTTCCTAATAATAGTTTTAAAACTAGTAAATGTAATATTGTCAGATAACTTATTTTTTAAATGTTTTATGAAAGGTACAGGATGCTGTTTCTTTATATTTCCTGTAAATATAATCTTATTTTCATTGGCATTTGCAAGGAGTGTTTTTATTATTATTTCCTCATTACTACTTTGTCTTATTCTATTTTCAGTTTGTATAATCCTTTCGTTTATCTCCCCTACTTGTCCATTGATAAGTTGTTCTTGATTATTTATTTTCTCGTGTATCCTTTTTGTTTCCTTTTCTATTTTCTTTTCCAGTTTTTCTTTATCCTTCTTGTTTTCATCTTGGTGTTTTATTATGCTGGTACTTATATCTTGGATTTTCTCATTTACTTGCTCTATTTTCTTTTCTGTTTCCTTGTTCTTCTGTGACATTTCACTCATACACTTTTCTACTGTTGCATTCATTTGTCGTTGTACATTCATGATTTCTTGATGTATCTTCTTTTCTTGGCTTTTTATTTCTTCTTGTATTACTATTTTTAAGTTTTTCATTTCTTCACTTCTCTTTTCTTCAAGTTGTTCTTCTCTTTCTCTTCTTCTCTCTTCCATTGTTCGCATCTCTTCCCTTCTATTTTCTTCTTTTTCATTCAAAAACCTCATCAAATCCTGCATATTGAATTCTGGAGTGGTCCTTGTTTGTGATGTCGTGGCATCTCCAGTTTCCTGTCCAGTTGATTGTGCGTTGTCTTCCTTGTTCTCCATGTCTGTTTCTTGGTTTTTTCCTGTTTTCTTTGATCTATTCCTAGTCTCCATTTAGTTTCAAGTTTAATTTTATTTATTTTAATATTTTCCTTTCCTGAACACGCCCCACGTTGGGCGCCATTTATTATATTATTTTGTGTGATAATGAATTATGTTTATTATTGAATTTTGTAATTTTATATAATACACATCATAATATAATATTCTCAGGGTTTTTCAAAAAAAAAATTTGTATATGAATATCGATCTCAGGGTTTTAAAATTATAAATGAAATTTCTTTTCAAGTTTAGACTCTTCTAAAAGTTTCTGCTTTACCTACCTTGGTCATAGCATTTCTTTTTACCTCAGGTGGATTCTAATCAGGAAGGAAATCCAAGACTCAAAGTACTTCATGAGAAGTTAGGAACCTTTCAGCATTTTTTAAGAAACAAGAATTGAATTTCATGCTTTTTAATAATGAATAGAAATTTTGAAATGAAATGTGACAACACAGAATTAATAACAACAATAACCTATCATATATGGATTAAAATAACCTTAATCTAAAATTCATATTCTAATATACATGTCTGGTAATTTGAACGCTTTTCGTATCTACGAACGTGGTTCTGTATCAAGTTCATTGGTTATACTTCGCAGGTAAGTCTGCAATATGACATATTAGTGCATTTCCGAACGTTCTAAATGGTAACTCGCGTCAATGTCAATTGTCATTCTAACTTATGTTTACTTTCACTATTTACATTCAAAAAAAATGTTAAATGTTCTTCAGAAAAATGGGGATAAAAAGAGTTCATTGAGCTCAGGGAAATAGTTTATGTGCACAAGAAAATAGATATATGCGTTGCAACGATATATGGAAAGTGTTTACCATGCTGGTTTCCCTCGATGTGGTGATTGGCGACTCCAACAAGCAATTTCTAGCCTGCTGAGTGATTTTCGTTGCTGTGTTGATGTTGATGGAAACGGCCTTGGTTCGGGCTCTGGAGTGAAGATTTCTTCTGGGGAAAGTTTGGATGGGACGAATGTCTTGGATTCATTGGTGATGAACCATATCACAATCACAAACACTTTGGATAAGTTTTGAACATAATTAGGTACATATTTCCTTCTATTTTAATTTAATAAAAATTTTGTCATGCTCATGCTTTGAAATGCATTTTCGAAGTCCTTGTTTACAAATAAACAACTGAATGAGTTGTTTCCCTAGCAACTTGTTGCTTCGATAACTATTCTAAATATTTACAAATTAATTCTAAATCTATTCTATAATCTACAAATTTCTAATTAATATCATTTTAAAGCTTGATTCTTCAAGTATATCCCAATATGTGTTATTTTTCCATAAAATTTCTAATTCCTTGCTTAATTTCAGTAAGCATCATTCAATATCAGAAAAAGTTGAATTCTCCTTCTCATATTTAAATTTGCTGAATGTTCTCAATTCAAAATTTAATTCTATTTTATCTATTGAAATTGATTTGGAAGTTTCTTTATGACTTTATGCATTGTTTGGGACTAATTTCATTCATTTAACTGTTATCAATTTCTTGTATTTCATTGCTAAAGTTGGTTAATTATCACGTGACAGATGTCATGTCATTTGGTGAATAACATTTCTACTCATGATATACGAGGTGTCCAAAAGATTCCTCTTGTTTGACTTCATCTGAGATAGAAAGATTTTTGCTTTTTAAAGTGAGTAGGTTGGATTTCATAACAATATATATATATATATATATATATATATATATATATATATATATATATATATATGAGAACACTTATCGTTAACGATTCAGAAACTAAATCCGCTTCCGTTTTCAAACTTCAATAGACGCAGCAACTTTTCGGGGTAGATTAAAAATCTGCCCTTCTACACTTGTATATATTCTAATAAAAATTTCTGTATGTAATGATAAAAACGAGTACCTTGTTACGAAAGTATTTTATGAAAGTGAGAAATTCCATGTGTAAAGTTTGTGGAATTGTATAATTTCACTTCAATTTTTATTTCATTCAGTTTTATTCAATTTTTTTATTTTAGCTCTCATGCCTTCATTTTGCTTATAGCAGAAAAAATATTCTTTAACATTACAGTTATATGAGAAAACAAAGACAAGTCAGACTTGAAACGTCTGTTCTGTTCGCTACTCCGTAGAAAATGAAAAAACTGTCATAACAATATTTTCCTTAGCTAATACAGAACAATGAACAATTATCTACCTGTCGTCTCCCATATCTTGCCTGAGTTTTTTTAGATATTCTCAATTATGCAAATATTACCAGATTTTTCAAGTACAATCTCTTCCATTCGATTCCACTTATATTATAATATATTCTATAAACATATAGCGGAACGAAATAATACTCAATTACAGCGGTAGGTACAAAAGATGACGTCTCATTTTCATTCGATGATTGTACTACTGGATATTCGTATCTCATTATCATTTCCAATTAGTCTTCACCCAATATTTCAGAATATGCTTCACGAGTATTAGGCATACAATGATGATTTTTTCATTTCCTCCAGACCAGAGCGGCCTTCATTACCCTGCTGAGAAATATATCTGAAATGAATATTTTGTAAGTATCCCCCAACTGGAAATGGAATTGTGGCATCCAAATGACTTTTCTGCATTTGGGGGAATTTTCATGAGAAGAATCCATTGACGGAATGATTAGATTGAACGAGCAGCATAAGAATATCTGAAACACCGCCTCGTTCAGAAGAATTGAAAATTCCAGACCCTCATAAGATAGTTATTTCATATGCACATACATATTTACATTGGAAATTCGCCACGGAATTTCATTCGATCTGGGAGATATCAGCTGAGAGGAGTTTTTTCACCAATAAAGGAAGTTGTCATCTATCACGGGAGGGGGAAGGACTAGATAGCATTTCTTGAGGAAATGAATTCTGGTGAAGTTTTCTCAGGGTATTTCAGGACTTTAAAATGAATATCGATTCAAGATGACCTGTGAGAATGAGAATTCATTTTAGATTTCTGAATGATTTCTCAAGCGTTTTCGTGCACATTCACAATGAACGCGATATTTGTTACCCATTGATTTTATCTTTTTGGGAACATACTTCATATGATGAGGAAAATGTGTCTTGGTTCACAATTTCAAATTGATGATAAAAATCATAAACGATGAGATTGGAACCTACAGTGAATAAGTTGAAAATTTTTCTAGAGATCAATCCCCCTTACATCAATCTGAGACTTTGCACTCGACGCTGGTTTCGCTGCAGGAGAAGAAAATTGATACTAAATTCAAAGACTAGGGTTAGCTGTTTATATTTATTATTTGTCAGAAAATTTTATTCTTCATAAAAATTGGTGTATTGTAGTATACTAGCATCTGAGTTGTCAAAATTTCAAATTTCCGAACATTGTACAGGGGAGAACGAAAAATAGGAATTTCATGTCCCTCGTTTGTCTGAAAAGATTAAATGGATCGGCAACAGGTATAATGTTAAACCAACATTCAAAACTACAAATATTTCACGTTCAATACTGACACATACCAAACCAAATAACACAACGGAAAACACAAAAAATTGTATTTACCAAATTCCTTGTTCGTGCAGTCGGTGGAACGACTAGACCTTTGGAAGTGTGAGAGAGAACAAAAGATGTACATCGGGAACACAGGTGGTTCTGAATTAGCAGAGCACATTCTCACTGTCGATGAAGATCACACAGTAGAATCGAATGACACTAAAATTATTGCAAAACAGAGCAATGACAGGAAACGGAAATTGAAGGAATCTGCTTTCATCATGGTGTCTGGGAAAAATTGATCTCTATGAGTTCGCTTGAGATGGCTGCCCCTCCTGAAACACAAAATGTTATATATATATATATATATATATATATATATATATATATATATATATTTATATATATATATATATATATATATATATATATATATATATATATATATATATATATATATATATATATATATATATATATGTCTTTGTACACTTGTTTAGATTCCAATATCATTTCTCATTTCTTCAGATTGTGGTAGGTTGGAGGGTGTGTTCTCTGTATGACGTAGGCATCCGATAAGGAACGGTTTTCCAAAATTCCACCCCGGAGGTGGTAAGAAGCGGAGTCGAAATTTGTATGAAACCACCTGACTCCTAGGTTCAATTCACTTCAAATTCTGCATGAATATTATTTAACAGGGTATATTCCGTTTAAAGCAAAACTGATGAATATATAATTTTTACTCCGGTCAGCCGGCTTCTTTAGATGACCCAGGCACCATTTTTTTTGCTGGTGTAACATTCAATGCTTCAGTTGCACTTCTGTTTGAAAGATATCCACTTCATGAGACAGCTTCAACCCATATTTATTTCTTCATTTTTGATTTATGATCCAGCTTTCTCCATGATCGTTCTGTTCAATCGCTCTACTTTTTCCATCGAGTTGTGATGTATGGGGATCCGTGACATATGCAACTTTTCTGAAGTACCCTCTGTCATCATCGAACCTCAGTTCTGATGTTCTCACATTCCAGTATCCTTGAGCTTCCTCGATATGATTCTGGATGTATTCGGTAACTCCGATGAGATATATTTCAGTGAAGTGGGTGAAATCATCTACAACTGTGACGGAATAGTTTTCATTGTCCAACGTGGAATGTTGCTTGAATTCAGTGAATAAGTTTTTACCGTTGGTCATTTGGAAAGATGATCCAGAATCAATAATCCATAAATCTGATGAATATCCACTAAGCACTCCAGTAAGAAACTTTGTTGTTTTTGAATTCTCTTCTGGACTCATACATATTTTTTCCGATGAAACAGTCCTTCTCTAATTGTTCTTTTCACATATTTTGAAGTTAGACAAACGGTTCTGACTGATTTTATTTCGAAAATATCTGATTCCTTGAATTTGAAGCATTTTATTGGAGTCGTTTTGAACGCTGTACTTGTTGTTTCTTTCTCTATTATCGAATTATTGCGGGATTCTTCGGTCAGGAATCTGGCAGTCAAGTTAGAAAGAGTTTTTTCAGACTAGGGAGTAGAGTACCATGCACCCGTGAAATACGTGTGAGATTCGGGCAGCCTATTCTCCACACTATCATTGAATCATCAATATTGCATTTGAGATTTCTCAGTTGGGCAGTAAGATTTTCCAATCTACACATATGTAACAATATCCACCCATTTCTGGTAAGAATTCTTGCAGATATGTATACTTCTGCTGCTCAGTTTCTCTTTCATGAATGGAGCACAGTTTGTAAAATATTTCTTGGCGGAGGTGCAGTTCAAAATATGCAACATTGGTTCCCGTTCGATTGTGGTAACGAAAAGTTTCTGGACCCGAGCATCTTTTTTAATCGAAGCATCATAAATTTGTTCATTACTTTCCGATTTATAACTTCAAATTATCCTTGCGATTCCAACCAGATTGTTATTTGAAATTTCCAAACTTGAAAATTGTCCGCATCCCTCAGCTTCCCAATGTTCAAAGATCCTTCGGAAATCTGCGAATCCATCGTGGTAATCACGTGAAAACCTGTTAAATACTCCATGAGTACTTTATTGTCCTAGCATCTGGGCCCATAACCTGATGAATTTTCAAGTACCAACAGATGCAACTGAATGAACTTTCAATGAACATTTTTTATACCTCCAGATGAAACATCTATTTTATTTACTAATTTCCTCAGATACATCAACTAAAAATTTCATGGACATATATATCAAATTACCTTATCTAACATTGAAGAGCTGTCGAACCTCTCTTGCTGTTTCCAATAGAACAGCTGAATTTTGGAACTCCTTACCGAAAGAGGATTTTCCTGAGGCACACAAACTTCAAAAATTTAATAGTCCATTGAAAAGTGACATCAGGGGTGCATTTCTCGGAGGAGTCAGTTTTATTTTTTTGGTGTATGGAGCGTATTAGGGTTAGCTTATTTCCAAGTTTGTGGAGTTGGAATAAAACTGCGTCCTCTGAAAAAGAGATTTATTCAAAAGAGAACCCCTAAGCATGAGAGGTTCAACAGATCTCCAAGTTCACAACAAAGGGGTGGGAATTCTGTACTCGTCGAGTCATCCATGTAGATATTGCCAAGCGGGAAACGATTGATGACAATTCGAAAGAGCATCGACCGTGAAAATATCTATAGAAGTCAGAGACAAGTCTCCGACCCTTCTACGATGCTCCAATGAAGTGAGCGAGTCTGTGAGCGAAGAATCACCAACAAGGCGGACAGCCTTTCTCTGAAAAGAAAGCTTCAATGAATGTTTTGTTGCCGAACTTCATACATGAGAAGTATATTCCAAGACAGGTCGTATCTGAGCCTTGTAGGTCATTAGAAGCTGACGAGAAGTAGTGAAGTATTTCTTCGCACGAAATAAAAATCCATGTTCCTGGGAATCCATTTTAGCAATCGATCTCACATGGTTTACCCATGAGAGATTATTACTGATCATATTTCCTAGCATCGAGATACTTGACTTTGAAGGAATAGTTACTTCTGACATCTGAATACGAGATAATGATAGATCGGCTTTCCTTGAGAAGAGACATGCCTGGGTTTTCCTAGAATTAAATTCAGACCAGTTCATGTTACTCCATTCCATTATTTTTATCAAGTCATCGTTAATTTTATTGACGTGGATGTTTCTTTGAATTTTTGTTTCTCAATCTGGTATGGGGACTCTGGAAGAGAAACTTATATGAAGGGTACTGTCCTCCCTAATACTATGCACCGTACAAGATGTTTCCTCCAGCAAATCATTGATATGAAGCAGAAACGAAGTGCGCGCCAAAATAAATCCCTGTGGAATACCTGCATTCGTTGAGAGAATATCAGATTATACTCATCACTAACCACAAGAGAGACCTATCAGAAAAAAAGTCTCCAACAAACCACACAATTGAGGGGCTGAACCACAAGACAGCAGTCTAGGAAGGAGACCCTGATGCCAAACTCGATCGAACGGTTTTCAAATGTTGAGTGCAACAGCTAATATTTCTCCGACTTTGTTGGTCTCTCGTCAGTGCGAGGTTATCTCCATCAATAATTCGAAAGTCGCTGTTTTTTTCACGGTTCAAAATCGTTCTCTTCACTGGTGTCGTTCGTCTAGAGAGGCTGAAGGTAAAGACAAACAGAATAATCCATCATGGCATTATCTTCCTACCCACAATCTGTATCTTCTTCCAAAATAATTCTTTTGACTACCGTGTTTGGAACCTTTCCCACATTTTCACATTTTCAGATTCTGAAATGTTCGAACCTGATCCAATCGAAGTCATTTCGATATGATGCCTCTATCCCGTTAGTGTGTTGAAGCAATTTTCGTATATTTTTAACGTATCTGAAGGTATAACATGGTATTTTCTAATTTCTTTCAGACATGTTCAAAAAAGATCACAGTTTAATTTCGGATGGGATCTTTTTTGAATCAATAGATCAGATGTTGATTTCACACAAACCGTCAGACTGGTTCTCCGCATATTATCTGATAAACCTAGTAGTGGAGAAGTTCTTATTTTGGTATGGAGTTTATCCATTGGCACATTTATTGAAATTGATGCTGCCTGGAAAGGGATAGTCGTGGGTTTCACTGATCCTTAAGTTCCTACTTCGATTATCGGAAATTGTTTGGTAGTATCCTTCCTATTTCCGAATGCGAGTTCGTGTTGAACTGTATAGGATAGGATGAGAATTATATACAGGAATATTCCTCTTTCGAGAAGTTCTGAATCACAAACTGTTATATCGACGTTTGTTCCAAATGTACCATGAACGGATGAAAAATGTAGGGTCCAGAAAATATCAATGTTGAAATGAAGAGAAAATTATTTTGTTAACACGGGAAACAAAAATTATTTATTTTAAATAAAGGGTATTTGAGAAATCAACCTCTATGTGAGTCTACCCGAAGTTGTCGGTTTCAATTAATAAAAATAAGTTTTAAAAATGGCAACTTGACATTCTTGACCTGATTTTTCAGTATCAGAGCGTATTTATTTTCGAAAATTGAAGTTTTAAAGAAGTGTTAAAGGTCAATGGTGAACGAGAGTTTGACGATGTATTGTGAATAAAAAGATACAATTTTCCGCAATATTTTACTACTTTCGATTCGAGGAGGTAGTGAGGCTGTAATATATTTTATCTACACCCGTACTCTAATAATACACTTATATGCCCACAACCCGTTTTATAATGAAATCCATTACGATACAGATTTTCATTACGATACAGATTTTCAACCAATAGAAACCCATTATTTTTCAATCAAGCATGATGTGCAAGCTTTGCATTTTGACGTTTGTCAAGTCAAAATCAGTAGGTATTGAATTTTTGAAGAATTTTGTCAATTTTCGATAATCGTATGAAAATGTCTTATAGCAGGAATATAGAAGAATTTCCAGCGACCCTCCACAGATGTCTTAGACAAGAAAAAAATCCAATCGAAAGGATTATATTTTTCATTTGACAAATGCAAGACATGTGTTTTTATTTTCAACATAATTATATGACATCTCATGTCCGAATGGTCAAAGGCGCCATTGTTGTATTTTCCGTGGTTAAACCATTAATTATAATTTTGTAGAATTTTTCAAAGAAATACGATTGATTACCTACTATTATTGTGTTCAATATAAATACCTAATAATATAATATTAATAGTTCTTCATTATTTATTGGGTGTAGATAAAATAGCGTATGCGACTCTCATGTGATGGTTATTAATACACTCGCATAAACCATACGAAACTCACCTTCGGCTCGTTTCGTATCCCGGTTTATGCTCATGTATTAATAACCATCATTACACGATCGTTGCATAATATACTAATTTCTGCATTGAATTCATTATCATTATATTACTAGTAAGGTTTCTGGAGCCGAAAAGGTACTCACTGGAAGGCCCAACTATCACACCAATTAATGAAGTGAAAGGCATCAGACTGTACATGAAAATATTTTAGATATGGCTCCATATTATATTTATTGAGAATCCTAAAAGTGCAAAAATTGTATGTGCAATTGGAAGTTTTTGTATAATCAATTTATATACCACAATTCTACTGTAATACCGATATGAAGACACCTTCACTCGACACGTGTTTTGCCAACCAATTCGACATTGTTAGAGGAATTTGGCTCGCGAAGCGCAAATCGGACATTTTATATTTAGGTTTCGTTAGAGCTGGTGTTCGATTCCAATTTGAATGGAGATTTCACATAGATACATATACTTTCACCATAATCATAACCTTCCGAACAGATCATCAAGATGGTATTTTTAATTTTGGATGTTGGTCAAAGTACCAGGGTCTCTGAATAGGACTTCGAGATCATTTGAGAAAAAGCAAATGCTAAGGCGAATCGAGACATCTGAAGTTACGTAGTCCTTGAATGTTTTTTATGTTATTGTTGTTTCTGAAGTTCTTATTTTACCTACCTATATTTTTGTCTCATGACTGTGTTGAAATATGTTTTTTTCGCCAAATACTTGTTTCATTTCCATAGTGTGAGAATCCATTGAACAACGGCAAAGCAATATCTTTGAAATCGTTCAGTTCAAAATTCAGATATCAGGAAAGTTGTGCTCATTCATAGTCTATTGGAGGAATAAAGTAGAGACGATGAGCATATTACAACGACACTTGTCCAGTTTTATTCATCACAATCTTGAAATAGACTGAATTGATCGTCCGATGATAGGTAGCGAATTCATTTTCAAAAATATTATCGAAGAGATAAGAAAACAAAGTGGACTTAGTCCACTTAGTCCCGAAGTTGTCGGTTTCAATTAATAAAAATAAGTTTTAAAAATGGCAACTTGACATTCTTGACCTGATTTTTCTGTATCAGAGCGTATTTATTTTCGAAAATTGAAGTTTTAAAGAAGTGTTAAAGGTCAATGGTGAACGAGAGTTTGACGATGTATTGTGAATAAAAAGATACAATTTTCCGCAATATTTTACTACTTTCGATTCGAGGAGGTAGTGAGGCTGTAATATATTTTATCTACACCCGTACTCTAATAATACACTTATATGCCCACAACCCGTTTTATAATGAAATCCATTACGATACAGATTTTCATTACGATACAGATTTTCAACCAATAGAAACCCATTATTTTTCAATCAAGCATGATGTGCAAGCTTTGCATTTTGACGTTTGTCAAGTCAAAATCAGTAGGTATTGAATTTTTGAAGAATTTTGTCAATTTTCGAAAATCCTATGAAAATGTCTTATAGCAGGAATATAGAAGAATCACCAGCGACCCTCCACAGATGTCTTAGACAAGAAAAAAATCCAATCGAAAGGATTATATTTTTCATTTGACAAATGCAAGACATGTGTTTTTATTTTCAACATAATTATATGACTTCTCATGTCCGAATGGTCAAAGGCGCCGGCAATGAATAATTACGTCCGGGTTCAATTCCTGACCTCGGCAGATTTTTTTTTCTTTTTTCTTTTCATTTCTCATTGTTGTATTTTCCGTGGTTAAACCATTAATTATAATTTTGTAGAATTTTTCAAAGAAATACGATTGATTACCTACTATTATTGTGTTCAATATAAATACCTAATAATATAATATTAATAGTTCTTCATTATTTATTGGGTGTAGATGAAATAGCGTATGCGACTCTCATGTAATGGTTATTAATACACTCGCATAAACCATACGAAACTCACCTTCGGCTCGTTTCGTATCCCGGTTTATGCTCATGTATTAATAACCATCATTACACGATCGTTGCATAATATACTAATTTCTGCATTGAATTCATTATCATTATATGACTAGTTAGGTTTCTGGAGCCGAAAAGGTACTCACTGGAAGGCCCAACTATCACACCAATTAATGAAGTGAAAGGCATCAGACTATACATGAAAATATTTTAGATATGGCTCCATATTATATTTATTGGGAATCCTAAAAAAGCAAAAATTATATGTGCAATTGGAAGTTTTTGTATAATCAATTTATATACCACAAATCTACTGTAATACCGATATGAAGACACCTTCACTCGACACGTGTTTTGCCAACCAATTCGACATTGTTAGAGGAATTTGGCTCGTGAAGCGCAAATCGGACATTTTATATTTAGGTTTCGTTATCTTCCTTCAGTAGTAGTAAAAGAGAAAATTTCTTGGAGAATTATTACTCAGGTCTTCAGATACTCCCACGAATGAACAAAAATGCACATGAATCTCTAAAAAAAAAACTGTCACTTGTCATGATTACTCAACTCACCAACGATTCCGGTTATTCTGGTGACAGATAAGTCACCATCTTTTCAGGAATCATGTCCCATTACCAACCACATTTTAGGCGGTCACTGTGGTAACCAGTACAACGGAACGGTTTATGGTATTCAAAAACGGAACACGGTCATGAAAATCCATGATAACCTAAGTAAGAAACACTTTATTGTGGAATATCAGGGGACAGTTAACAAAACCGCTGGATTCACGGGTTTGACGGCTTATTGACAGCCGTGCGGAAAGTCCTTTCCGCAGTAGTGCGGAAAGTAACGAGTGAAAATAAAGGTCACTTTCCATGGGAGTAGAGAGGGCCATATGTATTACTATCCTATGTGGTCGTAAGAAAAGTTCAATTTATATCCTCTGTTGCGGCTGCAAAATGCTTGTTTTGCGTCCGCTTTCACAATAATGTATTTCTACGACAGAGTGGATGACACGTTTGACCATTCGTTCAACCAGACGTTCATTTAATAAAAACCAAAATTGGCATCTTCCAAATAACTGACTACGGCCAGTTTTGGTAAATATTTTTTCGGCACTCTCAAACTGCCCTAAGTGCTAGCTCACCGACGACTCATAGAAAAACTGAATAGAATTGTCAACTGCGAGGGGTGTCACACAATCCGTCTCATAACAAGGAAGACGTATTTGACAAGTTTAAATATTCATTGGTCCTGGAGACTGGTGGACTAGATAATGAGGGTGGCGCGTGCGCCTCCCCTCGCTATTACTTCGAAAAGCCGATCGGCCGGCAGTCGTTTCGCGCTTACCGACCGAGATAGGACCGTATTGCCGCAACCCTCCGAACATAGCGGAATCGCGTTCTATTCCCAATTGTGCGTCTTCTTGCGAACGGTTCGCGCCAAATTTGGAAGGTGCAGCGATTTTGCGGAAGTATGTGAAGTTTATGGTTGGATTCAGATAATACACACTTTTTGTGTTTGGATTTTTTTTCCCAGAGGGTTCGGTATCAAGGATTTTTTACTGAATGGTTAATTTTCAGTTGTTGAATTTTCAAGGCCCCAATCGACCATTAAAATCGATTTACATATTCATCCGAATTCCACTATGGATATGACAAAAAAAATAGTGTACCGAATCCGGAGATATAGATGTGATTTTGGAAAAACATCGGATATATCCCAAATATTAGCTTTGGTGAAGGAGGCATATGGAGTTGGCATTTTCATTGTTTCTGTACATATTTCAGTAATCAACATTTTGTTCAATATCGATCAACAAACTATATAAGCCTCTGAAATCCTGATGCATATTTTGAAAAATATATTCGAATTATAATGAAATAGAATTCAAATAACAAAACCTAATTTATATGAATTGAATATCTGAAATTTATATTGAATACAGTAAAACAACGGAAAATTAACACAGAAAATATCAAAAAACATTTTTCCAATATTTGCTATCCAAAGGGTTTTTGAGTTTTCCTACTTGTCCTTATTTCTGAATAGTCCTTTTCCAGTTGAGAAAGTTCATGATCGCTGTTTACTTCCTATTGAAACTTATTTCACACAATTATTCAAGTTCCATGAACATATCTTGTGCCTGCGAAAAATATCATGGTGTGTATCCTGAAAATTCACTTGCTAACTACAGGTTTAAATTCAGGTTTTTAAAATATCCATTCAGGATTGGTTAGTTTTCAGTTCATAATGTTTTCCATCCTTCCATTCATTCGAGAGTGATCATTCTTCAGTTGTTTATTTTTTTTTTTTCTCCTCCACCTTCAGAACTCCATTAACATGATATAAAAGTGATTTTCAAATATTTTAAAATATCTGACAAATATTCGCCTTGCTTGAGAGATTGCTCATATTCTTTCCGAAACTTGAACAATCATTTTCCATTCCTAAGTTTTTCAAGATCCGTTTCGACTATCTGAAACTTACTTCAATTAGGACATTTTGTGCTTTGCTGATGAGGGTCTCATATTGAATTGGAAGGTTTCCATACTCATTCGCATTACTCAAATGCCATTTTTCATTTTTGAACTTCTTCTATTCCCTTTCGACTATCGAAATTCATTCAACATAATTATTATCCGAAATTATTAATTGAATAATCTTCAAACAATGAAAAAATACAAAATCAGAGAATATTCACGCGATTTCGAGATCTACTGAATATTTTCCGTTATCGAAATGTTTTCTATTTTCCTTTTTATTATGAGGAGGTACATCACAATTTCATTCGATATCAGGAAGAATCTTGAGGCAATAAAAATATATTTTTAGAATTTTCAGTTGGTATCCAACAAATGATCAGAACACGAAGGGGAAACAACTACCCAAAATTCGTACACCATAATGGAATAATGGAATATCAATTTTCAAAATATACTGAATATAAAACGTATTAACGAAATATTAAAAATATTTTGAGATAATGAGAGTAATTAATGAAATGAATATGTTTTGAAATAATCAAACTGTTCTGAACTCTGTTTTGAGTATACTGAGGATATTATTTCAAGTACTGAAGATGCATTGAGAATAAAAAAAAATATTGTGAGAGTTTTTGAAAATACAGATCTGCTGAAATCCAATTAAAATATATGAAACACAATGAAAAAATATTTATTGATATTCCAATCAAATAACAAACCTCGACTTCTGCATGAAGGCATAGAAATATTTCCAAAAATTAATCAACTCTTTTCTCTTCTTGTGAGATAAAAAGTTCAAGTACGTATCGGGTACATGATAATATGATATAAATTTGATTAATTCACAAATTCTAATGAGTAACCGGGTGGCTCAGGTCATATAAATGGTCTTGTTTCATCCTGAAATAACACTGCAAAATAATTATGAGATCAATAACACAGGTTTGGTAAAAAATTACCCCTCTCAATCCTTCCTAGGATTTGGAGATAGCCACGTATTTGTCTGAACCACGCTGTATACCGATACCGAATTCACAGATAATAATATTTAAATATCAAACTAAATACAACAGGTATATCGAAGGGTGTTTCACTTCCATGAAATGTTCACACCAAAACATGATTTCTAGTGGATTTCAGGATTTCAGGTGGGATTTCATCGTGGATTTCATGGGTTTCAACAAGATTTTCACTGAATTTTGTACACTGAAAACATCAGATAAACTCTCGGAATGAACTACTAGAGAAAATAACGACAAGTTTTGCAATTTTCTTCAGACACGCCTACAAATAAATAATAATATTATCACCCTATTATTTCAATAATATCATAATACAATAAATAATAGTTTGAAAAACTAAAAAAACACGCTTTTATAGCTAACCGATCTAAAAAATAGGAAATAATTTTTAATTACAAAGAGTTTATATTACGGTAGTAGAAGGCTAAACAATCATTCATAGTCAATCAGCTCAAAATAAAATTATAATAAAATTTAAGTAATTAACAGAATAAAGTAATTCAGAGTAAAATCGTGGGGTGCTTGATATATTATATATTACAATCATTCTATCGGTAATTGTCTTTGAGAGGAGACTTATGAAAAGTAGTAAAATGCACCCCACGCTTTTTACTCTGAATTACTTTATTCTGTTAATTACTTAAATTTTGTTATAATTTTATTTTGAGCTGATTGACTATGAATGATTGTTTAGCCTTCTACTACCGTAATATAAACTCTTTGTAATTAAAAATTATTTTCTATTTTTCAGTTCGGTTAGCTATAAAAGCGTGTTTTTTTAGTTTTTTGAACTATTATTTATTTTTAATTTTTTAGTTCAATTTATCAATTAGTTTCTAGTGGAAATGTGATATTTCTTACGAATCATTCCGCAATCTCATAATTTCATTTAAAGCTTCACTATTGCATGGGGTACTTCCTGTTAACTTAGAGCAATCAAGTTCATCAATCCGAATATCGACTAAAGATCTTACACGACTAAGGCCCGGTCTTTTCACCTCCAGATATCCTAAGGATAGATTGACTGAATGTTAGAATATGCTTTTGTTATCACTTAACGATAAACAAAAGAATATTCTAACCGTCAGTTAGTTTATCTGTAGGATATCTGGAGGTGAAAAGACCGGGCCTAAGTGCTACATAGGCTTGTCCAGCAGCAAACAATCGCGAGCCTAGATAAATTACTGCATGATCAACTGTACAACCTTGCATCTTGTGAATGGTCGAAGCCCAACTGAGGATTATTGGCAACATTCGTCTTTCAGCAGTTCCGTGGCTGTATTTCGCTGGGAACTATTATATGTTACATAAATATCATATACAGTAATTTGCATGTATCAGACTCATGTACACCTACGCATGTAAGATAAGGAATGAACATTGTGAGAACGCAACTACCCTGAAAACGTTTCTGCCTCCGTTGTGCTGTGCCGAGTGCCCGAACGAAAGAACGAAAGAGTAAGTCCGAAACTGCAGGCATGCGCAGAACGCGCGCTAGCTCTATCTTTTTCACTCGACTACAGAGGATCTATAAAAGAACTTATTAATCCTGGTGGTCCTTATAAGGATAATCAGACAAAGCTCTTTTAGTGAATATATCGAGTATGTATTTCTTGAAACCAATACGAGCAAATTTGTTATTTTTATTTCATTGTAGCTAGTTTTTTATAGTGTTTAAAACAATGTTTTTTGTTTTTTTCTTATTTTCTTTTTGTATTCCGACGTCATTTTCAGTTATTGTATATTGTGTGTAATTTTCAACTGGAAAATAAAGATTATTATTATTATTATTATAATGGAAAACTATGATCAAATTATTGCATTGTCATCGGTCCTAGATACGTATGCAAAGTTTCAAATTAATCAGACTTCTGGAAATTGGTGAAAATTATGCTCAAAGATTCCGTTACATACATAGTTACAACCCAAGCTAATAAAAGCGTGTTAATAATAAACAACTAGCCGCTTTTGAAATGTCAGTTCATGAATAAAAGAAGATTGAAATAGAAATATAAAACTTCATTTACGATTATATAATCTTAGATTCAACTGCTTTTGAAACATTTAAAAAATACTCGTGGAATGACAGGATTCTCATTGTGATATTTACTCTGTAATGAAATACTGAGAATTTTATTTTGGTAACGAAAGCAAAACTATGAGTATGAGTGTTAGTAGTGGATACTGACAAATATGGAAATATTTCAAATATATCACAGATATTTTGATGATAAAAATAACAGTTGGGTTGTAAAGTGGATATTTTCAGAATAAAAGTGATATTTTGAGATTTAATCGGTTTTTGTATATTTTGGATTACTGAAACGAATATTGAAATAATTTCAATATAATTCATATAGTTGGGCAATGACTGTCATTATGAATCAGTGAAAATTCTGGATACATATCTATTTGAAGAGTTGTTTCCTGACAAATATGGAAATATTATGAGTTCATCGTAGATATTTTGATAATGAATGTTAATATTTAAATTATAAAGTGGATAGTTTGAGAATGAAAGTGCTATTCAAAGAATGAAGGGGTATTTGTGGATATTGAATTACTGAAACGGATATTGAAATGAATTCAATATGTTTTATCAATTCGGCTGCTGAAAGGTCTATTGGAATATTGAAAATGCTGAATGTAAACCTATTCGAAGAGTTATTTTAATCTCGTGAAAACACTATTATTCGATGAAAAAATATAAACATTCATACTGATATGATATTTTTCGAATTAAATCATAATTGAATGAAAAAATTAATTTGATGTATGATGACGGCGAAAGTTCACACAGTTTTCATGAATCATCTCGGAAATCACCTGAAGTTTCTGAAATAATGAATTCCGAATGACCAATATTGCTTCTTTCACTGAATATCGAGCTGAATATATTATATTTCTGTTGAATTCAATAATGGTACTTGATTTATTTCTCCTGCTTATCGTGAACATGATAACCTTTCTCGTAATAGATGTACTTATTCAAAACGTTTATTCTGCAATAACCGCAAATTGTGAAACTGGGAGAATATTCGAAGACGGTTTGGAACGTTTTCTACGGTAAGCAGTTGATGAACTTCAATCTTCAGAAATTTGTTCCCATCACGATGGACCGTCGGGGAATTTAGGCGGATATGCTTACCCCTACACTATCGAGAACCACAATATATGCGAGTATGTCTATAATGAATATCACCATACTTTCTCAATCAGATGAACAAACTTGTCGCGTAATCTATAGTCTCAACACCAATATCTTCCTCAATACTTTCTGTGATATTTTATCATTCGAATCTGAATGAATTAAATAGAGGTAATTATCTCATTATGGTCTTGAATCCCTCAGAGAGTTTTCCGTGATAAGACAAAGGTATTTGAAATTATTCATCAATGTCTTAAAAATATGATGAATTTCAAACAATAATCGTTTTTGATATGCTCACTGGATATCTCGATTAGTTGATTGATTATTGAGGAAATAGGGGCCATATGAGGTGATGTTCAAGCATGAATTTTGGCTTTCTATACTGATATGCATTTCTGCTTATTCAGAGGTACCGCCTAGTCCTACTCGGTCATACCAGGTCCTGCTTACTCGTGCCCCGTACTTTCTAAGCCCACCAAGCTCTGACAAAAAATTGTAGACATACTGCCAAAGTGAGACACCTCTCGTTCTGAATGGTTCGAGAACGTATTCGAGTTGTGTACAAAATTCAGTAGAAATCTTGTTGAAATCCATGAAATTCATGTTGAGATCCAGAAATCCCTCCTGAAATCCTTGAAGGAAATTCCTGATTTAGTGTAAACATTTGACGGAAGTGAAAGACTCCTAGAACGTATCTTCACTCACGTAATTTCTCAAAAATTGCAACTATATATATATATATATATATATATATATATATATATATATATATATATATATATATAGCTTGGAGAAAAGGCACCAGGTCGACTCTATATATACTGACTTTTCAAAAGCATTTGATAGAGTCAATCATGAACTTTTAATGGCAAAACTCTCTGCATTAGGTATTGACAGTAACTTTTTAGACTGGATCGGATCTTATTTGGGAGGTAGAACTCAATTTGTCAAATATGCTGGTTCTGTGTCATCAGAAATTTCTGTAACATCTGGAGTCCCCCAAGGATCCCATATAGGTCCACTACTCTTTTTTTTATTCATCAATGATTTATCAGAAGTAATACAACACAGCTGCTGTTTGATGTTTGCAGATGACTTTGAATTTTATAGGATTATTGATACTGTCCGTGATGCTGAACTGTTGCAAATAGATTTGAGCATTTGTCCCGTTGGTGCGATATAAATTTGCTTCATCTGAATATAAACAAATGCTATCAGATTTCATTTTCGAAAATTATCAATCCAATACAATACTCTTATCAAGTGGAAAATGTTAATTTGTCAGTGGCTGACAGTGTTCGAGATCTTGGCGTATTATTTGATTCCAAAGTGACATTTAAGACACACATTGATAATATTGTTTCTAGATCATTTAAATTATTGGGCTTCATTATAAGATCTTCTGATAATGTTTCCCTATACACTTCTAAAATATTTTACTGCTTTCTTGTTCGATCAGCTATTGAATATAATTGTATAATATGGTGTCCATTTTATCAAGTGGATATCAATAGAATTGAGGGAGTTCAAAATAAATTCTTGAGATCATGTGCATTAAAACCATAGTGACTATGAATATTCTGACATTTTGAGCATCTTAAATTCATCGAGTTTGGAACATCGAAGAGCTGAAATAGATTATATTAGAATCATATCATAAGAGTGTTCGAAATGTTTTCTATTGCGAATATCAACACTCGGAGACTCGAAAATCCCTAATGAGTGAGTTACGAACGCTTGCCCAAACTATCGATTTTCATTCTTGGTCTCGTTCCTGGTCATTCTGGTGAAATGTGAGTTGCCCGCACTTTTTTTTTCAGTTCGTAAAAGGCTCTCTAAGACAACTGATATTGCCACCAAGAATGGTTGTGAATTCGATTCATTTCCCAATATGAATTCACATATTCCCTGGACAGTTATTTTGAATGATCGCTCCATGCATCAGTTCTTGAGGTCAATATATCAGAAAGAATGAAACAACATATACTCCCATTGTTCTTTCACAATCGCATTTTCGCCGAAATTCTCCTTATCCTCCCTTAGCCGTTTATTTTCTGTTATGATTTTGTGGAGTATTTCCAGATGGAAGACCTTCATTGGGCTCTTGGGAGAACTGAACATTTGAGTGAAGTAGGTAGTGAAATGAAATAATTTAGAGATTTTTATTGGGAAGCATGAACTTGGGCGTCTAAGCGACATTGGAGTAACGTACAGCACGAAGAAGAAGTATGTTCTTTTATGCCCCATTTTCTCTGACCATTGTCAAAAAAAATATTTAGTAGATGATGTGTGGGACATTATTTTCCTTCAGAACAGAATGGTCAAAGATTCTCCTTCAATGTGATTGATAATGATTATTTCGGAGTGGAATGGAATGAATGAGTTAAGAGTTCCATTTTCAATACCTATAATTAACCCTATTCAAACCTGTTGCAAAAACTCATGATGAAAAGCAATTGAAAGAATGAATTGCGAATGGATTCGAAATTTATTGTTTTGCTAGAACAGAATAGAGTTAATTATAAAGACATTGAAAGTCCGAACCAATATCACCCAGATGGAAAACATGTTGTCTGAAAATCCGCAATGTTGAATAATATTCAGTGGAAAAAATGTGATGGAGATTTCTTCCAGTACTTTTCTAACAATCATTTAGTCCAGTTGAAGTGAAACAATTTCGAAACTATCAAAAATCATGTTTTTTACACTATGAGGAAATACATTTTTTCTATTATTTTCGTATTCGTCGAGAAGAAATAGTACAACCTTTTGTTAAATTTTTTTGATGCTTTTGCAAATCCATCCCAAGGTTCGTGTTTTTTTTTTCTTCAGGCAGATAAAAAATACCATAATCAAATCAAGCTATTCGTATTGAGTGCCACCAATAAGAACAATGGTAAGGGTGTTCTCCTAGGTATGCTCAGACATTTTCACCAGTGAAAGTATTTCTTAACGTTATTTATACTGATGACTGTAACATATGGTTCGAAATTATTGAATAATTCAGGCGATTCTCGAAAACTCACAAGTCTTCATGACCTTCCGACAGTAGATCATACCAGAAAGTCTTCAAAAATCAGTTTCCAAGAGGAATATGATATGCTCAGACATATAGTGGTACCAGTTGTAGTAGGGACTATATTCCAAGCCGTGGCACACAGTGATATAGCTCTGAAAATATACAGTAGAAACAGTAAATAACAATGGACCTCTGGAACTGATCCTTCATAGCCAAAATCCAGATGGAGTAATGGAACCGCGAACTGTCACTCCATTTCACCAAATTTGTTTGAATCTGTGTGAAAACTCCTATCATAAGTTACGAGATGGTTCCCAAGCAACAATCATCAAAATTGGCTTGGTTTTTGTCCAATTTTATTTCAATAATATCAGACACTGATCAAGATTTTTTTCACCAGCTCCACCAATAACCCGAACATAATTGTTCGACATGAACTATCTATATTGGTCTGAAAGAAAGTGTTATTGAAGTTTCTGTCAGAATCATTTGTGATGCATAATTATATATTCACCTATCTATTATTTGATTCAAAGTATTGGTCACATGAATATTTATGAAAATCAAGATGAAAATCTAAATCTCATTTCATTCCTTGGAAATCGGAATTGAATACGTGCAATCCATAATCCATAGTGTTAATTTCCTCAATTTATAATATTCACCTTCCCGCTTATTTCTGGGTGTATCTCTTCCTTGATAAGGGTATCAGAACGATAGTTACATTCATCGAGAAACTGAAATCAAGCAATCATCAATCATCTTTCATGAATCACAGTGGTTTCTTTAAGGAGTAAATCGCAGAGGTTGAGCTATCACTTTGTTAATGATCTTATAATATTTTTTCCCCTTTTTTTCCATTGATAATTCAATTAGAATTCTCAGCTAGAAAAATATAAATTATCGAGTAAGGAGTGCTGTTTAATTATGCCACAACTACAACCTCAAATTTGTGAATGAGAATTCTATAGGCAATTGTTGAAGGCAATTGTGTTGGTGATGCTTTTTCGATAAAATAATTGTTTCAAAAGAATTATTCATAATAGTTATTCATAATACCTACAAGACGTTAAAGCTTTATTTTATTTATAGTGAAATTTAACAGTTGCGACTTTTGACATAGAAATGTGAAACGGGTAAATACCTAAACTCCTGTTATTCTGTTACATGAGAATAATCATGCATAAAATGAAATATGATCATTTGTTTTTATGCATTATTCTCTCAGTTTCATCATTCATCTTGGAGAATCTCTGTACTTTCAGCGGCACTACCCTAGTATATGTGATGCTCATTCTGTACTACCACAGTGGTTATATTATGTCCCGTGACTCCTTTCGGTACCGGTAGACCAGAAAGCAGTGACAACTTTTTGGACCAATATTCCACAGTCTGTCTCCAATAGTATATGCTTGAAGCTTGATGAGCCATTATCTGGAAGAGTTGAAGAAACTGTATATTTCCAAACAGTATGCCCATGAATTTTCGTCAATCCCAGAGTTGGAATAGTAATACTGCGAAAAGTTGGTTTTGATTTCATTTCTTCTCAAAACAATGACTGAATATGATATGCTACTGTTTTTCCACTAGAAAACATTTATCCGCTATCTATACCCTCCTGTCAGTCTAGTTCTAGAATAATTTGTATCAGTTGTTTCATTCTCGAGAAAAACAAAACCAATAACACCCACTTCTGGAATTCACGAATATACCCTCATTATATTCGTACTACCTAAGCTATCGATTTCCGACAATTTGCCAGAAACAAACGAGGTAATGAACCCCAATCTGGAACGAGGGAAAGCGATATCTTCAACCGTAGCGATATCAATCCGATAGCAGTTAGATTTATTGCCGTTGGCACTTACATCAAATCCGTAATGGATTCGAAGTCGATTGCATGTGTAACTCCCATCATAGTCGATATTCAAAATATGTATCATGAATATATTCAATAACATGGGATATCAGAAGTGATGAGCAAACAATTCCTAATGGAAATGCAACAGTTAATGGGAAAAGGGAAGGCTTAGGGAAAGTGAGAATGGGGTGAGCGTTGTGCCGTGATGAACTCGTTTTCATATTACACACCAGTTCGTTACAGGAAAACAGAGCGTTTCACTGTGGAATTGACATATTTATCAATCATATTTGATTGCCAGAAATACAGCTTTTTGATGAAACGAGATCATTGATGGAATTTGATGAATTATCTATCAATGTTTCGATGTTCTGTTGCTATTTTATCGATTCAAAGAAATAACTCCGATGATTCCATAAGGCTGAGTTTCGTTGACGTGCTAGACATCTACACCATGGTGAATTGATTTCACCCAACGATATTCAATTCCATGTGGCGATTAGTTTCCTGGCTATCGATTACGCTAAAATTTAATGAAGAAATCAACGATGATACCAATAATGAAACCTCGATCTTGACTACAGGACACAATATTTGAATGATGCTCTCGCTTCTCTCCAAACTAAAAAAAACACAAGCGTACCAAAAAATTGCAAAAATATTAGCTGGGCAGATGCAGAAAGTAGTCATTCATTCATTACATCTAATCAGGGCAAGAATCTGGGGTTTGTATAATAATGTCGTCAGCGACCTCTCTAAATATGTCTCAACGTAAAAGAAATGGTCCAAATGGCAGAATTTCTCGAAAATTTTGAAAAAATAGTACATTATTAATGTAAGTACTCATAAATGTACAAAAATCTTCTACATGATATATCAAAGAACTGTTATCAACCTTGGTATTCCGGCATGCTCTCCTCGGTGAATGATTGAGAGATGCTTAAACACATCTGTTAATTTCATGAAGAAGTATATATCACAGGGTGCAATCACTGAAAAAGCATTATGGAGAATAAATTGAAGAGGAATCGAAAATATCCAGAATTCAAAAAAATATATAAACTACGTCCATATACACGAAAAAAATCATCTTATCGTTCATCGCGAAAACATTACTGATAACAGGAAAAATCATCACCAACATGAGAGGGAAATATTTCCGAGGCTCATGTCCCTCCAATTCATTCGTACTTGGATTGTGGTAGGGTAGATTCACTTTATATCAGACTTATTAGAGGAATAACAGTTTGAATAAATGGAAAATATGACTTGGATTCATATCATCCAGGATTATCGGTTGAAGTGTTGCAGAAATTTTCCGTGTGCTAATTTTGTATAATTTTTGGAACTATCAGATCGCTCTATATTTTCAAAAAGCATTTTTTCGGGTGTAATCCAGACATGAAATATAAAGGAGGGATTCCATTGGAAACATCCGAGATGAATTATTTTCGACTTTTGATTTACCGAGTATCAGTTGAGAGTGTAATGGCCAAATTTGGTGCCAAATTATCAATCAACAATTAGAAAAATACATTATTTCTTCATGACGAACTAAACTCTTCAATTATTGAGCTTCAGTTCCAGTTCTACTATCTTCCAATTATAAATTTTGAATCGTTTGGTACATATTCATAAAAACTGCTCCATATTTCGACGTTATTTCTGAAAATGGAACGCAATATATTTGTATCATTCGAAAATAAAATGGATATTGATGAATGATTTGAAAGGCCTGAACTTGTTGATACCTGAAAGTTTTCTATGACAGATTTTCAATAATTTCACCCCTATTATCACACAGTTCTGATGAAAGTACCGTCCAGTATCACTTTTATATCATTTATTTCACTTTCACAGGAAACCAATATGAATCATGAAGTTTCAAGTGCTTATGGAATCTATACTATGCTGGTTCAATTTTTAACTAACGCTTTATAAAAGTTATGGGTTAGGTCTGGTAGTTTAAAGTGGTTTGTATTTTGTAAATGTTATGGTCCACCAGAAAAGAATTCATTACTGTAACACACAGATACATATCGCATCTTGGATGCAAGTTTTTATCTGGGCACCAATAATTCATAGATATTATTGAAACCCGTGCATCTCAAGGAGTTAGATTGCTACTTTAAGTTTTTGGGACTGCGGAAATTTTTATACTCACTGTCAATTCGTCACCTGATGATGCTGAATCTGTTTAAAAACACGCATAGAATATACAGGGTGCCTAAACTCGATGGCCTATTAGACATTTCTGGAAAACGGGACATAGGATTATTTTGAAAATTCGATTTCTGGGGTAATTAGTTCTGTTCTATCGATCAGAAATATTTTCAGCGCTGCGACGTTGTCGCTTATATTGAAAAGTAGCAACAACTTTGATATTTCGAATAGGACACTCTATATATTATTGCATTTCTCGATTTGTTATTGCTTTTCGATCATTTTTGTATAATAGAATTACCTACGTTCCCTTCACTTCATGCCAGTTTCAAATATCGTTAGACTTTGTATGGTATGCAACCCGGTTTACAAATGAAGGTGTATCCAGTGGCCTACCCTGTGAAATGTCCGAATGATTCCTTGTGTTTTCGCCGGCCAGGCCGTACTTTTTACGAAAACAGTTTTTGTGAACGTTGACACTTGTTTGTACGGAGAACGGGATTTGATTTGAAGTTTGCTGATAAATTTACGTAGCGCTCAATGGAAACAACCCTTTTGGTTGCAAAGTTATCGTTTTGGTACTTATCAAAATAGTTATCGTGAACCTGGTGTTTCATTATTTTAGGTAAGAGGGAGATTATTTGTAAATGTTGTGATGTAAACGAAGATTTCATTATTTTAGTGCTACGTTTTGAAAAGTGCGATTGTTACAAATTAAATCAATTTTGGAAGCTGTATTCCGCTCATTCTCTTGCTAACCCGACACCTGAACCGTTCTGTCTCATCTTTTGGCGCCCAACGTGGGGCAAGTTGAAAAATTATGAATGGAAAACAGGCAATTCCAGACCAAACACCGCTCGCACAAAATGGGTATAATCTTAGGAGGAAAACCCGTTTGGCAGAATTGAGGGAAGAACAACTAGGTAGATCGACACCCGTAACCGACGTTGAACAAGGTAGGAGCTTTCCATTTTCTCTCTCGGTTCCACCTCCGCCACCCATCGATGGGAAACCAGAATTTTATTATCACTCCGGAGGCTGTAACACATTTGGTGACGAATGTTATTAATCGAATGCAAAATATTAATTTAAATGTTAGCCAGGAAAACAATTCACATAATAATAATGTAGCTAGTGGTAATAATAATAACTTTGCAACTAAAATGCCTCCAATATTCGATGGTGACGGCATACACCCTGTAGATTTTTTAGATCAACTCCAAAATGGCTTCAGGGTAGAACACATGGAATATAGACAGTTCAAATATTTTGTATCTGATTTACTGAAAAACTCTGCCAGAATTTGGGCAGATGCCTTTCTCGATACATTTTCAAGTTATACCGAATTCAAAAAAGCTTTCTTAGAAAATTACTGGAATGATTACTCTCAGTGGGAGACAAGAACGAAGCTAGAGACTAAATGTTATAAAGAGGGGGAGTCATTTGTAGATTTCTTCAACAACTTCGTAATATTGTCAAAACACTTAGAGCCACCATATCCAGAGGAGATGTTGTTGGCGACAATTTCTAGAACCTTGCCACCTCATATAGCTGCTTTATTGTTGCAATGTGATAAACTATCTGAGGCGCTGGCGCACCTAAGGCGTGCAGATATCTATTATCATAACAAAGGTAATTCTGTCTCGTCGTCTCAACCGAATTTCAAAAATAACCCTTATAGTCAGAATAGACTCGAAAATAAAAACTCAGAACATCTTCAGAATAAAAAGTTTTTTAATAAAAATGAAAAATACACAAAAAACGTATCCGTGATTAATACCGAGGAAAGCGACGACTCGGGAAACGCTCAGACTGGTTACAGGGAGGGCCAACTGTAACTGGAAATTTGAATAAGGCCCAAAAAATTGAAAATAATCCACGTGAGGATTTGTTGACTGACGAGTGCGACCTAAACCATACGCTTTCGAATGATCGATCACCGATTATTGAAATAAAAATATATAATTTCAATTTTCCGGCTTTAATTGATACGGGAAGTCAAATTTGCGCTCTCTCTGATACAGTTTGGTCCCAGCTCGCTGATTCTCATAATATCATACCAACATTTCCTTGCACTGGCGTCCGCATTTCAGGGGCCTATAAAACTAAACAAAAAAAAAGTCAACTTACAAGTTAATTTAACTTTCAGTTTAACCAGATATCAATTTGTTCATGAATTCCTTATGATATCAGGCCTGATTTATCCGGTGATTCTGGGAATAGATTTTTTAAGATTAGTTGGCGCCAGGTTAGACCTGGTCAGCGAAAAAGTTTTGATCTCCTGGCATAATGAGATGGTAACAATTCCCGAATTGAAGTTGTTTCACGAATTTCGATCCCCCGAATCAGTAAGCATTCGAACTATAAACAATAACCGAAATTATAGGATAAGTGATCCCCAGGAGGATAACTTATACCTCGATTTTGACGTCATGTTGAAATCTTGCCATATACCTACAGGGGTGAAAAACAAATTTGAAAAAATTTTGCAAAAACATAAATCTATATTTTCAAATAAGCCGGGACTAACTCACCTGTATGAACACGAAATCAAAGTAACTGATCAGAAAGGTTTTTTTGTTAAACCTTATCCAATACCCATTGCTCACCGGGAAACTGTCCAAAAAACTATTGATCAGATGGAAGAGTGGGGGGTGATATCTCGTGGATCAAGTCCGTTCATTTCGCCGCTAATGACAACGCTGAAAAAGGACGCCACGGTACGCGTTTGCCTAGATGCTCGGAGATTGAACTCAATAACCGAGAAAGATCATGAGCTACCACGTCGTGTTGAAGAAATCATGCGGACACTGACTGGATTCAAATATAAGACCCTACTAGATTTGAATAATTCCTATTGGCAGATCCCTCTTAGAGAAGAATGTAAAAAATATACGGGGTTCTTATTTGGTACTCGAAGCTACTTTTTTAACGTTATGCCTTTCGGGATCGCCAATGCCGTTTCGTCATTCACACGCGCCATCGATACGATTTTCGGATCCGAATATTCTAAGTTTTTAGTACCATACGTGGATGACCTGCTCATTATCAGTGATTCATTAGAAAATCACCTTACCCATATAGAATTGGTTCTTGCCCGTTTGCGTGAAGCCGGTCTCACACTGAAGTTGAAAAAATGTCAGTTTTTCTGTCAAAAAGTAAATTTTTTAGGTTATGTACTCGATGAGAATGGTTTCAAACCGGACCCAAACCGCACTCAGGCCATTCAAGATTATAAAAAGCCTCGGAACGTTAATGAAATACAAAAGTTCTTGGGTCTCTGCCAATATGACAGGTCATTCTGTCCCAAGTTTGCCGCCATGGCGGAGCCGCTCACCTCTTTACTGCGGAAAAAGAGACCCTGGTCATGGGGGCCTCCCCAAGACGGAGCGTTTGAGAATTTGAAAAAAGAATTGCAATCAGCGACGATGCTTTATTTTCCTGATCCCAAATTAACCTTTTACGTCGAGGCTGACGCCTGTGATGTTGGTATTGCGGCCCAGCTTTACCAACTTGTTAGAGGTGA
>JAVJAQ010001428.1:0-137172 GCA_032362365.1 Zygogramma bicolorata | reverse complement strand
TAGAGCTCATATATGGTGGAAGTACTTAACCGGGTACAAGGTATATTAATCTGACACGCTTTAGTAAATCCCGAAATCCCCTCTTGGGCTCCCCTATTATAATATGTAGTCGATTTGTTTTCATGTTTGTTTATTGTTATTGAAACCGATAAGATAACGGGTAGCAATGCAATTAGTTTATGTAAAGGTGGAGCAGACTGTATGTCTATATTCGTTTCTGAAAACGATAGGAGGGTTTCGAGTAGAACGTAGATTAGGACCATAACGAACCAGTAATTAAATTGTAAATGAGTGTTCGCAAATACAATTACCAAAGTGGTGTAGGCGTTTTCTTTCGTGAATTCATCAGTATTTTGTAGGTAGAACTTTTCTGATGAATCGGCGTTTCTGAAATGGTATTGACATTAAAAAATGAAAGGTGATTTATACCCAAATCTTTCGAATATTCATCAAAGCGAATCTAACAACTTCTCATACTTTTTCAAAACATTCCGGTGGCTTGCGGTGGTCCAGAGATGAGGATTTCCTCTATGGTTATAATACAAAACTGTTCTATCTCAACTGCTCTTGATAGAACAATGAGGTGTGTAGGTAAACTGTATGTCAATTTTATTTCCTCGCCTGATATTACAATTAATTCATTGTGTTACAGTTGTAGTTATTATTACACGATAAATCAGGTCTCCTGTGGAATGTAAAATTTCAAGCAACGACATATTATTAACTTATTTAATTGTACATAAATGGAAAATTTGAAGTTCATGTTATTTGTTACATCATTTCGCTATTATCTGTTAAAGCCGTAGAAAAAGTATAGTGTATAGCTCGTAGGAATGCTAATTTCATATTCGTGGGAAATGTCTAAAATTCCTTGCTATTTGAAAATCTAATTAAACTCTGATGAATTATTTTTTGGCTTTTTTCTTCTCAGAATCAAAAAATTGAAATAACAACGTCTAAGAAACAAAATCAAAAAAATCGCAAACAATCTCTGTTGATAGGTACGTGTATGTTATTCGAAGACGTTTGATTCATTCGCAAAAATATACACGTACCTATCAACAGAGAGTGTCTGTATTTTTTTTTATTTTACTTTTTTCATAGAAGAATTCATCATACTTTTTTCTCTCCGCAAAACTACCTAAGTTCCTAATTATACTAAACTATTTCATTTTTCAATAATCTGTTCAATTCTGCTTCGGATATGAAAAATTGTTAACGAAAACGTAACCACGGTCTTATTGACAATGCTCATAGGTATTATCTATGTTGAACTGACTATGGAATTTTAAAGTGGATATGAAATCGTCCTTGAATCAGTGACGTGAAAATATGAGATTCTAGAAGGACTCATTGTGAATGTGTCTGGAGTAAAAGTGACAAACTTGACATCAGCTTAGCAAAAATATCTTTTGTGAAAATCACAACGGTTGATGAATAAACTCACATCAACTGGCTGAGGTCCAGTTATCCTCGACGAAGTTGGCGTTGTTACAGGACGATTTTGGAGACTCGGTGATCCTATACTCCTCGATGTGTTCGATCGCTGTTGAACGGTTAACACCACTTGAGATGAAGCTGAAAAAAAATCAACGATAAGACGACCTGCTTTGAAAGAACAGTGAAATATAATATAAATCGCGCTAGTTTACTCGTGGGTTTTGCTACTGATGACTTAGAAGATAGGAGATAGAGAGATGGACAGGAAGAAGAAAATGGAACGGAAACAAGATAGAGGCGGATATGTAGAAAGGGGATATAGGGATAGGGTTATAGAGAGTTATAGAGAGGGGAAGAGTGACATTATAAGGTTGAAATATTGGGGGGGAATTAGGCGGGAATTATAATCCAATCAAGATGTACATTCGTGCTTGCAAAAGGTCCAGTCGGTCTGAATTTTTTATATGTTGTTTGGACCTAAACCAATATTTGAAAACCAGATTTGCAATAAGTACTGTGCGAGTTTCAGAAATGGATGCAAATGTAAGTAACTGTGTTGAACATTTTTTTCGTTCACTTATGAATTTTGCAGAACTTTTGTAATTGCAATGGAAAATTGCAATGGAAAACTACAACAAATGAGACAAACATAAGGTTCCGTAACTGTAACAAGGTTGCAAACTTAATGGATGTTGTAAAACAACATGACTAGCGGTATTCTCAGTTTGCAGAACTTTTGCAATTTTCTGTGCGAAAATAAAGCATTGAAACGTTTTTGCCATTTAAACAATGTTCCGTTCATCGCAGGCTAATGCAAAATTTTATAGTTTGTTTTCATTCACGCACAAACATACTGGTAAAGTTTGAAAACTTTTGGAATTATTGTGAATTGATTCTATATATACTGGCCCAATAAGATAAAAAATCACTAAGGAGACGAATTATTTTTCCTTGATAGAATGCAACAGCTTGATAATATCTTCTGGTGTAGAACTCCACTCGGATAGTATTCCAGGTAATGAGTTGGATTATTACATTTTTTTTCATGCGGGCGTCGTAGCTTGAATCTCACATTATTCTCGCCCACTTATAAAACACGGCAAAAGATGACAATTTTTTATTAGTGTCGAACATCATTAATATTTCAATGATCATTTCGAAGCTTAAATGTTTATAGCCATTATGAACTTCTATTGTCAATACTAATTTGAAGCATATATATTTATTTTACGGACGTCGTAGCTTGAATTTCACATTTTTTTACTTATACACAATGCCAAAAGATAAGTGGATTGTTTTGTCAATGATCATTCATGTTTTGAAGGTTATTTTAACGCCTAAACTTTCATCGTCAACTCTATTTCGAAATTTCATTATCATTCTTTCAACATTTCAGTCAAACTGAGAGGCAGAACTGTGCTCATATTTTATGGTAGTTGCAAGCATTGTTTATAGAAATATAGTTAGTCAATAAACGATGAGTTTTGGAACCCTTGGTGTAAAAGTTGAAACTTTTCCTAGAGATCAATTACCCTAACACCAAATGATATTTTTGCACTCGACGCGCGCTTCGCTAACAAGGTTAGCATCTTCAGGAGAAGAAATCTGATACTAAATCTAGAGCTGGGATTAGTTGTTTATATACCTAAAGATTTCCGGTCCGATATGGACTTCGTTTGTTACTGTTAATTATTCTAATTAATTTCTCGGTAATGAACTGACTACCTGCAAGTTCCGTCATCTGTTAGTATTGATTTCTGATTACTTTCTCAATAATAAATTGAATAGCGGGCTGAAAGGGATAGGTCTCTTATCACCATTCATGCTGTTTTTACATTTTGCTATTTCGAGACTCTCACATGCATCGAGTAGTCTTGTGTCATGCACATGCTTGATTGCTTTCACCAATTTTGTGATCATTGTGTAGAGCGTGTTGGGCGACACTGAATTTTTCTACCCTTCCGTATTTTATATGTGCAAAATGCTCTTTGAAACGGGTTTTAATAGCTCGTCGGCTCTGGCCGATGTACTTGTTGTTGCAATCTTGACAACTGATCTCGTAAATTCCCGACTTCTCTGAGTTTTCTAGTTTATCTTTTGGGTTACCAAGAAGCTGCTGTAATTTGTAAGAAGTTTTATATGCAACTTTCATATTTACTTTGGCAAATATCTATTGGAGTCCTCCAGTGTATTGAGGTTCATATGGGACTACTATAAACTTTTCGTTTCTCTCATCTTTTCTAAAAGTCGAAGATTTACGAAGTAAATGGATTTGAAGCGTTTTTGTTACGCCATCTACAGTATAATGTCGATATTTCCCGTAACTTGACAATGCACGACAAAGGTTCCTACTCTGAAGGGAAGAATTGGTCCAGAGTTCTGTCTGTCAGTTTGACGGAAATGTTGAGAGAAAGATAATGAAGCTTCGAAATGTTAACAATAGATGTTTATGAAGGGAATTAAAGTTCAAGCATTAAAATAATCTTCGAAACATGAATGATCTACGACACTGACCAAAAATTCCACTTCTGTTTCTGAATTGATTACCATCTTCAAGTATTCTGTATAATTCATCAAGAAAATGTGTGACTCAGGCTACGACGTCCGTAAGAAAAACGAAAGATGAGACATGACTTGAAAACGAAATCACTAATGCCATCTTCCCGCAGTATCCATCCCTTCAAATGATATTTCCCTAAGCTTGACTAACTACATCTCTATAACAGGGTTGGGCTGATTAAAACCAAGTGATTAAAATCACGATTAAAATCATGATTTAAATCGCTTGATTTTTAAAATTAAAATCATGATTTAAATCAATTTTTTTGTTTTATTCAGAACCAGATAACAACATAATATAAAAGTTTTCTCGAAGATCAAAAGGAGTATCTGCTTTTAGCAAAAACAACAAAAAAGAAGTACATAATTCCAAATTCTTAAACTAAACGTAACACCTAAATTTTATTACGCTATAAGGTAGACACGATTAAATTTCCACAAAATTTATTGTCTTCGCGACATGTTTCGGTACACTGTACCTTTATCAAGCGAATGTATTTAAACTTAAACAGTGTTTAAATACATTCGCTTGATAAAGGTACAGTGTACCGAAACATGTCGCGAAGACAATAAATTTTGTGGAAATTTAATCGTGTCTACCTTATAGCGTAATAACTATGGATTTCCATCAAGTAAAGGCCACCTCAGTCCAAAACCTAAATTTTATTTCTGTATATTTTCAGTTTATTCATTTATTCATTTTCGTTAAACAATTTAAACAAAAACACGAGTATTTCTCTTTTTTCTATGGCTAATCTGTTTCTAATATCCGAGTGTACAACTAGCGAAATGTTCTTGCAAAAAGCACAACAAACGCGTTCGTGTTCGTGACTCACTCGGCACTGTATAGCGAGTGTATAGGACAGAAGGAAAACAAATCGCGACAAGAATTTTCTTGCAAGAAGCGCGACAAATGCGTTTGATAAGTTTTTGAGCCACAAATTGTATTAAATTTTTTAGACTTATACATTGAAATAATCAACAATAATTTCAAAGAATCAAAATGTTCAAATTTTATATCCAAATTCAAAAAATCACAAATCAAATAAATAGGGAATTTTAAAAAAAAATAATAATTTTTGATTTTTTTAATAAAAATCAGATTTTGCCCCACCCTGCTCTATAAACAATGTTGTAAGTGAACAGAAACATCGACATGATAGGGTAGATGGCGTAACAGAAACGCTTCAAATCTTTTCTATACAGACTGACCAACTATATATCTATAAACAATGTTTGAATCTTGATAAGCTCTCTGTCAAACTGACAAACAAAAATCTGGACCTTCAAAGAAGAAACATATGCCAAGCATTGTCAAGTGAACGGAAATATCGACATTATAGTGTAGATGTCGTCAGAAAAAGGCATCAATACTTTTTACATAGGCAATGGATAACTATCCTTCTTCTCCTTAAACAATTCCTACTGAGCATTGTTTATAGAGAAAAAGGCTGTTGAGACTCAAATATTTGCAGTTTTCTCGAGCATTTCACATTCTGATTCACTACTCATCTAAATAATACAAACGAATTTTTCCCTCATATATAAAATTTCCCATAAGAGCAATGCAATTATCGAAAACTTACAGCGGTAATTGCATTGCATCAAGTCACCATAACAACACATTTGAAACCGTATCGCTAGACGTCAGTAAACAACACAATTAAATGTCAGATAGACTCCAAAAATAGAAAAACATTTCGCGTTTTGGTGAGTGCTCCATACAATCTATAGAGGAAAGTATAAATGAACAAAAAATAGCATTTCCTTGAAATATTCCAATGAATTACATTCGTGCATAAAAATGACCAGATAATTTTGCATTCAAGCGTGATATCTTATACAAATTGCATTCGGTTATTTCCATATTTTGTAAAAGAGCCCCCGTCCTTCGGCAAACTTGCAATTTTTAGATATCACGCTTTCTTGCAAAATTGGTGCAATTATAACCGAAAATCAATGCCAACTTTATATACTGATATATTTTTTTTATTAATCACAAGCAAAATCCCACAACACTTGCTGCACTGAAACCAATCCTCCCATTTAATAAACCTCTCCATCGATGAAAGCATCTTCAAAGTGTTAGGTACGTAATAGGTAATTTCTATTTATACTCGGCGATACATTATTATCCATTCATTAGTGTTATTAAGCAAGTCGTTGATTTATGGGATACCATCAAACTAAATGTGACAATGTTGCGGCGTTGTATCAGACGTATTTATAAACTGCTAGGTAAGAAATTGTGAATTTTGTTTAACCTTGGCAAGTTTGTTCTCCTCGACCATTAGTCATAATTATGTATTGAAATTTGAATGTTGGTCGGAAAATAAATTAATCGAATGGAAAGCATCAACACTCTCTTCTGGAAAAATGCTTCAGTTGAAAATTACACCCATCTGAAGTAATCGTTAGATTTGAAAGTGACTGCTTTATGGATTACATGAAACTGAACTAGTCTACCTCCTAGACCAGTTTCATTTGAAAAAGCTATTCTGAAAATATATCATGGAAGAATTCAGCTAGAAAAAATTCAAGCAGTGGGAGTCAATATACAGGGTGTTCCTTAAACACATGCTAATATTCAAGGAGGTAATTCTTAGACCCATTTTAAGAAAAAAACTTCCTATGGACGTATGTCCTAAACGCCTTAACTTTTGAGATACAGGGTGGCAAAGTTTTCAAAAATAATCAGTTTTTCAATAATAACTGAGATAATTTTGTAGACATCTTTGGCATATTTGGTACATATGTTCCATGCCTCAAGGTGCATTTTCTGATGTACAATTTTCTTAATTTTCTCTGCCAGTGGCGTACATATTAGTTTTGAAATGTATATTGTTGGCGAAAAAAATACTACGCCACTGCTTAATCTTGAAATAAAAATTATTTTTAAAATCTCAATACATTTTTGAGCACATTTGATTTGCTGGGTTTTCTTTGTCCGACGCATGGTTTCCGCTCAAAAAATAAAAAATCGCTTTACTCAAGGATAAACTCCTTAAAAATCGGATGCGGTATCGTGCATCGACTGAAAGCAAACTAAGAGATCAGATTTGTTGCAAAATAATTGAGGATCTAAAAGGTATTTGTTTGTTGTCAGATGCACTATTCTCAATTAAAATTACGTCATAACGCAGCTTAATAATTTTTTAAAACATAAATTCAGTTATCCTGGAATAAATGACGTGCAGCAGAATTTATTTACTGCACCACTTGGAAATATGGAGTTTGTCGATATGTGATTTCTTTTAAAGATGAAAAGCAGAAAAAACAGCGTACCCACCATAGCAATAAAAAACGAATTCTCTGTATGTACAAACGTCAGTAGCTAATATTGATGTTGGTTTAAAGTAAGGTGTTGGTGTTAAAAACTGTCACAGCGCGTTTTGATTGATTTTGAAGTGTTATTGAAGTTATTTTGGTAGTCCGCTGTTTTTTTGAATATCAGTAAATATGGTAAATTATACGAATGCGGAAATGGCGCAAATGCATTACGTATATGGCCTTGCCGATGGTAATGCAACAGAAGCCAGGCGCATTTATCAGGAAAGATATCCTAATCGTGCCTCACCAGATACCCTGAGACGAGTACGAGGAAGATCGCTAGAACTCTGGATATTTGTCATCAAATTGTTTGGCGTAGAAAAGTGCAGGCCTTACTCCCCAGAGATTTTCCACAGCGTGTGAACTTCAGTTAGTGGTATCTACAAAGTATTGCACTAAATCCGCAGTTTGAGACACAAATTTTGTTCACAGACGAGGCAAATTTTTCTCGGAATGCCATACAAAATTTCCAAACAATCATGTGTGGGCTGAAGAAAATCCCCATGCAATAACCGAAACCCATTTCCAACACCAATTTTCGGTTAATGTATGGGCAGGAATTATAGGTGATCATCTAATAGGCCAATGTTTTCTACCAGGACGCCTTGATGGTCGTTCTTACACTTTCTCGAAGAAGACTCACCTGGGTTATTGGAAGATGTGCCACTTGCGTTAAGGAATCGAATATGGTACATGCACGATGGCGCCCCTGCTCATTTCAGTGTAATTGTCCGAAACCATTTAAGGCCTTAAAACCTGTTGCCCACGGCTCAGAAGCCCGGAAGCACCTAACAATTCATTAGTTGCCGGCCGTGAAAGTCTTCAATCTTCATTTAAATACAGTTTATCCAAATCGTTGGATAGGTCGCGGAGAAATGGCCAGCAAGATCCCCCGATCTCAACAGTTCAGATTTTTTTTATGGGGTCACTTTAAAACTCTTGTGTATAAAACTCCCGTTAATACTTTCAAATATTATTAGGGAATTGGTAATGCGGTATGAAGCAATTTACAGATTCTCATTCATTTTAGAATTAATCTAATTTCTTAATTTGCTTTTTGTCGATTTTTATTTTTTTGGGTGAAAATCATGCGTCGGACAAAGAAATACCAAGAGATCAAATTTTCTCAAAAATAAATGAGGATTTTAAAAATGATTTCATTTTGAAAAGAAAGCATTGGCGTAGTTCTTTTTCCCCAAAAATATTCAATGCGAAACCCGTAGGGACGCCACTGTTTGAAAAAATACAAATTTGTGTACATCAGAAAATGCGCCTTGAGGCATGGAACATATGTACCAAATATGCCAAAGATGTTTACAAAATCATCTCAGTTATTATTAAAAAACTGATTATTTTTGAAAACTTTGCCACCCTGTATCTCAAAAGTTAAGGCGTTTGACATATCTTTGTCGATTCTCCTTTTCGTGTGGACACCCTGTATATGACTGAAGATATGTGAGATAGCATGTTTTTGAGGTGAATTTTTGTTAAAAATTAAATGAAATAAAAAAACGAGGAAAAGGTAGAAAAATCCATTCAAATCAAGCATTCAATAAAAAATAATGAAAATTGACTCGAAATTTGATTAAATAAAACACAAAAATATATAAGAATAAAATTTCAAACTAAGTTTGCTTTTTTTGTTTTCCTTGAATATTTTCGCGAAATTTCATTGTCCTTTTGTTTTGTTTTTCAAATTTATTTCCTGCTCAATTCTATCAAAAATTTCTGGTCATCATAGTAATCCCAGAAAATATTTAGTTAAGCGTTACTAAATATTTTCAAAACATTTCATTTTATGATATTTCCTTCACGAAAAATAACATGCTTTGCCAGCGTCCGATATTTAATTTTGGGCTGATGTAAGCTACTATAAACAAATGAGAGGAATTTTATATTCATTAGATTTCGATAATTATTACTGATTTTACTCATTTTTTAATGCTCTATCTTCAAGAGGGTAAAACATACCATCATTCAAAAAGACCCACAAACACACGGACGATTTCAACAGAAAAGAAGAAGCGTTGAGTCTCAACAAAATTCGATATCCCATTCTGAGAATATCAAGAATAATTAATAAAATCACGGCAGGTAGTGCAGCAACTGATACTGATGATTATTCTCCAAATGCGACAGAAGTAATTAACAATCCAGGCTACCAGCATCAATATAAATACGCCTTACGAAATCGAAATGTCCAGGCATCGGAATGATAGTCAAGATGAGTGAGCCTCTGGAAAAGCTAGCCACTCGCGCTAGCGGAACGTCAGGGAAAAATTCCAAAGAGCGACGGCCTTCAAACTCGAAGAAAAGTAGTAATACTGGAAACCTCGGCCGCGAAAGCCTTGACCATTTTGTCAACCAATCTTACTTTGTCAGTTTCAATATGTTGATATGATCGGTATTACAGTCTGCAATTCTTTTTCAATGGAAAGTAACGTGAGATCTACTGCCAAAAGCGCTTCCCAAAAACTTGACTTTCTATCTCGTGCCAACACATACTTAATATCTGGCCAGCTACTTAAATTAATCAAGACGAATGAAGAATAACAGAAATGAGGAGGTCTGCATCTTTCAGGGGTCCCACCGCAAGTTGCAAGATTTTTGGTATTTTAGGATGGAAATGTTCGTACCGAAATTTCATTCATTAGTGTTTGATAATTATTTGATGTTCCTTCTTTTATAGAAGTGTCGTATTTTTTTTCAACGATTTGATGAAGAAAAAGATCTAAATAATTCCAATAGCAGTTTAATTGATTTATTTTTCTCGGCAAAGCTTACCTATATTATATTGATGGTTGTATACGCAAATGTACAGAACCATTATATAAACTATTTCAAGAAAACAAATACAACCAAATAATATATTCACAAAAATTCCGAGAATGGCTATTTGGTGTTTCGTATAAGTGGGATTAATTATTTACAGGTTCGATACATATGATCGGACCAAATTTTAAGCCCTTATTGTTTGCTAATTATTTGATGTTCCTTCTTTATAGAAGTTTCGTATTTTTTTGTAATGATCGATAAAGAGAAAGAACAAAAAATCCCAATAGCAGTTTGCTTGATTTTTTCTCTCGGCTTACCTAAATCTAGGTAAATACTATTATATGTATGTATATATACTCAAACGTATAGAACCATTAAATAAATAAAACTATTTCAAGAAACAAAATACAACCATATAATAAATTCACGAAAATTACGAGGAGAGATAATAATAATTGTTGTCATGTATAAGTGGAATTAATTAATTACTGGTTCTATACATATGATCGGACCAAAATTTCAGACGAACGGTCCAAACTTACTACGAATTATTCAAATGGAAATAGGCCATTCGAGAGTATATACATGTCGCAGTTTTGTTAACCTTGTTATAGAAAATCTTACAGGAATCTGTATTAGTATTTTTTCAATATCGATTTTCATCAATTATCGGCTGGTTTAATTCAATTAAGATATCCATTTCGAGACGAATGTCCGTGAAACACAAAAAATAATAAATGGTGAATAATACTACTCGAATAATGTTCATGGTATAATATTTAATGAAAAATTAATGATCAACGGTTTTTGATCTGTTTTTGAAGTTCAGTTAGCTTTAATTCCTGGGTGTGACAAATTGCAAAAAACACAGAAAATGAGATTAGATTTATCTATTTCAAACAAACCACTACTACTAGTTTAGGGTACTTTATTCCCGCACGGGTCGAAATGACAGAACATTTATCCGCATGTTAACATACAAATTTTGGTGTTACCCCAGCAATCATATGGTTGCAATAATGAACGAGTAAGACATAAACGTTCCAATGCACCGCGGGTATAAATAAATGTATAATGTATATACCATCTGGTCCCAAGAGCATAACCATCACCTTGGTACATAAATAACTATTATGCCTCATTTGTACGACCTCATCGCAAACAGAAAAATCCGCTCAAAACATCTATCTTTTAAAATACAATATATTGGAAAATCATTTTGTGATTATAGCGTTTCGAAAAACAGGCACGTCACTGGAGGTTTACTATACAAATCAATTATATGATTTTCAGAATTCGTTAGGCAATGAACCGCGGTTTTACTTGGAACAGTAAGAATAAATAAAAATGAAATTCTCACTTGAAGAAGAACATTATTATTTCAAGCATATTTATATTTCCCGGTGTTGAATTCGATAAATGTGGAAAATATATAAAACTTCAAACAGCTGGTGCCAATGTATATACCACATTAAATTCATTATCAAATATGAATATGGTAAATACGTAGGCCGTAAATCTTTCTATATGTCATTAAAACACATTCGTTTAGTTTTTATTGGCTGGCGGCTTTATTTCAGTTATTCCATTCCAAATTTCGCTCAATTGCAGATTATAAGGTTTTGATAAAGAAGTCGTATATTTGTGGAGTTTCTGATGTAATCAAAAATGTAATTGTCATTTGAGTTTTCAAGAAAATTAAATGATGATGAATAATGTTGAAGACAAGATAAAATTGATCAGAATTGCAAGATACAAAGAGATCACAAATCCAATGCCAGAAAACACCCGCCTTAGGGCTACTTCAAAAAACAGGAAGTCTTATCACCTCTCATTTGGTTCGCTCGATTTTTCTCCAAGATTGCAGGGCTTTTCGTTTTCGTGCGAACCTGGAGATAAAGCGAAACGACGAAACAAAATTGCATCTGACTTGGCAACGCTGCACGTATAAAAATCAGAAACGCTTTGCATTTTCCGAAGGACTCTCACATTTATTATTTTCAATAGGTAGAATCATAGTTAGTGCACTACTTTGTACTACCCACACTTCTATTGAATTTATGAGACGATTAATGTACCATTTGATGTATTCCTACTCTCGCATCTGAATAACATTAACGGGATATGGGAATACTGTTGACCTTAGGCGAATGGTGGAACATTCAGAATGAATTTTAACCGTGATGTTGGACACGAAAACATATTTTGGGTCATTCTGTTTGAGAGACATTTTTTGGGGTGGATGAATAATTTTTTCTTGTTTTTTTGTTCTTAACCAGCCACAATCTGAAAAATTAAGAACTAATATTGGAATCTACACAAGATCAAAATCAATTTTTATTAGCCATTTTAGGTACAGTGTGTACATATGGTAAGTCATACAATACATAAATCACATGATACAATAAAACCTTATTGTATATATATATATATAAAACGATCTTATGTATAAATAAAATGAAAAAAATATATGACGACAGCGACACATTAAGAAACATAATTAAAAGTGAAAAGATAAACAGTATAAATAAAATCATAACCTGAGTACAAATGAACCACTACAATATATAAATAAAAACATCGAATTGAAGTTTTATAACAAAGCACATAAGATGACAGCACACTACAAGTAACATATTAAAAGTAAAATAATTCACAATAATGGATCATCCAAATATTCTTGTGAAGAATAGTAACTTTTCTCAGTCAGCAAACATTTTATTTTGTTAAAAAATATTCTGTCGCATTCATAATTTTTAATTGCCGTTGGCAGTTTGTTGTAGAAACTCAATGCCCTGTAGAGAGGGGAATTTTGGAATTTCGTGGTTTTGTGTTTTGTTACTTTCAGGTGACCACCATGTCGAGTGTTATAAGCATGCGAAGAAGCATTGGTATCGAAGGATTCCAAGTTGCGTCTAATGTATTTCAAACATTTCAAAATATAGATGGATGGAGCAGTTAACAATTTCTCTCTACTAAATATCGGTTTGCAACTATAACGATAGTCCATATCAAATATTAATCTCACGATACGTTTCTGCGCTATAAACACTCTACCAAAATCTCTACCACATCCCCATGACATTATGTTGAAAGAAATGTGTGAGTATACCATTGCATCATAAATGTCCAATAAACTCTCTTTGGCTACACATGTTTTCATCTGCTTTATTGCATAGAATGCTGAATTTAGTTTCTTGCATACGTGACTGATGTGTAAATCCCAGTCTAACCTCTCATCTAGAAATGTTCCCAAGAATTTTACATCTTGCGATAAGCGTATATTAGCGTATTTTTTGGTAGACAAACTTGAGTTATAAAAAATATTAATCGTTGAAAAAATCTTTCTTTTGATTGATTACCCAACCGAATATTCAAATAAAATCGGTGTCAAACTCGGATGACTTGACTGTCACTGGAGTCAAACTCAAGATGTATGATCCTCTGAAGAACCTAGCCACTCGCGCCAGCGAAACGTCGGGAAGAAATTCCAGAAAACGATAGCCTTCAAACCCGAACATAAGTACTGATACTGGACTTAGTTTGTTCCTGCTTGATTAATCTAATTAATTATGAATGGGTCCCTTGTCACCATTTCGGTAGACACATCAGCTGTATCTGTGTTGGACATGTTCAAGTGTCCCGGATATATTATTTATAATTCCAACAAAGTATTTGAACAACAATAATGATTTCTTTTTAGGGTGAGTCTCAGTATTGAGGCACCTTTATCCTTACCGAGATTATCTCACGCACATCTATTGCATTGTTATGTTATCAGACCTATGTTTACCAGTATTCAATTGTGAATATTCTACTACTGTTGAATGATACTTCGCTTGTTCGACTTCTAGTGTTTTTCTAGCGACCATAGTATCTAGTAGATCAAATGGAATTGGATTTCCGATACATAACTATTTTATTCCTGACGTATTTTACTCCTTTCGCTAATAAGCTTTTTTCTAGGTCCGATACGGACTTTGTCTATCATCTCGTAATTAATCTAATGATTTCTCAACGATAAACTAAAGAGCCCTCAGGGCGAAAATATGTATGATATATTCAACATACATACATAATTATAATACTCTTGGAGGAATTTTATCCCTTTCGCTAATAAGGTTTTTTTTTAGGTCCGATACGGACTTTGACTATAAACTACAAATCAATATAATGATTTCTCAACAATAAACTAAAAAGATCTCAGGGCGAAAATATGTATGTTATATTCTTCATACATACATAATTATAATACTCTTGGAGGTGTTTTATTTCTTTCGCTAATACGGTTTTTTCTAGGTCCGATACGGACTTTGTCTATCAACTCATTACTATTCTAATTATTTCTCAACGATAAACTCAAAAGACCTCGGGGCGCAAAATTGGTAAATTATATTCTTCATACATACATAATTATAATTCTTTTGGACTTATTTTATTCCTTTCGCTAATAAGGTTTTTTCTAGGTCCGATACGGACTTTGACTAGAAACTACAAATTAATATAATGATTTCCCAACAATAAATTAAAAAGACCACAGGGCGAAAATATGTATGTTATATTATGGGTCCGATACGGACTTTGACTATAAACTACAAATCAATATAATGATTTCTCAACAATAAACTAAAAAGACCTCAGGGCGACAATATGTATGTTATATTCTAGGTCCGATACGGACTTTGACTATAAACTACAAATTGATATAATGATTTCTCAACAATAAACTAAAAAGACCTCAGGGCGAAAATATGTATGATATATTCTTCATACATACATAATTATAATACTCTTGGAGGTATTTTATTCCTTTCGCTAATGAGGTTTTTTCTAGTTCCGACTTTGTCTATAAACTACAAATTGATATAATGATTTCTCAACAATGAACTAACAAGACATCAGGGTGAAAATATGTATGTTATACATAATTATACTACTCCTGGAGGTATTTTATTCCTTTCGCTAATAAGGTTTTTTCTAGGTCCAATACGGACTTTGACTATAAACTACAAATTAATATGAATTCCCAACAATAAACTAAAAAGACCACAGGGCGAAAATATGTAAGTTATATTCTTATATTAGAGGTGGATAAGATCAAAAAAAATTGAAATCGTCAAAGAATAAAGTGATATTTTGATATGAATCACACTCAAGATTTGCACCCTGCTGGTGTTAGAATTCAGATTATTTGGTAAGAAAATCTGAAATGCCGTAGTCATTAACTTAGGTATAGATTCATTTTTGGTACGATAATTATTAATTAACCGAACTCTGCGAATACCTTCTCTCTGATTGGCTGGAAAAGAATCATCATCAGTAACTAGGGTATAAAAGCATCCGATCTCCCAAACTCTCTCAATCTAGTTTGAATTACGAGAGAAGTAATAATTTATCGAGAAATATCAAGTAACAATGGATCAAAGACAAGCGGTGAAGAGGAAAATCCAGGAAGCTACGGTGGAAAGATCGACAAAGAAATCGAAGATCGACAAAAACCAAGAGGTTCGCAAGGTTAGATTGAAGAATGAGCCAATGAATTTGCTATGTAGATGGGATCCGTGCGACTTCAGTAGCAGCACCTGGGAAACATTTGCTGCGCATTTAAGAGGTCACATCGACAATGACACCAATTATTCAGCTTGCGGTTGGGTGAACTGTCAATATACTTCCTCTGGCTTGTTGCTGAATAGCATCTATCTTACCATGGGTATATTTCTGAATTATGCAATATCGGTCAGAATACTGGAGAGAGAAGAGGCTTACCAGAGTGCAGGCAACCAGAAAAGTTGGAAATACCTGTGAATGAAGGAGGTTACACTTGCCAGTGGCAGCGATGCCACGCCAACTTCATTACAATATACGAGTTCCTCAATCATTTGGTCATCCATGTCAAGGAGGCTGCCATGTACGATGATGAGAAATTCCAGTGTTGCTGGCAGAATTGCGATAACTTGGCAGGGTTTTCGAGCAGAACAAAGTTGTCGGAGCATCTGCGGAAACACTCACAAGAGAAGGAAGTTGCATGTCCCACATGCTTCAGGGCATTTTCAAACAAAACAAAATTTAGTGACCACAGAACGAGGCAAGGGTCCGATTCCATTTCTTCGTGCCCCTTCTGCGCAGAGACATTCCAAAGCGAAAGGCTTATGAGGGACCATTCCCGTTCGCACTCGCGTCTTCTGCCATGTAATATATGCGGCAGTTTCTTCTCGCGGTCCTCACATCTGATGCTGCATTATAGGTCCAAACATATGAATAGCAAATTCTTTAATTGCGCGCAGTGTGATAAAAAATTCGTGACCAAGAGCAATTGGAACGCTCACTTGAAGACGCACGAAGAAGAAAACTCCAAGGAATGCCACTTGTGCGAATACAAATGTCGCTCGAGCGTCGGTTTGAGTAGTCACCTCAGAAAAGAGCATAACACGAGGGATGGACTTTACGGGTGCCATTTATGCTGCGAGGAGTTCATCAGGAGTTCATTTCTAACGAAGCACCTGAAAGAAGTGCATAGTGTTTCTGTGTCTGGTGGGTATAACAGGTTTTGTTACAAAAAGGGAAGTGATGGCGTCCACCGCTTGAAATTTGGTGATCGGAGTGGCTCGAACAATATAACCGTGGCCTCCGTTGTGGTAGAACAGCCAAAAGCATCACGCTCAAAATCGATGACGGCCAGAGATTTTTATCAGACGTTTTTGGAGGGGACTCTGGAGTTAGATGAGCAAGACGCAGCAATGGGCGCAAAGAAACAAATACCGGAGAATAGTCTTGCTCAGGAGGGCGCAATGGCGTCGGCAAATTTTGCTTTGGTGGCAGAAGAACCTTTAGTGTTTCCCAAGTTTGAAGAAGCATTACCTGCAGCGAAGCCAGAGTATAGGGGGGAGTTATTTTTAGAGGACTCCAATATTTTTTATTTGGATGGTAATGATGAACAGGTGGCAACATCAGATTATGTGGGCGCAACCGGTATTTCTGAATCAACTGCATGGTACACAGAGGCACTGAATTTCGAATACTTCGAATCATAGAGACTAATCTGAGTCACCTTTATCCTAACCGGGGTGATCTCACGCACATCTATTTCATTGTTATGTTATCAGACCTATGATTACCTTTATTCAACTGTGAATATTCTACTACTGTTAAGTGACACTTCGCCTGTTCATGTATATTTAACCATGAATAAAGACGTATATTTTTATTGATGTTATTGTTATACAGTGTGTCCCTGGATAAAATGCAATCTCGAAAGGGGATGACACTAGACCATGAATCATTTACTAGAAAAATATTGAAAATTTAATTTATTGGTATTTTAAGATTTTCATGTTTCATTAAGGACTCTATGTACAAAAGTATTGATTTCTTCCAAAATAATGGGTCTATTTCTTTGAAATAAAAAAAACAGTATGCCTAATACCTGGCGATGACCATGAAATAATAAATAGTCCGCAAAAAAGTAACTATCTTGGGTAAAAAAATGTATCATTATGAAAAAAAATGATTTTTTCAGACGTTTATTTTAAAAAACTTTGAATTACTAAAAAAATGTGCCCTATAACTATGTAATTTTATAGCTTACTTTTATTCTGTACCATTTTAGCTTCCAAATAAAAAAAAACAATGTTCTAACTCAAAAATTGGCTAGGTAGGAGTTATTTACATTTTAGTAGGTAATAAAAGTCAGACTTCAATCACAATAACTTTATTAATAAAATTATCCGTAATTTACAATTTTGCATTTGTATTTAATGCATTAAATGTTCAAAATGGCCTCCTCGATTTTGCAACCACATTACTGCACGAATAACAATTTGGTTTGGTTGAATTATTCGGTCGTGCAACTGTGCCTCGGTATTTATTGGCGTGCTGTATACTCTTTGCTTCATGACACCCCATAAAAAATAATCTAGGGGTGTCAGATCAAGTGAACGCGCTGGCCAGCCTACTGGCCCTTCTCGGCCAATCCACCGGTTCGGGTAATTTTCGTTCAAAAATCGCCGCACCTCTCGCCCATAATGTGCAGGACAGTTTGTAGATACCGTGTTTTTTTAGTTGGAACATTGTTTTTTTTTATCCGGAAGCTAAAATGGTACAGAATAAAAGTAAGCTATAAAATTGAGCTATAAGATCTGACCATTATTGTATTCACGTTGAAAATGACCAATATTTTGCCTGCGTCTTCAATAACGGTAAAAAAAACGTCATTTGGTTAGCAAAACTTACTCATTCTGCAGAATTTGGAATCCCATTCTGAGGAAATCAAGAATAACTAATGAAATCACGGCAGGTAGTGCGGCAACTAATAGTGATGATTATTCCCCGAACCCAACAAAAGTAATTAACACTCCAGACTACCTGCATCAATATAAATACGCCTTACGGAATCGAAACGTTTAGTCATCGGAAATGAGTAGGCCTCTGAAGAAGCTGGCCACTCGCGCTAGCGAAACGTTAGGAAGAAATCCCAAAGAACGACGGCCATCAAGCCCGAAGAAAATAAGTTATACTCCGCCTGTAGTGTATGGAGTTCATTGACGGTGCCTTTTACCATAATGGATACTTTTTGGTAGATATTGAACTTTGTTCGAGTCTGTCTCCGATGGACTGGACTGTCATTCGAGTCAAACTCAAGATGTATGAGCTTCTGAAGAAGCTAGCCGGCCGCGCCAGCGAAACGTGATGAAAAACGTCAAAAAACGATAGCCTACAAACCCGAACATAAATAGTGATACTGGACTTAGTTTGTTACTGCTGATTATTCTAATTAATTTCCCGATAAGTTTAGTTCAGCCACTACCTGCAAATATTGTTGGTCCGATATTGATTTCATCGTACCGAGTATTCTGATTAATTCATCAACAAAAAATTAAAAAGCAGGTTGAAAGGAATAGGTCCATTGTCACAATTTCTGTAGACGTAGACTCATCAGCTGTATCCGTCTTGGATATAATATTCATAACTCCAAAAAAGTATTTAAACTCTGATCATTGTTTACATGCGCTGAATCTTGGATTGGAATCTACTATTGGGATTTCAAGATAAGCGATACGCCCTCTGGTGAAAAGTTTCAAAGAATGTCAAATTATTGTCAAAGTGATGCTTATTAGTAAATTTCAATACTAAATGACGGAAATACTGGGAATTCCGAGGAAACCCGACGAAATATGAAAGATATATTTCGGAACTTTCGCACAAGAGTTTTTTTTTAGATTTCTGAGTGGATCATGAACTTTAAACTTTTAAGTAGACCATGTCATGATTATGACCCAATCTGAAAAATATCGGATTTTATATATCAAAACTTTGCACATTTTCATTGAAACAAAATAAATCATCTATACAATGCAAAGTCACAATCGTAAAATGAAGGGAACGGGTCGTCTGATTCCACTCAGGTTTGTTTTATTAGCATCATTTTTCCTGAGAGTTTTCCTTATAGAATCAAGTTCTGAATCCGTTAGAATAAATAAGTATCGAAAATATACAATTTGTCATTGAAAAAAACACGGTATTTTATGGTCTATTGAGTAAGTTCTATTATTTTCAACCGCTAAATGATTACGGGATACTCAATCTGCAGAGAAAATCCATTTTATACGTTTTTGTCATCGCTTACAAAGCGAAAACAAACTGTTTCCCCAAAAAAAATTCCATAATATCAAAAATTATTGATAATCCTTCGACATTAGCTACTAGGAAATTAAAAAAATATTGTTACGTCCTAGCGCCGGCCCTGACCATATCGTAAACGCACGGCGAAAGGATCGCGCCGTAGCGTCGTCATTTCCAAGAACCCGGGGATCCGTCTGGAGAATTCGAGACACGTCATGCGTCATCGGGGCTTGTCTGGAGGATTCTCGATGGTTACGCAGGCATATATAAGCATCGTGATGTCACGGCGGAGACGGAGAGTTTTTATTCGGAGAGTTATTGAGATCTAAGTGGAAGTTATTGCTAAGTGCAAGAAGTGTGGAGAATTGTTAGTACAGAGAGTTTTAGTAGCGAGCGAGCATTGGAAAGTTATCAGAGCGATTTAAGTGATTGTGTAGTATTGTATTGTGATAGCGAGTTATAATAAAAGAAGTTTAGTGTTGTTTGGTGTTTTAATCGACAAACCCAGAGGAATACCGTAACAGTGGTGTCAGAATTGAGATTTTCCAAGGGATAAAGCGTAACAGTGGTGTCGGAAGTGGAATTTTTGCTGGTAAATAAAAACAATTTATGGTTAATACGAGAAGTACATCTTACGATACGATGGAGGATATGTTGAAATTTATGCAAAACCAATTTGCGGATTGGGAAAGACGACGACAGGAAGATGAAAAGCGTCGGCTGGAGGAGAAAGAATTAGAGGAAAATCGACGACAGGAAGATGAAAAGCGACGGCTGGAGGAAAAAGAATTGGCGGAAAAGCGACGGCAGGAGGAAAAACAAGAACGAGAAAATGAAAAGAAAGAACGACAATTAGAACGAGAAAATGAAAAGAAAGAACGGGAAGAAACACTCCAGAAAATTCTCGAAAATGAAAAGAAAGATCGAGAGAAAGCACTCCAGAAAATTCTCGATAACGAAAAGAAAGAACGGGAAGAAGCACTCCAGAAAATTCTCGAAGAACAGAGAAAAGAACGAGAAGACCTCCAGAAAATTCTAGAACAACAAAAGAATGAAATAGAGCAATTAGAAAAACAACAAAAAGCAGACTTCCAGAAAGTTCTAGAAAATCAGGACAAGTTCTTCGAGCATGTTTCACATGAAACTGAAGTGCGAGTGGAAAAACTAAAGGAAGAACTGAAGGGAGACGTCAAGAACATCGACGATAACGTCAATAAGAAAGTGGATATAGTGCGAGAGGAGATGAGAGGTCTAGAAAAACAGATAGCTCTTCTCAAGAACCGAGATCGCCGAGACAGTGTTGCCACGTCAGGAATTTCCGTGAAACCACCGACTTTCGATGGTCAGTCGTCTTGGTCCATGTACCGTCGACAATTTGAGGCTGCGGCAGAAACTAATGGATGGGGCGACGAAGAAAAAGCCACGGCACTGATCGTAGCTTTGAGAGGGCCAGCTTTGGGTATATTACAAACGATACCCATAGAACAGCAGAAGCAATATCAGGACCTGATTTCTGCACTGGAGTTGAGGTATGGCGATCAACATCGAGAACAGCTGTACCGGGCCCAAATGAAGACTCGCACACAAAAATCAGGTGAGAGTCTGCAAGAATTTGAGGCAGATGTTCGACGCTTAATCCAGCTGGCGTACCCAGAGGCACCCGGAGATTTCAAGGAGCAGTTGGCTGTGCAGATATTTATTGACGGACTTAGAGACCCAGAAATCCAAAGAACTCTGTGACTTACAAGTTTCAAAAGGAGTAGCGATGCCTTGGTACGTTCGCTAGAAGTGGAGGCAGCCTTCAACACCTCGAGGCCGAAAGTGCGAGCGGTAACAATTGACGATCCCGAACAAAGATCTGGCGCTACGAGTGGTTCATTTGAGAAATTTCTGGAGGAGATCAAATCGTTGATAAGTGGAATGAGCACCCAGAAGAAGAGAACGTGCTACCGATGTGGAAAACTGGGACACCTTATCAAAGACTGTTGGGTGAAGATGCCGCAGAGGATTTGCTATAGATGTAGGAGGCCGGGACATTTCATAAAAGACTGTAGGGAGAGAATGCCACAGAGAAAATGTTACAGATGTGGAAGATCAGGGCATTTCATGAAAGATTGCAAGGTGAGAATGCCAACAAAATCCAACTCACCTGCCAGGGCGCCGACAAGTTCGCAATCACCTGCGAGGTCAAGGTCACCGAGGGTCATCTGTGTTAACAGGCTAAAAAGAACATCGGAGAGCCTCACCATTCCAGGGAAATTGAATAAAATGGATGTAATATGCAGCATAGACAGCGGTGCTGCAGTTTCCTTAGTACGCAGCGACATTCTTCGGTCTGGAAACGTAAAGCCAATTTCTTCCAACGTCGTGATTCGGACAGTCACTGGTGAAAACGCACCTATTCGAGGAGAAGCTGAGATTACGTTGATTCTTGGGCGACTCACTATCACAGGTACTGTTTTCGTCGCAGATATAGAAGATGAAGTCATACTCGGAATGGACTTAATCAGTGACCATGGAATTTCATTCGACAATGAGCAAAAGATCATAAGGTTCGGAGATGAAGAATTTGCCCTTACAACTCCAACGGAAAGGACGAAACCTGTCAAACTGCGATTATTGAAAACTGCAAGAATCTCTGCACTGTCGAAGGAAGAAACTCGTGTCATAGAGAATAATGTCCCTGAATGCAGCGTCCACTCATCGGATTTCGGACGAGTCCAGGTGAAGACAGAAAAAGCCATCCCTGTGAGAGCCGCCAGGTGTCGCGTTGGAGGTACCAGTGACATATATGAGATGAAAACAACTGGAAGGGCTGACTTGGTCAAACAGAAAGTCAACAATGGCCAAGTCCACTCTATTCATCAACCATCAAGTAGAGTTCCATTCCCTAAGCGACAAGAGATGTTGGAGTGCATTGACAGGAGGAAGGCGCGGCACTATCGGAAGGCAAATACTGGCGGATTTCAAGAAGAAGATCGAGTGTGGCTGAATAACCCCCGTCGTAGGATGAATGATGTGGTGTACAGTGTTCAACGTAAGCCTAGAACGAAAAGAAAAGTCGTACACCTAAAGAGACTGAACGAGATGTTATTTGATCGGGACGATCAAATAATGAGAGGGGGATAATGTTACGTCCTAGCGCCGGCCCTGACCATATCGTAAACGCACGGCGAAAGGATCGCGCCGTAGCGTCGTCATTTCCAAGAACCCGGGGATCCGTCTGGAGAATTCGAGACACGTCATGCGTCATCGGGGCTTGTCTGGAGGATTCTCGATGGTTACGCAGGCATATATAAGCATCGTGATGTCACGGCGGAGACGGAGAGTTTTTATTCGGAGAGTTATTGAGATCTAAGTGGAAGTTATTGCTAAGTGCAAGAAGTGTGGAGAATTGTTAGTACAGAGAGTTTTAGTAGCGAGCGAGCATTGGAAAGTTATCAGAGCGATTTAAGTGATTGTGTAGTATTGTATTGTGATAGCGAGTTATAATAAAAGAAGTTTAGTGTTGTTTGGTGTTTTAATCGACGAACCCAGGGATATATCGTAACAATATTTTTCACCGGTGTGTTCACCCTGTATAAACTCAAATGAGAACAGTTGACACTGAACCACAATATATTCGATCATCTTTTTAGTACAAACCGATAAAGTATATAAAACCGTCCAAATAACATGATGGAGCTGCAAAAAAACTCCAGAAATCATACAAAGACTGCAGTCATTGACTATATAACTCAGATCGTATAACGCGAGCCATAACCGTCTCATTTCAATTTCGGTAACCGCTGGCAACAATGTAGACAACCTGTGTTTTGTCTGCCAATTATGATCTAGTCTCTCTTCCACAAGCAAGGACGTCCCTTCGTCTTGTAGAGTGAAATTTCAAGACACGTAATTTTTGAAATATTGAGGAAAATAATGACAGTTGCAGAGGTTGACCCCAAAAACAAACACACAAACTACGACACAAAGTTTTTTTGGGCTGTTTCACATGCTCAATTCATATACATTCGAATCAGAATGAGGTACTATTCTATTGAAATAAGCCGCACAAACTATGAAACAAAGTTTTTTGTGTTTTTTCACATGCCTTATTCAAATATTTGAATCTGAATGAGGTACTATTTCACTGAAAGAAGTTGTTGACTCATTTGCAAAAACTTCCCCAACACACCCAGGGACATATCAGATGTCTATCAGATCATGAAGATTGTTGTCATCAGGCTTATTTGCTGCTAACAAAATGTATTTCAAATTGGGAATCCGCCACAAACTCTTCCAAAACAAAGGTCCTAATTTTCTTCGTCCAGTGGAAGTGGATTACTTCACACCAGTGTTTCGTTTTTGAGTTGTTTTATATAAATATTGAAATTTTACTGGATGTTTTTTTATTATTGCGCGAATAAATTGAAGTTACCTAATAATAATCCTTCTTTAGAAATTTTTCGGAATTCCCCGGAATTCCTATCAATTGTACACCGGAATTCCCATGTGGTCAACCCCTCGCTAAAAACTGTAATTTTGATTTTCAAACAACGTCAAAGTCCTAAACTTGACTACCAATAGTCGTTATTAGGTGGAGTTTTGTTGAAGGCGACGCTGCGATCTTAATTTGAAATCTCAATAGGTACCGTGTTCCAAAAGATCAACTACATTCATACTCCCCCCGTAGATACCAAACATGCACTTTCGTGTGGAGCAATAATTACATAGCCAACAGATTCATAATCTCAATTAGGCATCAATGAATGCTGACAGAAATAGGCAAGTACGCACAAAAATAAACTTACATTTTATAAGGGCAACAACCTGGATGTGAGTGGAATTCATCACATTAACCCCGTTCACTTTGATGATTTTATCTCCAGCGTGGAGGCCTGCCCTTTCTGCTGCTCCACCTGGAATTACAAAAGAAACGATAACAATAACTGTAAAGAGAGAGGGTAGCGGGAAAAAAATTCGTTTGGAGTACTTCTTACGAGATAATTTCTCTTCAAACGTAAAAACTGCAATTCCGTGGATTATTAAGGGCATCCATGCATGGAAAAACGACTTTCAGACAGGGTTGGGCTGATTAAAATCAAGTGATTGAAATCACGATTAAAACCATGATTTAAATCGCTTGATTTTTTTAATAAAAATCAATTTTTGTTTTTTTATTCAGAACCAGATAACAACATAATATAAAAGTTTTCTCGAAGATCAAAAGGAGTATCTGCTTTTAGCAAAAACAACAAAAAAGAAGTACATAATTCCAAATTCTTAAACTAAACGTAACACCTAAATTCCATTACTGTATATTTTCAGTCAATTCATTTTCGTTATACAATTTAAACAAAAACACGAGTTTTCCTCTTTTTCCTATGCCTAATCCGTTTCTAATACCCGAGTGTACAACTAGCGAAATGCGTGAAATTGTTGGGCAACGTCAATTTATAGGTTGAGAAGGAAAACAAGCCTCGACAAGAATATTCTTGCAAAAAGCACAACAAACGCGTTCGTGTTCGTGCCTCACTCGGCACTGTATAGCGAGTGTATAGGACAGAAGGAAAACAAATCGCGACAAGAATTTTCTTGCATGAAGCGCGATAAATGCGTTGTCACAAGTTTTTGAGCCGCGAATTGTATTAAATTTTCAAACGTAAGTATAAATTAAAATAATCAACAATAATTTCAAAGAATCAAAATGTTCAAATTTTATATTCAAATTCAAAAAAATCAAATAAATCGCGATGAAAAAAATCAATGATTTTTGTTTTTTTTTAATAAAAATCAGATTTTGCCCCACCCTGCTTTCAGACGAAAAGGGGCGTGAAGTCCGCATTCACAACAAACCTACAATGAGAGAAAAATTTCGGAATTTTAATTCCTCTTCTGATTACTTCATATAGCTCGTATTTTTGAAAATGATTTCATTTATAGTCATTTGAAAATGTGTTAGTTTCTGACAGAACTGTGAATTGAATTCATTTTCAGTGAATCAGTTGCATCTCGTTTGATAGAATGATTCAAGAGAAAGATTTTTATGTACAGCTCATCCAATCCACCTTGCCACAGAATTAGTAACGTATATGCCCACCAAAATCTGTGAAGATAAAAAAACACCTAATATATGTGTTCACTTTGTTGAAATTTATTCATAGAAGTTGTTTTTTTTTTAGAAGTTTTTATTGTGAGGTCGTAGATGAACACATTGTTTGCGCTTAGATTGCAAACGCTGGCTGAACCCTAAGAGAAAAAACGTACTGTACATCTTGAAATAGTCTACTACTAGTAGTTCATCACAATTAACTTCACTACTGAACTCATTTTTTTGAGTATATATTCTACTCCTGATGCCAATTCAGTTTGCAGTTTGCAACCACGCGCGGAAGTTTCAAGGTCGGTGTTCACAAACTGAACTTGAATCTGTTCAAATTGGTACCAAGTATTTTATTATCCCATTCTCAATCAATTTTCTCAAATTCAAAGGAGAAGAATAAATGTAAAGTTTCAAAGACTATAGGAGAGTTTAAACGGCAAACAAAATAAGATAAGAATAAAATAAGAAACTAATAATTTAAGAATAAGGGCAGAAAACATGTGTTTATACAGATGACTGAAATGAAATAAGAATGAACCAATCAAGTTGCAGCTTTTGTGTTCTGTGAATATAACATTTTCGTTTTGACAGTGGCTACAGTAACTAACCTCCTAATTGTTGATATTTTGAATTTTGATTCCTTTACATATAGCAAGGATTATCAGGAAATGATATTTATAGGTTTTTATTGTGAGATAAGGAGATAGAATAATTTGAAACATGAAACGTTAAGAACAGAAAATATTTCGGTCATGAGTATTATCAGTTTCCAAACAAAATAAAATGAAATAGTGAAAGATGGCATCTTCTGTTGTTATTCTTATTTTATATTATTCGTTGTATGAACGCTTTCATAAAGATCTATATGTTTAACTTTCTCATTTTGTTCCTTATTTTATTATGTTTGCTGTTTAAACTCTCCTTATATTGTTGTTGTGCAGAGATCCCTGTGCGTGGAAATCAACGTCTGAATATGAACGATTTCTCATTTTAATTGAAACTATAAATACCCAAGTTCCTCTTGCTGAACGGTACCAAACAAGCCACATTTCGAATAAGCGCGCACGCTGAGAATATTCAATCGTACACATAATTTTGTGTAGGTATTGCGCAAACCTGTCATAGCTTATTATTAGGTCTGAAACAATCTCTGCTATGCATATTGATTGGTCCATTGGCGCACCTAAGACCCGAATGCGACTGAAGATACACGAAGAAAATCGTTGAAGTCTCAAAGGCAAGATGTATATATTCCTGGTGTGATCTCTGATTCGATATTTTTTCGTCAAAAACTTTAGACACGATCAATCATATCCACGGAATTTACTGCAATTTCCAGTAGATGGTGCAAGAATCGAATTCAGACAGCTTTTGACAATTGCATTCGAATTTTGCGGAATTTTGCTAGAAGTTTTCCACAATTTTACTGTTCCTCTCAACCAGCTATTTATCGTTTCCAGATCAATTCTCTACCGTAGTTTTCTTAGTTATTTGTCGTTCATCTGCCGTTTCTTTCAATTATTAGTTGTTGCCGTTGCTTTCAATTATTAGTTGTTTTCCGTTTGTTTAGTATTTATTTTAAGTGTTGTTTTAAATAATGCTTCATAATGGATATCAAAGGCTGTGGTATTTGTGGACAAAATAATCAATCATCTATTCCATCTATATCAAGTTCCGATGGTTAGTACAAAACATTCAATACACATGTACTCAAGTTCAACTGGTCAATATAACGCGAGATTATTCTGACGCTGATAAAAACAAAAGTTCATCTTGCTCAGTTTTTACTTAGATTGAAGTTATATTTGTATTATTTGCTGCTTGCTTCCCAGAATTTCTCATTTTTACATATTTATTTTAAGTAGCAGATTAGTGAATAAAAGTTCTTTCGGGAGAGTGTTCTCAAACACGGTCTTGTCGTACAGCGCCATAATAGCCTGCGCTATTGATAGCAATCGTTCTTATGAATTGAAATTACAGGTTAATCTGGACTATGGAGGGTCCAATTCATTTCGAATTACACACTATAATGCTCAATAAACTGAATATTGACGTACTATTTTTTCCATGTCTTTCAACTCCATTACCTCTCAAGTCGATACCGATATTTCAAAAAATTTCATAAAATTATCTGAAGAAGCACCGAATAGTAGAAATTTGAATCCTGATATTAATTTCTCATAACATCTATTTGTAACGTATGTATCAAGATGCATATCTGTATTTACGTCTAAACAGAAACAGACAAACTCGTGCAATTTTCGACAGAATTCGTGTATCTTTATCCTTCAGGTAGTGTTGAAAAAAGAAAGCATCATGCTGACTCTGCACGAGTTGTTCTAGAGAATTCGCTAAAAGAAATTTCGTCAGACTTCATAATGTCAGGTGTCTAGAGTTGCTGGCTTGACGCTATCTGTAAAGAAATTACAAGAATGTGAATTTCCCTAGATGTCATTATCAAGTGAGCCGTATGTCTAGCGTTCCTGACGAAAACATTAACATTGTACTGGTATAGAAGTCATTTCACCAGGAATATGTGCATCTTACTCGGAGGGCTACCTTCGGTTATAATTGCAAGAGTGCATGAAAATTACCGAAAATTTTGCAAGAAAGTGTGATATGTAAAAATTGCATGTTTATTTTCATATTTTGGCGAAAGTGCCCGAGTCCGAAGGACGAGGGCGCTTTTACAAAATATGAAAATAACCGAATGCAATTAGTATAAGATATCACGCATGAATGCAATATTATCTGGTCATTTTTATGCACGAATGTAATTCATTGGAATATTCCACGAATAAAGAAACTCTCAAGGAAATGTTATTTTTTGTTCATTTATACTTTCCTCTCTAGATTGTATGGGGCACTCACCAAAACGCGAAATGTTTTTCTATTTTTGAAGCCTTTCTGACATTTATTCGTGTTGTTTACTGACGTCTAGCGATACGGTTTCAAATGTGTTGTTATGGTGACTTGATACAATGCAATTACCGCTGTAAGTTTTCGATAATTGCGTTGCTCTTATGGGACATAGGGAAATATTCATTGAAAGACATTTCTCTTGAAATACATTTTTGACGAATCATTATCGCCCTAGTGCTATAATAGTTATTTATGTACCAAGGGTGACTTAAGGGCGACTACCTCTGGCCCAAGAGTTTTTTAGTCGCCCATGGGCATATACATCTGTTTATACCCGTGATGCATACCAACTTTCATGTCATATTAATCCTTTTTGTGTCAAAAGGTGATTATTTGCAGGAAAATCAATGATTCTATTTGATTTTGAATAGATATTATGGGTTCTGGGTAAACAATTGAAATTGAAACTTAAAACGCCGAAAAATTTGTGTCTTTTGAGCCAGGGCGCGCAATAATCTGAACTTTATGCCCGCTCGGTCAGATTATTTCCCCATTTTTTTTTTATAATAGAAAACACGATAGAAACCCCCCCAGTGGGTAGCAAAATCCCTTACAGTAATCCCATTTGAATACCTGATGGAGAGATAGGCGTCACGAGTTTTATTTGATTCTAAATTTTCAACAACTCTGAGACGACAATAATCACAAAAAACAAATGACAAAGTCAATGAGTTCGAGGTATATTTGGTCTAAGCCTGGAAATAGCATTCAAATGCACTTGCTATCATTGTTAACATATTTTAAAGTATAGTTCATTTCAAGATTCAAAGCACGGAAACATTGAACAATGCTATTGGTGAAAATGCTAAACTATATTGCATAAATATTTTTTCATTGCGGCCCTGGTAGAATATTACATTCGCGTGCTTGTATATTCATTTACTGAATTTTACTCGGAATTTTAGATTGGAATATACTTTAGTCATACAGTCTTTTCCAAGGATTTATATTTTCTCAGATGTGATCAGTCCAATCTCGGCCTGGTCCTATATTTTATTAGAATCGATTAGAGTGATTCAATAAAATCCAATCTAGTAAGTGCTCAATGTCAATATTTTGGTGCATAATAAAGATTTCCAACAATCAATTAATCAATTTATTCATTTATATACGGGAAAACTCCAATTCTGTTCACAAAATACAATTTTATAACAATACAATTTTATAACCTAGTATTCCGATAATAAAAATGATAAACTTTTCTCAGTGTAGTTATAACTACTCAAACGTGCAAACGTGCCATTTTACTTGATTACAACCGCTAACAATCAAGATGTTGACATAAACAATCAACCTGATTTTTGTCTGTTTAGAACTGAAATATTGATGAGTACTACTACCAATATTCCTAATTAACACCGTCTGAATAATTTTCAGAAGGTGGATACATAACGGAGTTCCATCTTTGGGTTTTCTCTCTGTTGAAAATGAAAGGAAGATTTTAATTCTTATATAATTTATACCTTCAGGAAAAACTGGAATACTTGTCAGCCAATTCTACATATACTGCAACAACGTATTGAGGCATATCCCCAGAACAGATTATATAAGATTTAAAATATTTTTGATATCACTCTCAGGAAAGAAAACCTAGAACTGACAAAATTACTAGTGAAGAGTGATGTAGTTACTCTGTAGTGAATATTATTAATAATTTAGTTATATCTTCAAGGCAATATATTTTGATATTGTGCTAGTTGAGTGACCCGACACTTAGGAAATAAGGTATACACAACGTGCAGAAATCTTTAAAAGCTATGTTGAAATCCAGAAATCCAACGTGAAAAACTTATATCACAAGGCAAATTGTGAAATCTCTCATGTGTTATGTACACGTACCTTAAGCTAGTTGAGTTGGCAAAGTTGCTATCAATATGGATATAGATGAGTTGACACACAAGGAGGGTCGATGTTCTTTTTTTGTTCCATGTCTGAACGGTTGTGACATTATTCTTCATATTGGGATTTCCAGATAAGCGATACGCCCTCTGGTGAAAAGTTTCAAGCAATGTCAAAGTATCGTCAAAGTGGTGCTTATTAGTTGACGTCTTGGTCAAAATGGCGCAGCCATATGATTTTGAAATTTTGAAATATGATTAAAACTATTATTAATGTTTATCAAGCACAATTCATGGTTAACGTTCATACGAAAAGTGAAAAAACACTGAAAACTGTAATAGTCGCTCACAAAATTTCTCGATTTGGATGTCCCAACTCAAACTAGCAATATATGATGATAGTTTGGCCAGATAGGTCTCGAGATGGAGCCAGAACCGAAATAGAGACGAATATAAATGGAAAGTATGGTGAAAGGATACCTAAAGCCTTCTACTCGAGCTCCAGAGAGGAACTGAACGACGGTATCGTGGTAGAAAGCGATCTTATGACCTTTCAAACACCGAAGTCATGTCTGACTCCAATATGAAAGACAGACAATCGAAAATGACAAAGTTAGATTGATTATTCTGTTCCAGCTTTGCTCTTATCGCAATTGAGATCACAGCAAGGCCATATCGAATGCAAGTGATGATATATGATGATAGTTCGGGCAGATAGGTCTCGAGATGGAGCCAGAACCGAAATAGAGACGGATATGAATGGAAAGTGTGGTGAAAGGATCCCTAAAGCCTTCTACTCGAGCTCCAGAGAGGAACTCAACGACGGTATCGTGGTAGAAAGAGATCTTATGACCTTTCAAACACCGAAGTCATGTCTGACTCCAATATGAAAGACAGACAATCGAAAATGACAAAGTTAGATTGATTATTCTGTTTCAGCTTTGCTTTTATCGCAATTGAGATCACAGCAAGGCCATATCGAATGCAAGTGATGATATATGATGATAGTTCGGGCAGATAGGTCTCTAGAGTGGTGGTCTTAGTTGGAGTTTTCTTAAATGTGGCGCTTCGATCTTAACTTGAAATCCCAATATCGTATAGTGAAAGTTCCTCAAAAAAGTGATAATCTCTAATGAATTCTGCAAGTCCAATTTCGAATACAGAAATCCCAGTGTGAACCTTGAAATATCAATAGAATTTCTTTCTGACGTTTCGCTAGCGCGAGTGGCCAACTTCTTCAGAGGCTTCCTCATTTCCGATGACTAAACGTTTCGATTTCTTAAGGCATATTTATATTGATGCAGGTAGTCGGGAGTGTTAATTACTTCTATCTGGTTCGGGGAATAATCATCATTATTAGTTGCCGCACTACCTGCCGTGATTTCATTAGTTATTCTTGATTTCCTCAGAATGGGATTCCAAATTCTGTTGAGACTCAACGCTTTTTCGTTACTGTTCAAATTGTCCGTGTGTTTGTGGATCTCTATGGCCTCCCGTACCGGTCGGCTATGGTAACCTTGGTTGGGGCAATCAGTTTCGCATTTTCAAACAGAATCCTGTGGTTTACCCCACTGAAAGCATGTTCCGCCACAGCAGACTTGTCAGTTTCCTAGCCTGCAGTTTCTTTCATGCTCTTTGAGCCTTGTTCCCATGGATCATTTTATGGTACCGATGTATACCTTTCCACAGGTGCTCGGTATGCGATAAACCCCTGCTGCTGACAGTGGGTCTCTTTTGTCTTTAGCCGACCTGAGGCTTTGTTGGATCTTCTAGGTCAGTTTGAAAACTGTTTCTATGTTGTATTTCCCCACGAGTTTCCCAATTCTGTATGTGACCCTCGGGTCACCGTGGAACTCTTCAGTTTCATGGCCCTGTTGATCTCAGGTACATTGTATCCATTTGACCTCAAGGTCACTTCATGTGTTCCAGTTCTTTCCCTAGGTGCTTTGTTTCACATATTGTTCGAGCACGTCGAGTAGATGATATGACTCCTCTCTTTCGGCTGGGATGGTGGTTCGATAGAGCGTGCAGGTACCTATCCGTGTGCATGGGTTTTCGGTATACTTTGTGGGTTAGTCCAGCACCACATCGTTCGATCAGAACATCTAGGAATGCTATCTGCTGGTCCTGTTCGGTTTCCATGATGAACTTGATGCTGGGGTGTTGGTCAGTCATCGGAATAATAGTCAAGATGAGTGAGCCTCTGAAGAAGCCATCCACTCGTGCTAGCGAAACGTCAGGAAGAAATTCCAAAGAACTACGGCCTTCAACTCCGAAAAAAAGTAATGATACTGTCCTATTTGAATTTCATAATTCATTTGTCAAAACGGAATGAAGTGTAAAAAAGTCCTTGTACTGTGCACGTTTTTATTGTTACTCTTGCTTTCGTTGAGTTTAGTTTCATACCTCTAGTTACTTTTATCAAATGCAACCTTTCTATCAGGCGGCCTTGTCTATAAAGATCTTGTGTATTGACGATTATATTCCTGAAGGAAATATTCCACCAGTTCAGCCCAAGGCCGTTGGTGCAGAAATTCACTCGTAACGTGCCGCCTGTGTGGACTTGAAGCTTTGGAAAATCACATTTGCATCACCACCTACTGTCAAAAAAGTAAACTCTCAACAAGATTCCTCAGATCGAGAGGATTTGAGTAAAATAAAAACAGTTAACACACCATGGTTTTTATGCATCTTGAGTAAACACCCACTATCAAGGTCATGTAATGGAACAGTTGGCGACGGCGCGGGTTTCTTTTGTTTTTATTAACATTGAATTTGCAACTCCTTGAAAGTAAGAGGTAGTTGGTGCTGATGCCATTTCTTGCGACTTAGTAGTTGAGGTCGCCCGAGTTGATACACTTTATCGTTCCTTGTTTGTAACTATATTCTCTCATGTATAGATCGAGTAAAGTATCAAAAGACATTTTGTTGAACACTCTTTTCCCACTGTTACGCCACTGAGTTCTTGAATGAACGGCACACTTTCTGAACACAACCTTATTCCAATAAGCACTCGTGAAAATACACCTTAAAAACATCGAAATGTAGTGCGTTGGTGTTAACTTTATTGACAGTTCGCCGATGTTTATTGTTTGGTTCTCACAAGACGAATAACTAACTCTGCTAAGTATTCACAGAATGGGCCGGTTTCAGTTTCCCAAGAAAATCTTCAACTCATTGAAGTGGAATACTTTTCAAAAACTAAATGGAAATCATGAAAATCCATATTGAACAAATAATATACAGTTGATTGTAAGGTTTTCACATATTAAGGATTTACTGAACCGCGACACGTGTTTCGCAACACAATAGCTTCCTCCTTGAAAAATTTAATGTTCCTGCTTTAACGTTATAATATTTCAGGAACAATGAATAGTCAGCCGGATTAATTTTTTTTCTTCCAAATCAATCCATAATGACAGACATATCATCTGGACCAATGCAAAAGGCCACCATTATCCTCGGTTCGCTAAATCTGCTCAGAGCACATGATTCTCGAACCCAATGATCACTCACCTCACGTGTGTTGGGCGTAACTGGTGGGTAATTTCACCGGCGCGCCTTCTGAATATGCCAGTGTCTCGAAGAATTTATTCAACTGGAGTTTTTTGTACCAAAACAACTATTGATGAGAATAATAATGATGAGTTACTCACCCTCTTTGACGCTCTGCACGTAGATGGGATTGTCTCCGGACACCTTCATGCCGTAGCCCTTCTCGTCGCGGTTGACGACCACCCGCACCAGGTGCGGTTGGCTCTGAGCGTGATCCAAGAGGGAGGCGGGCCGCCCCTGCGTGCCCGCGGGCGAGCAAGGACTCGGAGACGGCCGCCTCATGGAGCCGCCGCCGTTCACGCACTTCGAAGGCGATTGAGAGCTGAAACAACGGTTGAAATATGTTCATGTGATAGGAAACGAATATATACTTAAAACCTCATGAAAAATTCAACAACTTCCAGGTGATACAAAAGATGAATTCGAAAAAACATTACATTGGTCAAAGTGGGTGAGCTATATAAACTCGTTTCAAAGAGCATTATGCTCAATTTCAGGTGTTGGGCTTCAAAAGCATTTCGAGAACAGCGGCTGCATAAGTATTTGAGACTGGCCTGAACGAATTGTTCAAAAGATGATTTGATTTATCTTCAAATGCGCCAACCGACTATGTCGAATATTTTTAATTTTTCATCGTCAACCACTAAAAATCACCAATCACAAATTATGAAATAACGTGCAGGGTTGACTGTCGAATGACCATTACGCAAGAATTGCTAGTCAAACAGAAAACAACTGATTCCATTGGCATCAAGGTTAGCGACTTGTATTCATTCATAATACCTTCCAACGAGTTCTAGGAGACTGCAATTTTCAAGAGCACTCAGAATAGCGCATAGCATAATAGATATTCTGCTCGAATATGCGAAACAAACAAGTCATTCATCGAGAACTGATGAATACGGGTGCGAATCTGAAAGTTTTTGGCCGTAAACCGAATTCACTTAGTTTTTGGCGTTATAATTTCCGAGCACGTCCACAACCAGGGTGGGGCGAAATCTGATTTTTATTAAAAAAATAAAAAATCATTGATTTTTTTTAAATCACGATTTATTTGATTTTTTAAATTTGAATATAAAATTTGAACATTTTGATTCTTTGAAATTATTGTTGATTATTTTAATGTATAAGTCTAAATATTTCAATACAATTTGCGTCTCAAAAACTTGTGACAACGCATTTGTCGCGCTTCTTGCAAGACAATTCTTGTCGCGATTTGTTTTCCTTCTGTGCTATACACTCGCTATACAGTGCCGAGTGAGGCACGAACACGAAAGCGTTTGTTGTGCTTTTTGCAAGAATATTCCTGTCGAGGCTTGTTTTTCTTCTCAACCTATAAATTGACGTTGCCCAACAATTTCACGCATTTCGCTAGTTGTACACTCGGATATTAGAAACAGATTAGGCATAGAAAAAGGAGAAAAACTCGTGTTTTTGTTAAAATTGTATGACGAAAATGAATAGACTGAAAATATACAGTAATAAAATTTAGGTGTTACGTTTAGTTTAAGAATTTGGAATTATGTACTTCTTTTTTGTTGTTTTTGCTAAAAGCAGATACATCTTTTGACCTTCGAGAAAACTCTTATAGGTATTATGTTGTTATCTGGTTCTGAATAAAAAAACAAAAATTGATTCAAATCATGATTTTAATTTTAAAAATCAAGCGATTTAAATCATGATTTTAACGACTGTATCTCATCTCAGTAACAAGTTTAACAATTGAAGAAATCATTTGTTGTTGAACAACAATTTATTGGAGAAGGCTTGTGGGTTTATTCAAGTTGCATATATGATCTTGGGCAACGCTATCGTGGCTGTGATCTAGATGGGTGACCGGTGCTACTCGGTCGGACTTTTAGCCTTAGCCGGCACAAGTTTCGACTTTCGGAAGATATACGTCTCGAAGGTTTTTTTGCGAGGTCTCAACCGGGTTACAAACGTAAACCGGTTTTCGGTAGCCGTCCTGTCATTATATTAAACAGTGTTATTAAAAAAGGAACATTGATCAAGCACAGCGTTATGCGCGCGCTAAGTCGAATATTCCAAAAATTGGTGGAGATGAGAATTTTGAGATCAACGTTGATTACTTAAGTAATAATATCTACCATCTACCCATTTGTTGATTTGAATACATGACACTCTGCTGAATGGTGAGTAATAAATGATTTTAAATTTTCCAGAAATACTATGATACTCATTTCCTTCTCGTTAAGCATTCGAAACAGTTGGAAAAAGTATTTTTACGCAAATCGCTAAGGAATTTTGACATTCTTGGTAGAAGTTTTCGAAGAAAACGCTCGAGAAAACTTCAAGATTTTCTTACTATAAGAAAATATTATTGCAGTTGTTAGTGATCTACATAAATGAAGGAAAACAGTTTTCATAGTAATCCAAGTAATTTTACATCGCAAATTTTTCGGGCATCTGCGACAGCCGAGGGTTTGACCATTGAGGAAAAATGTGTACCTACACTGGAATTCCCGTAAACCGGAATTCCCTCGGAATTCCCCGGAATTCCTACAAAAAAATATGTCAATTTGAAGAAATATCGATAAAATATTGAAACTAACTGTCGGAAATACTGGAAATTCCGGGGGAATTCCGAGGAAAACCGACGAAATATGAAAGATATATTTCGGAACTTTCGCACAAAAGTTTTTTTTTTGAGATTTCTGAGTGGAACAAAAACTTTTGACTTTCAAGTAGACCATGTCATGATTATGACCCAATCTGAATAATATCGGATTTCACATATCAAAACTTTTCACATTTTCATTGAGGCTGGTATTCATTATATCGGAAACAAAATAAATCGGGGGGGGGGGGGGGGCGGGGGGGGGGAGGGGGGGAGCCGGGAGAAAAAGAGAGAAGGGAGAGAGGGAAAGGGGGGGGGGGGGGGGGGGGGGGGGGGGCGGGGGGGAGATGGACCCCCCGGGATGGAGGGTGGAGAAAGAAAAGGAGAATTTTTTAACAGGGAAAAAGATAGGGACTCGTGAGATGTTTCTTTTGTTCCTCTTTGATTGTTTACTATAATGTAATATAACAAAAACTTTAGCCACAGCAACGCGTGGCCGGGTCAGCTAGTCATCTATATGATGCAAGTCACAATCGTAAAATAAAGGGAACGGATCGTCTGATTCCACTCAGGTTTGTTTTATTAGCATCATTTTCCTGAGATTTTTCCTTATAGAATCAAGTTCTGAATCCGTAGTAATAAGTATCGAAAAAATACAATTTGTCATTGAAAAAAATACGGTATTTTATGGTCTATTGAGTAAGTTCTATTATTTTCAACCGCCAAATGATTACGGGATACTCAATCTGTGGAGAAAATTCTTTTTATACGTTTTTGTCATCGCTTATAAAGCGAAAATAAACTGTTTCCCGAAAACGTATATTCCATAATATCAATAATTATTGATAATCCTTCAACATTACCTACTAGGAAAATTTTAAAAAAATTCACCGGTGTGTTCACCCTGTATAAACTCAAATGAGAACGGTTGACACTGAACCACAATATATCCGATCATCTTTTTATTACAAACCTCTAAATTATATAAAACCGTCCGAATAACATGATGGAGCTGCAAAGAAACTTCAGAAATCATACAAAGACTGCAGTCATGGACTCAGATCGTATAACGCGAGCTATAACCGTCTTATTTCAATTTCGGTAACCGCTGGCAACAATGTAGACAACCTGTGTTTTGTCTGCCAATTATGATCTAGTCTCTCTTCCACAATCAAGGGCGACCCTTCGTCTAGTTGAGTGAAATTTCAAGACACGTCATTTCTGAAATATTGAGGAAAATAATGGCAGCCGCAGAGTTTGACCCCAAAAACAAACACACAAACTACGACACAAAGATTTTTGGGCTGTTACACATGCCCAATTCATATATATTCGAATCAGAATGAGGTTCTATTCCATTGAAAGAAGTTATCGGATTATTTGAAAAACCTACCTCCAACCACACCCCTCTCGAGGCCGCACAAACTATAAAACAAAGTTTTTTGGGTTGTTTCGCATGCCTTATTTATATATTCGAATCAGAATGAGGTACTATTTCACTGAAAGAAGTTATTGACTCATTTGCAAAAACTTCCCCAACACACCCCTCCAGGGACATATTAGATGTCTATCAGATCATGAAGATTGTTGTCATCAGGCTTATTTGTCGCTAACAAAATGTATTTCAAATTGGAAATTCGCCACAAACTCTTTCAAAACAAAGGTCCTAACATTCTTCGTCCTGTGGAAGTGGATTACTTCACACCGGTGTTTTGTTTTTGAATTATGATTTTATATAAATATTGAAATTTTACTGTATACTTTTTTATTATTGCGCGAATAAATTGAAGTTACGTAATAATATTCCCTATAGTTTCTTTATAAATTTTTTTGAATTCCCCGGAATTCCCTCGGAATACCCCGGAATTCCCATGTGGTCAACCCCTCGGCGACAGCCATCTTCAGCGGCGTGGTCTTAGTGGAACTCCTTCTTGTGAGTCTACTACGACTAATGGCAAATCTGGAGGTACTTTTTTGTAAATATCTTGTGGTTGGACCCTTGTACGTCGGATTCTGTATTTTTGTCTGGCTTTCAACGGGATGCCAAATTTTTTTCAAGTTCAGTCCCTCTTCCTTCCTGTTGAAGTTTTTCTTATGTTCATATATCTCCGAGTATATCTCAACAACTTCACGGTACAAGCGAGTGGAATAATGTGTTGTTGTTGAGAGGATTGAAGTTATCAAATCGAATATTATGATTAACGAGAAGGGCGAGTTCGGCTACAGCTGATTTTTCGGTTTGTCCCAATCGACAATTTTGACTGCTCACTAATCCGTGTCTTGAAACTACGTTTGGTGGTTCCTACATATACTTTTCTTGATGGGCACAGAATCCTTTACATCTCATCATGAGGGTCTCTTGGGTATTTAGCAGACCTCAGATGTTCCTGTATTTTCCTCGTGGGATTGTCAAGTCCGAAAAACTTGCGATGTATCAACACCTGCCATGAAAGCCTACATTCTTCCAAACAATTTTATTGCGCATTTTAAATTACCATTTATTTGTGAATGGAATCATTTCCGATTTTTTCAAAATTAGTTTATATCTGTAGAATTTTAACGATTTGCGGAAAAAGAGTATGTTGACCTAGTACTAAAAGCCACATTCCTGGATACTGACAGGCGTCCAAGAATGTTACGCTTTTCCTACCTGGTAATCAATATGCTATTCATGATACTCGTTCAACCAAATATTAGGTAAAATAATATATTGGCCTCCTTTGATGAATTTCAAATGCTCATCCTATAGCTAAACAATCAAAAATCTTAATTATTAATCACGTTCAAAATGTAGAGATTTAAATACTTAATTGGCACTTTCGAAGAAATCTTCAATAACATCTGGAGACTGTAAGAATAGTGTCATACAACCATTACCTGAAATCATCTGAAACTGCACAATAAACAGTTAGGTGAACAATAATATGACCTCACTTTTTCCATTCGAGACTTAGAACCATCTTTTTCACGCCCAGTTTTTCGGTACTAGTTTCAAAATTTTAGGTAAATAGTGGTGGGTTATTATTCTGAGGTACTCGCCTTTATAAGCGGGATATGTACAGGTAAATAAACACCTTTCTACTTATTCATTAACATTATTTGTTAATTTCGAATCTTGTCAATATATTTTCCTTGAATGAATATTTACATTTTGGACAATTGAGTAGGCATTACTTGATTGATTGTGACCAGGTCAGGGAAGTGTAACTATAATTATCAACAATAATAATACTCAAGTATTTTCCCAATGAAAAAAGCTTACATTGAGGAATTTTTTCTTCTTTCGATGCTTCGAAACTCTCTCTCTTTCTCTGAAAGAATCATATCCAGGATGGATGTAGGCAAAACTGGAAAGAGATTTTACACTTACTATACTACTTTCCAGGCCATGTTGAAAATTAATTTACTTGAATTACAAGAACAGCTTACTCTGAATCTGACATAGAAACTATTGCAAAATTGTTTTTACTAGAGTACTCTGGGGAATACTCCCATAAGGACAGAGAGGTAGACCGAGAAATGTCAATTTGACTCACGGATATCAAAGAGAAAATGCAATTCAATTCAATCCCGAATACAGGAAAACATGATAGACTGTACTTTTGTCTTCATGTATATCCAGATGCATATCAGTGATCTGACACCATTGGATTATGATAACAATGATGTTACATAATTACACTAATCATTAAGTACATCAATGACACAAAGGTGGTAATGACATATGTATTTTTCTGATATATGTGGTAGATAAGAATGAACAAGTCATTAATTACACCAAAGAGTTAATAAGTGTTCATGATCTGGTATTTGTGATAGATAATGATATGTTTGAATGTGATTATTTTGTGGTGGATGAATTTTTTTCTTCAGGTTTTTTTGGCTTCTCAGCCTACCACAATCTGAATAAATAAGAATTAATATTGGAATTCATACAAGGGTAGAAGGGCAGATTTCTAATTTACCCCAAAAAGTTTGTGTGTTAATTGAAAAACAGTTCCTTCCAATGGAACATGCTCTTTTTGTCAGCACTGGTATAGATTTCAATATTACCTAATTCCCATTTTTCAGATCGTGGTAGGCTCAGTGGTAGGTTAAGAACCCAAAAAAACAAGATAGAAATAATAATGTAGTCAAAACAGCATTGAGCCTAGGCAATATTCCATTCACCTTCAATGAAATTTTGAAGATATTTGAACCAACTATGAAACTGTGACCTCGCTGTAACCAATTGGAACCCTCAGTAGTCTATAGACAGATTAGAAACATGTGGGTGGTTAAAATATAACACTGATATATAGAGACTCATATTTTGGTATAATATACTTGACAATATGAGCAGAAAATGGTATACTCCACAAATTCTTCAGTTGAAATATGGGATCATCAAACTACTAGGAGAGCTTAAATATTTGAGGAAACAGACGAATTTATTTGAGTTCACTCTAACTTCCGGAAATATTTTTTAAATGAACTCAAGAGTAAGTATAAACATCCTTTATCAATTCAAATCGATATGTGTATCTAATTTTAATGAACATATATCAACTATTATAGGAATACTAATGTTATATACCAGCCCAGCATCGTTTAACATCTTAGGAATAATGCACTTCTCAAGTTACCCATTTCAAACTTCAGACTGAGGAATGTAAAATCAATTTTAATGTTTCTCAAGATACAAGCCTTAGAATAAAGGTGTATGTAATAATATGAAACTTTGTATAAGCCTGATTCTTATTCAGAAATAGTTTCAAAATAAATTGTGATAATATATTTACAAGATATGACCCTTATTTCCACTCAACATGTCACATCCTTCCACTAAATTTTGTATTTTATATCCATTAAAATAAAATGAATCTGTCTTGATCTGGGTTCAATATTTATCCATTGAAACATATGTGAAGAAGATTAAGTACATTATAACTTGTTAAATAAATAATTATGAAATGAAGTTATAATATTGGAGAAATTGGAGTAAGGACTCCAGAGACCTATGACTTGTCTCAAGTCTTATTCTAAACAATACCGTAACAAGAGCCAAGCCTAGACGTACGACTTGGAATGTTTTCTTCAGATTTTGACAAGTGAGTAAAGAATAATAAAAATGACGTAAGTGCTAACTAATTGAGCGCCCTTCAATTGTTATTTCTAGGATCATTGAGATCATTCTATTTCTAATCAGCATACCAAACTAGTGACTTACCTTTCAGAGGATGTGGTTGAATGATCCATCACGATCTATATAATCCCATATTTACTTCACACAAATGTAAATAAGCAACTTCTATCAGGGAAATATTTTTATCGGTTTCACTCAATAACATCCCGAGTCTAGGTATACTGTGATTGCACACTAAATACACAAAAAAGTCTCGATCGAAAAATCAATCACTGAAAACATTCGAAATCGTTGAAAAATCGCTTACAAAATACGAGACCAACAAGTGTCAGCCATTTTGAGGTTCACTTCTCCATTAAATTGACAGTGACAAAGACCAATAATAGACCAACCACAAAACACAAATTATGCTCGCACACGCACATACAACATCCAATGTTTTGATGTTCCATGTATGACTTGTCACTTGTCATGGTACAGTCAGTTGATTGCGTAGACCACCAGAATCGTAAAGCGCTATCACAAAGATCAAGCTGATATACAGGGCTATTCACTAAGTAAAGTGGTTATCGCAGTTGCTAACCGTCGTAGCAACTCTGATAATAACTTGCCATAATGACGGTGGTAAGCTGTTTTTCCTTAACAAGATGTCTAAAGCAGTTGCCTGTGAACCACTACTCACAGCAACTGGTCATTATAGTAGCAACTTAAATTGAAAAGTGAATACCATTTTCGCGCTTAGCAACTGACCTTGAACATAACGACAATTTTTAGTCGCTATCCATAACAACTCTGCTTAGTGAATAGCCCTGAATAGTCAAGATAGAGTTGTTAATCGTATGTATGTTAATCAACGTTCATCGAATGAAAATGATGATATGGTATTCTCAGATGTCAAAACAGAGAATATTCAGTGGACGAATATTTGGTTTGTGCATCATAAGTGTCAGGAATTTAAATTTATCAGAATCCTGCATTGGGGTGGTGACTTCTACACTTTAAGATTTCGGAAGTGACGTCAGCAAGTTCCAATATTATTATGGCACAGACAGGTTCCTATTGATCATTGAGGAACCTTGCCCCCAGATTCTATTTCACGAATTCGATTGTCGAATAGCTCAGACTGTGACTGTAGCATGAGCTGTACCGACAATATACGCATATTCTAAACAAGGGAGCATCTCGTTCTACCCAAATTTCGTAACACCCACAGTGCATAACACCCAAAGTGCGTAACACCCAAATGTCATAACACCCAAATTTCGTTATGCCCACACTCACCGAACATACCCGAATGAAGCGCTGTTGCCAAATTCATCCTTCTTTTAGGTTAGGTTAGTTAGGTTAAGTTAGATTGGGTTAACAGGAAATTGCAGAATATCCGGTAAATTTTGTAACAGTGCATCATTCGGGTATGTTCGGAGAGTGTGGGCATAACTAAATTTGGGTGTTATGACATTTGGGTGTTACGCACTTTGGGTGTTATGCACTGTGGGTGTTACGAAATGTGGGTGTTACGCAGCGCACCCCTAAACAATTCGATAATCGAATTCGTGAAATAGAATCTGGGCTCAGAATGGACGCTGGTAGCATGCCATGTTGCCTAAAGACAATGGCCGCGTCTAACAACTTACATAGGTTAAAGCCGCTTCACAAAAGTTGACATTCCACTATGGAAAACTGTTAAATTTAAATTTAGACCAATCAGAAAGCTATCTGATCGTCGTAAGATCGGATTTCGGATCTGTCTGAATCCAGCCTAACACAGATAACACACCACTTCTCCCGAGCGAATCGTTAGTGACCGTGAGACCTCGGAAACTCGGAACGGCAATCCATACTCCATCTAGAAGTTGAGTACTGCTTCACAGCCACAGCACAGCATACCTAACAATTGTTAGGTATGCTGTGACTGCGCCAAGAGTCACAGTTTGCGATTCGTAGAGAAAAATTTGGTAGTTTCGCGAAAGAATTGCTAGAAAATTGGGTTATTTGTGTGTGTGATTCATAGTAATTTCAATACCGAGTTTTGGGTGCGCTGTATTGAGCCTACATTTCGTAACACCCACAATGCGTAATACCCACATTTCGATACACCTACATTCCGTTATCCCCACATTTCCTAACACCCACACTCTCCGAACAAACCAGAATCATGCACTGTTGCGAAATTTACCGGATAGTCTGCAATTTTCTGTTAACCCAATCTAACACCTAACTAACCTAACCTAAAAGAAGGATGAATTTGACAACAGCGCATCATTCGGGTATGTTCGGAGAGTGTGGGTGTTACGAAATGTGGGGGTAGGGATAACGGAAAACGGAATGTAGGTGTATCGAAATGTGGGTGTTACGAAATGTGGGTGCAACGAGATGCTCCCCCGAGTTTTTACTTTCAAAGGATATAGTTAACAATGTTCATCGAAAACATGAAAAAAATACATAGGAGAGTGACAGAGTGGATTTCTTTTAATTTTCAGACGTATGTGTATTGAAAAATGATAAAAATTGATGAAGTTTCTCACCTTATCTGCAACCTTTCCCATAATAACTCGTGTTTTCTTCGTTTCGAATAGAACTTGATTTCGTTTCGAAGAACTTTTGATTGGTCTTATTCTAAATGAAAAAGTTTTAAAAAAAAGATATTCTAACAACAAAACGTCAAACAAATGTGAAAAGCACAAAGCCGTTATCGAAAATACTTTATTTGGCTCAATCATATCAGACACGATTTGGTAAGAATTAAAAATAAACAAGAATAACCCTACGATTACAGGAATCTAAAAAAAAGTATGTTACATTTAAAAACTACGATCCAACAGAAATAAAATACTGAACCAAATCACACACGACATAGTCGGTACAACGCAAAAAACGCCATTATCAACTTTGATAAATGGGTAAAAAAAGTCATGAGGCAACTTGATATCCAAAGTCGGCGAATCAACCATTTTTCTAAGCTTCTGGCTTGATATATCATAAAATACCACTTGAGTTTTCAAGCCCATCTCGAAGAATGTGGATCGTGATTGATTGCTGAACGCAAACGACTGATTAACGAAATCCAAAGAATAAGAGACTCCCAGAATTTTCTCCTGATTCATCAAGTCCTCTATATCGAGTTTTGAATGATAAATATCGATAGTGATATGATTAATGAGTCGGGAACAGGAAACAAAACCATCCTTGGGGTTGAATGATCCCAGAGTTTCATTGAGTATCACATCAGGATGGACCTCGTGCAAAAGCTTCAGCCAGTTTTTGAGAACGCCAGCGTTGGAGTTACCGAAGGAACCTATGACTCTGTTTCCATCCAGATTCCATAAATCTATGATCGTTTTTTGTATTTTTCTACAGATCTCAGTAGCGTTGAGTGTTTTGTTACCACTGGGAAAACTTCGTCTCAATCTACAATTCGTTAATAAGTTATAACCAAACTCTATCGTCAAATACGTTTGGTCAGTGGCTATGCAATCGCCATTTCCATTCTCCGGGATGACCAGAAAATTCTTCGAGAATTTTAGCGGATCTCTTTTTATCTTCAACGACTCATGCGTTTTATTCCCGGTATTTACCAGCTCTCCAGTTAGAATGGGTTTGCCTATCATATAACCAGGATTTCCACTCATAATCCTGGAAAAGTTTCTCGTCTGGTTGTTCCACCAAAAGTTGACAGAGAACTTCTGAGGGAACTCTAGATCTTTTTTTCCGAAAGAGTTGGTGACATTCTCCAGAGTCACAAGAAGAGTGATTTTACTGAACCCCAAGTGTCCGTGGTAGAAGTTATATTCCACTGTTTTGACTACATTCAGGCAATCATTTTTGATCTCCCTCAAATTTAAACTGCATTTGACTCTCATTCTGGTATCGTTTTTTGTTACGTTCACGCAAACTTTGGAAAGGCCGTCACATATTTTTGGAACTATCGGCAAACAAATATTTCTCGGACAGTCCTAAAAAATATTGACGGCTATAATAATTGTTACTGGTACAAGAGAGGATATTTGAGAAAAAAGTTGGACATTTACCTGGAATATACCGTGGGTATATTTCGAGATATTAACCAAATTAGGAGCAGCAACCACGTAGATATCTTCAAAGAAACTCCTCAAGCTGAGGTATGGATTTTCTTCGCTTATATCAGTTTGTACACAATCGTTCTCCATGTTTTTCATTAACATAACATCTTCCTCCAGCATACATGTGTTAGTAACGAATTTATTTGGTAAATCTGAATGAAAAAGATATGTTAATCAATTATTGATCGTCAACTGCAAGGTACTAACTCACGAAACTTGGTGATACCACTTTTTCGAACCAACCAAACGTTGTTTCCGTAGTGAAATTTTTCATTGATATTGAACAAGTTTTTTTGGTGAGTCTCAGTCGGATGATTGTGCCAAACAAATTTATCGATTTTTTCCGATCGTGCTTCATCGAAAGTTTTTAACGGCTAAAAAACAAGTGATAATAAAATAATTATAAAAGATATAAAACAATTTGTGTAATAATTGAAAGAACAATATAAAAATGTAATAAAATGTTTTATAAATAAGAACCGAGATAAGGTAACTGATGACAATACGAGATTTAACCGATCTCGACTGTCAAGAGTAGATATTTTTCGATTTTCAAGAAAGTTGTGGAGGAGTAATTTTCATTTCAGTTCATTGTAATTCCGTCTTATTTCGTTTTCATCACTTCCAATCTAATGAAATGAATGGCAAGTATGTTTTTTTGGAGTGAGAATAAAACTATAAGTATAAAATAATAAATGTGAATAAGAATCTGAAATACACGGGGACAGTTGATCAGAAACGATTTGAAAAAATGTGTTGCAAAAAATACAAGAAATCCGCAGAAAATGAACAAGTTTCTATATAAAAAAATATTGAAAGCATAATGTTGAGTGCTTTTCGATTGTTATTATCTACAATCGTCTCGAGGTGATGAGGGATATCAAGGCGAGGTCGATTATATTCCACGCTTCACGATGAATCGTTTCATCGGTAACTGTATAGAAAATACATATACTCACTTGTTTTCGTTGTATTGTGTACATTGGTGGTAAATTACTCTTTATTACACAGAATAATCCGTTCTGGTTTATATGCCATTCGACGGGGGTGTTATTGATATAAATGTATTTCATATATTCACAATATCTCGTATCATAATGTCTGTTTTCCGATTGGCAGTGGCTAAAAACTTGCTTATCGTCAGAGGAGCAGTCTTCGTCACAGCAGCAGTTTATATCACAAACATTCATCTAGAAATAAAAAGGAAAAAGAGATAACAGCAGTAACGGATTAGAAGTTTTGGCGCTTTGAGCAGTAAGTATTTTGCCCCCTCCCACAGAAATGTTTCCTTACCACCTTTTCACATCATATTGTGAAAGAACAGTCGGGCGCCACTTTTTTTTGTAGACATTGTTTATCAATCAAATCGCCTGTAAGTATAATAGCTAGATGAGTAGTTTTTTGAACTAGGAATTCCGTAAAAACAGTACCGACAGTTAACCTATTGCCTACTTTGCTAGTCCGCTAAAGACTTTTCATCAAAAACAATGATCGAAAAGCTGCTCAAAGGAAAACTTTAAAATTTATTTTTTTTTAATTTATTTTATTTATTAAGACACTTCTTCGGCGATTATCAGTTTTTGGCACAGATTAAAAGAAAAAAACGATTTTTATATGAGCACCAGGGCACTGGTGTCCATCTGGTTTGCTGAATATGTCACGGGTACAAAACGAAATCTAATGAGCAATCCTACCCAAGGACAGAATTCGTGTTTTCAAGCATATGTAGGTACTGTTCACCTGATAGTTATCTATATTTTGGGAAACAACAAATCGTTTCGACATAAATCTGAAATGATTTCCTGAAGTCCTCGATAAGAAAAGCATATTCTTACCTGTAGATTGCAAGTACATGAACCGTACTTCGATTCCTTCAGATCCATCTCGGTAAGTTCAGGATTGGCACTTTTTGCTGGTTCAGCGGTGGTCGAATTTGGCATTTCTGTCGAATCAGTCTCAAATGTAAGAGATATATCGGTAGTGGTTGAGTTCAACTCAGCATCAGTTCCTTCAGACGGAGTTACTTCCACCACAACAGTGGTTGTCGATTCCATTACCGCCTCAGCATTTGAATTTCGGGTGGCAATATAAAGAACCACAACCATCAGAAACATTATTCTCGTTCTATCAATCATATTCCACACCGTAATTGTTGAAGTTCCTCAACAGCACTGTTAATTCGAAAGAAACTACTCCCATAGCCTCAGTAGAGAGCTTGTATCTCTCTGCAGGCGACAAGACCTGATCAGGATATCTCAGTTGTACGCCGCCCCCCAAAAAATACTGAACGAAACGTTCTTTTATGGTACCAAACGGTCTCCAAGTGTAGCAGTCTAGAGTGTGAGTACCTGGACTTGTTGGTACAGTAACGATTCCGTATCCGAATAAATGAGAGCGGCCCAGCCAATCCAAGTGGTAAACTTCGATATATATTTTTGGCCAACCTGAAACATAATTGAAGTTTTTGATGACGAAAATTCCTAAGAGATCAAATCGTACTACTAAGTAGCACTCCAAGAATATTCAGATCTACCATATGCAATATTTCGTGTCAAAGTGTTCAAACCACCCTATTTTATAAAGTAAAAGACAGAACTTTCTTTGTGCCTTTTTTATTTTCCAGGTGAGAACGTTGATTAATAGATTATATCGATTCCCTTTTTCTAGAACAGTTGACTGATTATATTGAATGAATCGAGTTTGAAAAACTCGAAAATGAATTCCGAGAGAATAATAGTCATTATTGCGAGTAGTATACTCTACTTTATTTGCGGCTGATTTATTTATCATAAATAAATGATTCTTCAGTTTCATTCATCTCAATACAAATACACAAACACTACCTACGCGTTTGACACTGACACTTTGGAGTTTGGCTTTATCGTTTCCAGAGTAATACTCAATTCGAGAAATTTTGTGATAGGACTACTAGAGGAAATACAGACTATTACTATTAAATCCTCGTCATTATTCCCTAAGTGCATAATATATGATATTATACTGCAGAAACCATAAGCTATGTATTAGTCCTGGATAAATATAGTTTTTATCTTACTGAGGATACTCTTGGCTGTTGATTGTTTTTTTATTTGAGCTGGCATCATTTGTCAATCTGTCATTTTATTCAATTACGACCATCGCTAGTATTTATGAAATGATTAATTCGATTTGTTTACTCACCTTGAATACCGGAGGTTGATAAATGGATGTCAATGGGAAATGCCCATCTGCAAATATTATCAAACTGTGACCAACTCACTTGAGTTTGACCTTCTTTTTTTCCTTCGATGATTTTCCAATTATTTCCTGAAATTTCAATTCGCGGATATATGCTTATGTATCACCTTTTTCTTCTGAATACAATAATATATCACACCGAAATGATAAATTCTATGAGGAGGAGGCTTCTTACTAGTAATCATTAACAAATCGATTCGATTCTTGCCGAAATTTCGAGAAAATTATAGTAAGGCATATTTGAGGCCTTCTAAGGATAGATTCCCAAAAATGTAAGAGTTATGATCGATATACGTGTATTTCATTCACTTCAGTCAGTGTTGAATGAACCGAAAGGATATGCAATTCCCAAAAATCCTCGTAACAAAAAGTCACCGGTATATTAGACATGACAACCATAGCATCTATCTCTTTTTAGTCTTCGAGTCATTATTTCTCCTCTTAGGAACAGTCTAAACTCAATATTTGCTGAAATTACAAAACGACTGTTAACGAACAGGAGTCGGGTCAGCATATTCGATTTTCGAATTTTCCATTATTGGTTCGGTTGAGATTATTGACATTCGGATGGTTTGAAATGAAACCAATCAACAGGCGGCGGAAAATGTAAACAAAAACTGAATGACTGTTTCAGAGTTCGTGGAACAATAATCTTTGAACGTTATCAGCTCAGATATTTTTAAAAATTCTTAACACTCACGAATAATCAGTGCGTTCCTTTCACAGATATATATGGCCCTATATAGATGTAATTATATTCCATAAATAATTCATACCCAAATTCGATTTTAAATTATTGCATAGATAGGTATTTAATACCTATGCAATTTCTTACATTCGTAGAAATGTATAACTATAACTATAGGTAGGCATACTGCTTATGAATAGAAAATCATTATGTTGATGAGGTACGACTAAGATGGTACGACCATCATATGCGGATTTTGATATTTCACCTTGATTTAGATTTCTTTATTCTTCTATTCGTTTGAATGTGAAAAATAAACTCACCGACTTGAATATGCCACTTGCAAAATAAATGTTGCTTAGGGAAATCCTTTGCTTGATTAATTTGCCCAATAATATGCACTTCGGCCATAGAAAAAAATAGATTTTCGGCAAAGCTTTTATTGTGTACCTATGGTGTATTTGTTTAGATTCTGGCTGTATGTTGCTTAGCAACAGACATTATAGGATGCTTATCAACCAAGTGGGGGATATTGACAACAATACGGAGCAACATCCAAAGTATATTGAATAGCAACCTGTATATATTTTTTAAATTAACGGTTTTGGATCATCCGTTTGTGGTTACATAAGTTTTCAGAAGAAATAGCCAATAAAAGTACAGGCATTTAATTTTTAAAATCAAGATGTCAAACTGTAAAGCGCAAGTCTTCGTAGAACGCAGGCGCATTTTCTATTTTGATGACATATTTTCTTCTGCGCATACCTCCAGACTTGTCAGTTTGTCAAAGAGTTAAGATGGCCGTGACATGAAAGGTATTCACTTTAGTACAAAGTATTTACCTGTATTGTAAACTGACAGTGTCCATTGTACCCAATTATTAATACTACTGACTCTATGGTTTTGATCATCATTTCGAGGATTACCTGTAAGTATGGGTTCAGTAGTTCAGAACAACTCAAATTTTCATCAGTGAATGGGTCAATTTTGGTAAAATCGTTATATATTCTTTCAAAATTTTGTCTCTATTTATCGTTGGCTTCTTCGAATGCTTTTTATCACACTGCAATATTGAATGTTTTTCTTTTCTTCCAAGTTTTTCAAAATGCCCAGAAGGTGTTATGAACAAGATTCATCATCAGGGAAAGAACCACCCCGAAAGAAAAGTTCCAGTGGAATAGCAAACAGTATCCAATTCAAGCAGGGCGAAGTTGTAACTGACCTTTGTTCCAAAAAATGGAGAATAGGTAAACCCATAGGTATCGGAGGGTTTGGAGAAATATATGAAGCAACAGATATCCTTACAAGAGATGTTAAGACTGACAGTTCATTTGTAGCAAAAATTGAGAAACACTCAAGTGGTCCCCTGTTCGTTGAAGTAAATTTTTACCTCAGGATTGCAAAATCACAAATGAGTAAGTAGTTTAATGTGCATATAACCAGAATATGTTGTGGGCAAATAGGTATACTTTATTTCTGAAAATGTGCAACAGTTTTGGTAACTGCAAACATTGAGCAAGATGTATTCAATTTATCAAACCTTGTTTATGTGAGGTATTGAAGTTTGGTATTTATATTCTTTCAAAGTCAATTTGCTGAATATCAGGCAGTGCAATTCATGTAGTTGGTACTAAAATTTTAATTGTAAAATTGTAATTATTTCAATATTATTTTATGATCGTCAAATGGCAGCAACAACTTCTACCAAATATTTATTGTTTCAGTTGAAGAATGGAAGAAAACTAATCATATGAAATTCCTTGGAATGCCGCATTATGTAGCATCAGGCTCTCATTATTGCAATGGTGAAAAATATCGCTTCCTCATGTTGCCAAAATATAAAAGAGATTTAGATAATGTTTTGAAAGAAAAGAAGTTATTCAATATCAAGACAGTTTCAATCATAGCCATTCAAATCCTTGATGTGCTTGAGTACATTCACAGTAAGGGCTATGTACATTCTGACATCAAAGCTTCAAACATCATGTTGGGGAAAGCAACTGAAACTATCCGAAGTCGATCTCGTCCGACTACAAGAAAAACAACTAAATCAGAATATAAACTTGCCAAACCATCAAAGACAAGAAAAGTTTCAGTCAGAAACTTGCGTCAAATAGAAGCTGTGAACTATGTAGATGACATACCCTTCCTGGATGAAGTTCTGGAGAGGCATGAGAAAAAGCGTTATAGTACGTCTCATGGACAATCCTCGCCTGTTAAGAAAAATGATAAAGTTGAATCCGATCGTGTGTATTTACTAGACTATGGCTTAGCTTCCAAGTACTTATTGTCAAACGGCGAACACAAAGAATTCTGTACAGACGAACGAAGGGCACATGCAGGGACTGTTTTATTTTGTTCTCGTGATGCACATAAAGGAGTTCCTTCAAGGAGGTCTGATCTCGAGAGCCTGGCTTATAACTTGGTGTATTGGTTGACTGGTAGTTTACCATGGATTGAGAACTTGGATCAACCGTTGGATGTAGAGAAGAAAAAAATCAGATGTTTCGGAAACTTGAAAAGTTTTCTGGAGCTGAGTTTCAATAATGATTTTCCAAATTTCATTTTGGAATATTTTGAATATTTGAACGGACTACAGTATGAGGTGAGTGGAATATGATGTGTGATTGGTGATAACTGTTCATCATAAAATATCAAGGTGAGAGTAAAATTAATAAAAACAAGCTTCGAATTCTGGAAAAGTTCCTTCAGGTGTTTTCAAAAATGAGTGAGAAATTAATGGTTCGGTATTTTTATTTTTAGATTTTTTCTCCGAGAAAATCAAGACTTTTCTTTGGAGAGTAGAATCATGGGTATTGTTACTCGTACTCAAACCTGAAATTAGGATAACTGAAAATCGGTTCCACTTTAACGAGAGATTTGATGTAAATATTTTCGGCCTTGTGATGGGAAAGGAAATAATTTGTTTTGCCAATATTCTAGGTATGATTCAGTGTTTGTTTAGATTGCCTATTGTTGGTTCTGAATATTCAAATGTTTTATCAGCCAGTTGCAAATTGTGGTGACCATATTCACATGATCAGTAAGTTTCCATACTAATATTGTTATTATAAATCACATTTTTATTCTTTTTTTATTCTAGGATATTCTAGGATGTGGTAAACAACAAGGAACTCACAACAGTTTGTATCGTCCATAAATGTTCTTACTAACTTTGATCATTCCATGTGTATGAAGCACACCCAATTTTATTTGATCAATAAATGTCAGTAATAAGCAGGGTGGGGCAAAATCTGATTTTTAATGAAAAAATCAAAAATCATTGATTTTTTCGAAAAAATCACGATTTTTTTGATTTGAATATAAGATTTGAACATTTTGATTCTTTGAAATTATTGTTTATTATTTTTATGTATAAGTCTAAAAAATTTAATACAATTTGCGGCTCAAAAACTTGTGACAACGCATTTGTTGCGCTTCTTGCAAGAAAATTCTTGTCGCGATTTGTTTTCCTTCTGTCCTATACACTCGCTATACAGTGCCGAGTGAGGCACTAACACGAACGCGTTTGTTGTGCTTTTTGCAAACATATTCCTGTTGAGGCTTGTTTTCCTTCTCAACTTATAAATTGACGTTGCACAGCAATTTCACGCATTTCGCTAGTTGTTCACTTGGATATTAGAAACAGATTAGGCATAGAAAAAGGAAGAAAAGTCGTGTTTTTGTTTAAATTGACGAAAATGAATAGACTGAAAATATACAGTAATAAAATTTAGGTGTTACGTTTGGTTCAAGAATTTGGAATTATGTACTTCTTTTTTGTTGTTTTTGCTAAAAGCAGATACTCCTTTTGATCTTCGAGAAAACTTTTATATTATGTTGTTATCTGGTTTTGAATAAAAAAACAAAAATTGATTTAAATCATGATTTTAATCGTGATTTTAATCACTTGATTTTAATCAGCCCAACCCTGGTAATAGGAAATATAATCGTTTCTTTATTTATTAAAAAATGAGGTATAAAGAACTATTAGATATGTAGCCAAATTCCTAGTCTGATTGATAATAGAATTTGTGATAGCACCAAAGCGGGTAGCCTAGTAGTAATACTACTGATTCCTCCAACTGTGCCGATGCTTATATTTTGATGAATTAAAGCCCTGTAGGAGATATGTGTATAGGAAATGGTTCAAGAATATAATGAAAATTATTAATGACAGGTATAAAATCAAATTTTTGAGTATATACAAATAATATGAATGTTGTCTCAGAGGGTTATTATTAATCGAATATCAGTAACATAAATAATCTGATAATAGTTACTAGAAGTATTAATAAGGAAGTGAAATTTTCTTCTCCGGCACATGCTGTTTGATTTTACAAGATTTTTTTTTAAACAATACAACTCGGAAGAACAATGTACATTAACAAATATATGAATGGATGCATTATCCAATAAGGTATATTCAAAGCAGCACTTTGTGCTGGTCTCAGGAACTTAAAACTCGGAAACTAGCAATATACACATGCAAAGAAACATATTTCATCACAGTTATGTACCTAATAGTTATATGGTATTCAAGGTGATTTTGAGTGTGTAATATATAGTTTAAATAGGATTACAGGCTTATAAACCAAAGTATACTATTGCAGATTCACAGTGTAGAGTTATTTGACAAATCGTTTTATTACAGTAGTGTTTCATTATTCGCCTTTTGAATATGCTTATATTTGGACAATCTACTATCTCATTAGGAAGAATATTGTAAGTGATCAGGTATTGAATGATTGGGTTATTTAGACCTATATACCATAAAAGTCTTATATTGCTTTCTAGTCAGATCCATTGTTGGATACAATACCATAATTTTGAACCCATACTATCCATCAAATAGAAAATGTACAAAGAAAATTTCTGAAAATAATAGTGTACAAACTAGGTCTAGTTGTTGGTGAATATAACTACAATGAAATAATGGACTTGATGGATCTACCCAGTCTAAGTGATCGCAAGATTATGATAATAATAATAACAGCTTTATTCCATGATACTTTACAGAGTGGAACAGAGTATAAATTGAAGAATAAAAAGGAAAAATTAATCATAAAAATCGGAAACGCTATATAATGTTTTCTCTATCAAATACTCTTTGAATTTCTTCTTGAACTTGTATTTGGAGAGTCTTCTAAATTCTTGAGGAACATTGTTCAAAGTTTTCAAAATTTGATACACAACATTCTTCTGTATTTGGGCAAATTTTGTTTGGGGTAATTTCAGTTTCAAAGATCTGGTGCAGTGGAAATGGTCCGTTTCGTACTGTTTTATGAATTCTTTGTAATTTGTTATCGCAAAATATGCACATTCATAAATATAAATACAGGGCAGTGTGAGGATTTTTTGTTGTTTGAATACCTCCCTGCAACTGTCTTTCTTTTTGAGTTTAAAAATATTTCTTATACAGGTTTTTTGCATTTTGAAAATTCTGTTCACTTCAACAGAATTTCCCCAAAATATTATTCCATATTTGGTTTATCTCTTCAAATTAATCTCTGGCATAATTGATTCTCTGGAAGTTCTCTCTATTATACCATTCAATGTTCCAAATAGGCACACCAGACAAAAAACGTATTCGTTGTACCTCATCACTCAACCAACTATGGTGTTTATACACCCATCTCAAATATGTTGAGATTGAGAAATATATATATATATATATATATATATATATATATATATATCTTAATATTTATGATTAGTGATAATGTTGTAAATTAAAATTTTATTATTATTTTATGTTTATATATTTTGGATATTATTATATTTTTGTATTCTGATGTGATTTCGATGTGATATAGTTCATATGTTAAACGTCGCAATGTCTATGTTATTTCTTAACTGTATTGGGGTAACCCGTTTATTAATGAATGAATATATTCGTACATACTAGTTTCAGAAATACATTATTTTGTGATCATGTATTGTGGCTGTGGAGTTCCTTGACAAACGCAAATCTAGTGTTACATTTCGATTGTTTACTTATGATGTTATGAAAAATTCCTTTGTTCAATTTATAGGATGTCGCGAATAGGCAACATCTTGGTTTCTTTGTATATATAACTCGTTGTTGTTCAACTGTAAGAGGTGCTCCTTTCATACCATAAAATTCATGCAGCAAGTTCAATTCAGGCCTCGCAATAATAATAATAATAATATTGCTTTTATTGAATAGGTAGCAGTTACAAAGCGATAGTGAACACATCCAAGAGTATAGGTGCTACTCTTTCAATGGCAGAGTTCAAAATGCTTGTTCTAGGAACGAGATTTTGCTCTTCCACTCAACCAAATTTAATCCATTTCTAATTATTATTTGTTGTATGAACTATACTCTCATAAAACCAAATCGTTATTTCGAAGTTACATCGTTGATTGAGAATCTTCTTGTCGGTTTTGCTTGAGTAGTTCATACTGTTGACTATTTCAAATTGTACCAATGATAATTTTTGTTGTAGAAAAACCCTGACTATGACCTTTGCCGAAGAATTTTCAAAAAAGCAATGAAAACATATGGCTACAAAGACGACTCTGTATTGGACTTCGATAATCTGCAAGGTTGGGGAATCAAGAAGAAAAAGCAGGTTATACCGAGAAACAACAGGGTAGTCACCGGTGGAAGTTTCTTGAAGACGAGCCCACTCATGCCCTTGCATTCCAACATCGTTTTCCACAGGCCGAAATTGAGGAAGAAAACCAAGAATAACAATAACAACGTCAAAGTGCAAGACAGCATGATGAATTGGTCGAAAATATTGAAGGATCCCGAAACGATAATAAAACAAGGTCGGGAGAGAAAGACCACAGAAGGCAGTGACCAAGGAGTGATGTCCTATTTGTCTTCTTTGGACATCGAAAGTCTGAATCCTACTTACGCAATGTTAGAAGTCTACAACAGGTGTAAAGATCGAGAATCTTCACCTAGATATAAAGAAAGGTAAGGTGCTTTGCTCTTATCACATTTCATTTATAGTCGATAAACATCATGATGAAGAAAAAATGAAAAATCTGTATGTTTATTTTTTATTCGATTTTATCGTTTTTTTATATCAACAAACCCAGAAATTTGGGTGAAAAAAATTTGCTTCTCTTGGAAGGTTTTCAAACCTTTTTAAAACCAGTGTAATCCTGCGGGCTATATAAATGACATGTATAATAATAATAATAATAATAATAATTTATTACACTCCTAACATTACAAAAGATGTACAAGCCAGTCAAAAAAAAATATATATATAAATTATGAACTAAGTGTGGTTAGCGATAATTCTGAGCCAAGTATTCCTCAATATAATTGTTGATGATTAAAAATATTCTCTGCTAAATCTTCAAAACTATCGTGAAACGTATTGAAATCTGAGCTAGGTGATCGATACAAACATCCAACTAATACCTCTCCTTGTTAAAACTTCGGCCTAATAACCAAGCACCAATATATTTTGTCTACGGATATGTTTTTATAGACAGTCCATTTGATATTATCACGAATATATAACATTACACCTCCAGTGTGGCGGACTCTGCGAATCACATCTCACTATTCTGTAGCCATCGATGTTAATCTCGAGATCTTTTATATCAACTGTTGTACGTGATTCACTGAGCAGCAGGACTGTTGGTTGATAGCATTTGATAGCATACTATATCCTGAACAAGCTGATCGTGATTGGCTATAAGACTTTGGATATTCATGTATAAGAATTCACTACAGAAGGATATACCAGGATGCCGAGTGATTAGTTTTTTCTTACTGGAGACTTGACAACAATCGTTGGAATATTATTCGTGTATTTTATGGTTTTGTCAGTTTCGCCATTATTCATAAGTTCATTCAGCTTACTTTTAATTGATGAATAATATTCCTTTTGCCTTTTTGTTTGGTCACCAAAAATTACTATGCCTAGAATGTTTATGTTTCTTTTATTTTGTAAAATATATATAGCTTCTTCATGGTTCTTCAGTACAATTTTCAATGGTCTATTTCTATCAGGGGTACATTTTCCAAGCCGAAATGTATTTTTTATGGTTACTTGGTCGGTGAGTCCGCCAAGATTTTTTTTAACGTTTTCAGTATCACTCGTTGCCCTTGCAAAATGGTTATTCTTTCTGGATTCTTGGATGTTGCATACTTCGCCTTTCTTGGATTTCCCGAATTATTTCATTCATGTTATTATCATTCTTGTTTTCATTTTGTTTTGCTATGATTTCTCACAATTTTGTGTTTTCTTTCGATAAAGTCTTGTTGGTTTCTAATACTTCATTTAGCTTTTCGATAATCTTAGGAACCTTCTTGAAGTTTTCCTTACAAGAAGTGCAAAAATACAGTAAGGTACGGTTTCTTAACACAATTGCCCTAACTTCTGAGAGAGTCAGCTGCGAGCATTTTTCAAGGAGCAGAGCAACTATCGCATATAATTGTAGATTCTGTAATTTCTATTACAGTATTGCGTTTCTCACATGATTCCTTATCAGGCATAATTTATTATTTTACTTTTGTCCGAGTTTACAGATAATTCACAAATCAGTCAATGTTCACTGGACTATTTTGTGGCAGGATCGTTGTCTTTTTTCTTACAGATTAGAAAAACATTATCTTTTACTTATCACTGATTTTTATTATTCCTTTTGTTGGAATGTGTTCCAATCACCAGAAATTAAATGCAGTCCTCTTCAGTATCTAAATGGTGAATTACCTTTTTAGAAATCTTATTTTTGTGAAATAAAGCCGAATTTCCCCCCCTCTAAAAAGGTATCAAATATTATGAAATATTTTTATAAAAAATTTGATATTTCATTATATTCTAGTAATAACGTCTCATTATTATTATCTCGAATTCTAACGAAATAACCCGTTTTTACCTTACAGCTATGTTCCTGAAAACATTGAGGGTTACACCCCGGCAATGATGAGTATATACGCCAAGATGTTGGAGAAGAAAGAACTGGAGAGCGCATCGGATTCGAACAGCCAGAGCGACTACGAGGTTACTTTCAAAATAACCACGAAGAAAAAAAAGAGAACTCGCCGAAGGAAACGCTCGGAATCTCCGATTGTGCAGAGGACTTTCAGAGCAAAGTCTCAGTCTAACGGTAATTATACATTCATTTGATGATATTCGATAAGGCGACCATCTTTAAGTTTCATATATCGCATACAGAGATGATGGTTAGTGGGTTGAGCAGCTTTCATAGCGGCTATAATCTGGATGGGTGACCGGTTTGCACAAACTTTGTCAAGCTTGACGTTCGTAAGAGATTGGCTTGTCAACAGGAAAACTTTTTTCAGAGTTTTATTCTGTTAGACCCTTTGGCAAGCATAATTCCTCAGAAATTACTACTGTCTATTATAAACAAAAATGGAAAATATGGTCCTGGCGTTATCAAATATCTTTTACTAATGAAAGTTATCAGTGCTAGGACGGTTGTGTGATTTGTTGCGAATATATAAACTCACCCTAGTGGATTTTTCTTCACTTGCAATTAATATACAGTTTGTCACGTCTTATATCAGCCCGAAGTAAAACTTCCCCAATCCAACTATTTTATAAGGTTCTATTGGCGTAGTGTTTCACGAAGGGGAGGGAAAAGTAATTTGGGACCATTTTGGGAGAAAAGTATCAAAGTGGTCAATATAAATAAAAATACCGAATAATATATTATTTTTAGGTAATAATGTTACAATTCTTTTTTTAATAACAATTATGAAATCATAATAGGGTATGTTTAAATTATAACTAAGTTTCTATAAAGGAATATCATGAATAGTCAAAAAGTTTCAAACTGGTATGAGACTGATCATGAACTTTATATTGATTACATATTTCATTGAATAATTTTTTTTCAGAGTTACAAAGAAACACAGAAAAATAAAACAAAATATATAAACAAAGAAAGAATCCATCAAATTTTATTTTCTCATTTGGAGAAAATATTTTTTTATTTTGATTTTAAACTCATTGATATTTCTACAATTTTTTATATCTTCGGGTATTTCATTGAATTTTGAAAGTGCTTCATGAGTGAACCTTTTCTATCCAATTACAGAGTTTGCGGAATCAAGGTGGAACAAGTTATGTTGTCTCGTAAGGTGATTATGAATTTCTGAATTTCTGATTAATATGAAATTAGATTTCATCATATTATTGATAATAAGATATGATACTTTCAGAGTATCCATTTCATAATGCTCATCCAAAGAAAATGTGTTTGTAATTGAATGAAGTTGATGTGTTGGAGTGTCAAATGGTAGACGATACAGTACTTTCAGAGCTTTCCTGTATAGAGCGGAAATTTTATTAAAATTATTTTTAAAACAAGATCCCCATATATTAATTAAATATTTGATTCTACTGAGAATATGTGAATATAAAAATATATTTGCTATTTTGGGATTCAATTTGGGACATCTTCTTTGGGCACCAATGATGAAAGATATTTTTTTTATTAGATTTATCCCACTTCAATTTATCATCAAATGATGTTCATATTCAGATTTGCTGTGTAAAAAATGCATTGATATGGAATTCTGTCCCAAAAAAATATACATTTCCGAAATACTAAAAAAAAATTGAAGATTGAAAATCGTATTTTAATCCATGAAAATTATCGTTTTCACTTGCATACCATACTAAAGGAAATATTTTCCCGAAGCTCTGATTATGATTGGTTGTGAAGTGTCTTCTAACCACAAATGACATACTCTAATGAAGAATTGCAAAAATTATACACGGAAACATTGAAAAACAAAGTAATTTTTTTATATGTTGAAAAATATCAAATATAATTTGATTTTTCTAATATCACACGAAACTGGTAAATTTTTAAATATTGTTATATTTTCCTTCTGTTTTTCAAGGTATTGCCGAATAATCATTTATTATGATACCCATAAGAAATTTTTTGATATTATGTTGAAAAATATATCTATTTAATTTTCACTATGCCGAATGCTAATCATTCTTTTGTACTTATAGTTATTCCCAATTCATGACCATGTTATGTTTCTTGGGCTAATAGAACTAATAACGATAATGAAAGTAAGGTATTTCGATTCCTCTTAAACTTTAAACAAAAATAATTCCAAACAATTGAGCAATGAAAAATGGGACACACTGTATAATCGCCGAGCATCAATTTCTGCAACAATCACCCTCCGAACAAGGAAATAATTCGAAACTGAGAATCTTTGATATTTCCAGTTACCCGCAAAAAAGAAATCCTCCATCAACTGCAACTAAAGAAGGCGAAAAGTTCCCCCATAAGAAGAACATATAGTCTGAGAGGTTGACCTAACTATTGTGTATGAAACAATAAAATTTACATTCTTCATTAGTAATAGTAATATGATTTATTGAGACTGGTATGAACTGGTATCCACACTCAAAATTTATTGAATGGATATTTTTTGTTATATTGTTGCCTGTTTGTCATAATTTTTTTGCGATTATCTTGAGTTGTTATCAGAGTTATTTTATAAATTCGATTTTTTTTGTTGGGTTTAATGTTTTCAGAGAGCAGGTGAAATCATTGTATGTCGAATTTATTCAGTGTTTCACGCAAGCTGAAGATAGGGTGTATTTTTAAGAATTTTCAAAATTCAGAATTGATTATAGTAAATTGGAACGATGAAGGACGAAATACTGGACCTTTTTTGGGTTTTTCAGGTAAATAGGCAGCTGGTTAATACAAAATTGTTTCGTTCAAGTCTGCACATCAAAAAAATAAATTCATAAATTTGGTGTGTGAGAATATGTCTTCTGATTTTCTTGGTGAAAACACTGATAGAGGTTTTTAACATAAGCGAAAGCAAAACAAACCAATTTTTCGTTTAGTAAAAGAGTTAGTTCGCTCAACCAGAAGGACTGATTGATAGCATCACCATAAGTTAGCATACACCCCAATTTGTTGATTTGCTTTCGATGAGGTTCATATCCATGATCATAAAAAATTTTTGATTGAAAAAGTCAGATATCGATGTGACTATTTGGATTGAGTTGATTTAAATTAGACTCTTGAATTGAATGATCCATACTCGATGACTCCATATCAAAAGATACCTTTTCAGTTTTCTGTAAGGTTTCAAATATCTTCTATTCCATGTGAAATGAATAATAACTATAATGAGGGTAACAAAACCGCGATACATGTTTTGCTGTACAATACCTTCTTTAAGCTTGATGTGATTGTTTAGCGAAACACATGTAGCGGTTTTGTAAACAGACAAAACCACACCGTGCACTTCTTTTAGGTGCTTTGTTAGAGATACACTCCTGACGAACTACTCGCCGCATAAATGGCACCCGTATCGTCCATCCCTCGTGTTATGCTCTTTTCTAAGTTGGCTATTCAAACCGACGCTCGAGCGACATTTGTATTCGCACAAGTGGCATTCCTTGGTGTTTTCTTTTTGCTAAGGCGGCTATTCAAACCGACGCTCGAGCGACATCTAAATTCGCACAGGTGGCATTTCTTGGTGTTTTCTTATTCGTGCGTCTTCAAGTGAGCTTTCCAATTGCTCTTGGTCACGAATTTTTTATCACACTGCGTGCAATTAAAGAACTTGCTATTCATATGTTTGGACCTATAATGCAGCATCAGATGTGAGGACCGCGAGAAGAAACTGCCGCATATATTACATGGCAAAAAACGCGAGTGCGAACGGGAATGGTCCCTCGTAAGCCTTTCGCTTTGGAATGTCTCTGCACAAAAGGGGCACGAAGAAATGGAATCGGACCCTTGCCTCGTTCTGTGGTCACTAAATTTTGTCTTGTTCGAAAATGTCCTGAAGCATGTGGGACACGCAACTTCCTTCTCTTGTGAGTGTTTCCGCAGATGCTCCGACAACTTTGTTCGGCTCGAAAACCCTGCCAAGTTATCGCAATTCCCCCAGCAACTCTGGAGTTTTTCATCATCGTACATGGCAGCCTCCTTGACATGAATGACCAAATGATTGAGGAACTCGTATATCGTAATGAAGTTGGCGTGGCATCGCTGCCACTGACAAGTGTAACCTCCTTCATTAACAGGTATCTCCAATTTTTCTGGTTGCCTGCACTCTGGTAAGCCTCTTCTCTCTGCAGTATTCTGACCAATATTGCATAATTTGAAATATACACATGGTAATGCTGCTTCAGCAACAAGCCAGAGGAAGTATATTGACAGTTCACCCAACCGCAAGTGAATAATTGGTGTCATTGTCGCTGTGACCTCTTAAATGCGCATCTAATGTTTCCCAGGTGCTGCTACTGAAGTCGCACGGACCCCATCTACATACCAAATTCATTGGTTCCTCCCTCAATCTAACCTTGCGAACCTCTTGGTTTTTGTCGATCTTCAATTTCTTTATTGATATTTCCACCGCAGCTTCCTGGATTTTCCTCTCGGATTTTTTTTCTTGGATTTTTTTTTCTTCTCGGAATTTTGGTTAAAATGTTATATGGTTGTATTTTGTTTCTTGAATTAGCTTTATTTGATTAATGGTTCTGTACATTTGGGTATACATACATATAATATATCTAGTATTTACCGAGATCTAGGTGAGCCGAGAGAAAAAATCAATCAAACTGCTATTGGGATATTTTTGTTCTTTTTCTTTATCGTATCTCTACTTTCCTCCACGTTGTTTGGAAATATCTTAAGAATGCGATCTATTCAAGTTTCGTGTCCTTTATAAACAAAATGAGAAAATGTGAGTTCTATATAATTCAAGGTCCGTCGCATTATATAGGAAAGAATGTAGATGTTACACTTTCCCCCTTTTTTTGGCCGAGATTGTTCGATAATCTTTTGACGTTATTTTTTTTATAGAAGTTTTGGAATTGATTTCATATTTATTGCCAAAAACTAGTCCTCAATTGAAATGTCTCTGCGCAGAAGGGGCACGAAGAAATGGAATCGGACCCTTGTCTCGTTCTGTGGTCACTGAATTTTGTCTTGTTTGAAAATGTCCTGAAACATGTGGGACAAGCAACTTCCTTCTCTTGCGAGTGTTTCCGCAAATGCTCCGTCCGACAACTTTGTTCGGCTCGAAAACCCTGCCAAGTTATCGCAATTCCGCCAGCAACACTGGAGTTTCTCATCATCGGACATGGCAGCCTCCTTGACATGAATGACCAAATGATTGAGGAACTCGTATATCGTAATGAAGTTGGCGTGGCATCGCTGCCATTGGCAAGTGTAACCTCCTCCATTCACAGGTATCTCCAATTTTTCTGGTTGCCTGCACTCTGGTAAGCCTCTTCTCTCTGCAGTATTCTGACCGATGTTGCATAATTTAGCGATATACCCATGGTAAGATAGATGCTGCTTCAGCAACAAGCCAGAGGAAGTATATTGACAGTTCACCCAACCGCAAGCTGAATAATTGGTGTCATTCTCGATGTGACCTCTTGAATGCGCATCAAATGTTTCCCAGGTGCTGCTACTGAAGTCGCACGGACCCCATCTACATACCATATTCATTGGTTCATCCCTCAATCTAACCTTGCGAACCTCTCGGTCTTTGTCGATCTTCGATTTCTTTGTTGATATTTCCACCGTAGCTTCATGGATTTTCCTCTTCACCCCTTGTCTTTGATCCATTGTTACTTGACATTTCTCGATATATTATTACTTCTCTCCAAATTCATTGGCTCATCATCCATCTAACCTTGCGAACCTCTCGGTCTTGGTCGATCTTCGATTTCTTTGTTGTCATTAAAGTTGAAATTCTTAAAGGAAACTGTATGATTAATTTTAATAACATTTTTGTTTTGGATGAAGTCATCATTATATCAAAAATGATTATGATAATTCATTTAGCATATTATAGTTGAGGCTGTGAAAAATTTTCTACAATTATTTTCAAAAATGAAAAAATACCCAGTGTACTCCATTAAAAGTGACAGAAGTGTATTTCTCGTTTTATGTGCATTGGTTTCACCTGCTTCAAAACACAACTGTGTATAAAAGTCCAAACATTTGCGCTCTATCATAATTCCATTTACTCCAATTTGATAGTAACAGATCTTTAACGTTATTTTTGAATAAAAGCATGTTTTCGTACTATGAAGGAAATCGGGAGAAACAGCTATTATTTTATTTGAGGATTTTTCCTGGTCTGATGGTAATTCATAAAAACTATCATTTTATGGTGGGATTTCCTAAGTTTTTTTTGGAAATAATTCTGATTGAAATAATGTTTCCCTTTAGTGCAATATTATATTTGTAAATACAAACTGCTTGCATTCAAAGGACAATGCTATTGAAAAATCTTCTTCAAAGTTGATAATCTTCTAAACTATGACATGTTACTTGAAAATATTTGTATTATGGTTCAATTTTATATTCACTTTTTCCACCAAAAATCGATTTGATTTATTGAATCGATATGATTTGAAACCAGGTTCTAATCCATTCAAGTAAGTTGAAAATTGTGAAAAACCAATCGAATAATTTCTTGGTGTGATTAGGTAATTGACTCAATAATAATATTCAATTTGATTGTTGAGGTGTTGCAAGATAGAATCCGCGAAATTGTTTTCCGAATCCAATCGATGAACATTAAGCTGATAGTTTCAAAGGACAAAAGAATGTGTAATTATTCAATTATCATTTAAGATTTTGTACTTTGACGCATTGTCACATTGACAGTGAGAGTAAAAGTTCCTGTGTGATCAAATATGAAAGGAGTATACTTTCTTTGACTCGGTTTTCCCAAGCTGAAATTGAAATTTTGTACATTTTTCTATCCAACGAACGATGGTTCTACCACCACCACTATTACAGTTTGTTGAACATAAAGATTAAAATGCATCCTTCAGTCTGATATTTTTCAAGTCAGAGTGAAGATTAACGGGGTCCTTTTATTTTTAGATTGAAATATAACAAAATTGTGATCTAGAGAAACATGGTACTATTTAGATTTTTTTTCAATCGATTCAGAGCTAAGAGATTATTAGCATATAAAAATGAAATCCAGTCCAATCCAATATCAAAATGTCCAATTCAGATTTTGAAATGAACTAGTACATTTGATTTTTTTTTGTCCTGGCATCTGATTAATTATACAAGGTGTGTAGAAGTGACATTGGGTTTTCAAGTTCAGTTTAAATATATTGGAATGTAAACTACAAATTCGACAGAGTTTCTCAATCGCCACCTGAAGTTTGAACTCAACTTATAAAACTGGCTCTTATTTCAGATTATCTCCCAAATAAGTTTTTTTGTATATTTTTTTTATACCCTGTATATGCATGGCATTCCAACCTCTCCAATTTTTAATATCATGCTCTCTTATGTTATTGTATGATTAAAAAAGTATAGTGAACTTTTATTATGACGAAACAGATTGAATATTTGATTCTCAATTGATAGAGCAATACCAGTTATAGCGAGAAAATAAATTATATTTGTTTATATTTTGTTGTTCTAATGAATTATATAAGATGTACCTTTTGTAAGTTTCTTCTGTGATTTATTTTTGTATAATAAACAATTTTTACAGTGTCATCGTTTTTATTTTTTCAGCAATATTTTTATACATCGATAAGTATTAATCGATGTATATCAATGACCGCGTTTTCGCAGGGCACCGGACCGGACAGCGGACCCAACTTTTTTATTTGAAGAGATATCGAAAAATTTCATTTGGAAAAAATGATCAGCATCAAAAAATAGGCCGATTTAGCCCAACTTGATTTTTTTGTCTGTCTGTGTGTGTGTCTGTCACACTTTTTTGAAACACGATATCTCTCGAAAGCAAAGAGTTATCGCTTTGAAACTCGGGTCATTTTCAGATCTCATAGGGTTTCAGAACCCTATTGATTTTGAAAGGAATCGAAAAATAAGAAAGGTGTTTTTTTGACATTCGAATGGCGTTTTTTCGGGTTTTGCTAGAAATGCCGTGGCTATTACAGTTTCGATCGCAGAAAGTTTTACTCACTTTTAAAGAAATCCTCAAACCATCTGCTACAACTTTTATCTGAAGAAAAAAAATTTTAGATTTTACGGGTGTTTTTTGTGTAACATGTCTGTTTTTTTGAAACGCTCTGTAGACCATACCGTTGCTCGTAATAAAACAAATTTTAGTTGAAACATTTTTTCTAAACCGATGGGAAAATGGAAAAATTCGGAAAAATTTTGTTGAAAAAAAAAAGGTATATCTCCGAAATTACCCATCAAATCAAAATTTGTCATGGGAGTTAAATTGTAGATCTCTTTTGAATGCTATAAAAAACCTATATACATTTTTCCTCTAAAATCTACAGTACGGGAAATATAGACAAATATACAATTGGATGATTGCAAATATGATTTTTTTTAAGAAAACAAACGATATATCTCCTAGACCACTCATCAAATCAAAATTTGCCATGGGAGCTAAATTGTAGATCTTGTCGAATGCTATGAAAAACCTAAATAAATTCTTCCTGTAATATTGATAGTTTAGGAAATAATAATGGAAATTCGTAAAATACAATCATTTCCAAAACGACTAAGTATCAAATTAGAAACTCATGACGTGCCAACGACGTAAAATGAGAAAATGAATTGAATTTCGTCAACAGAAAATTCATGTAATGTTCAGTGAGCATCGTTGATAGCGATGAAATATTTAGGAGTCGTGTAATGGAGAAACTGAAGATTTTAAACAACCGATGGCATAGAATCGCTGTATTGACATTAGTTGGTTTCTAATAATAGTTTCGAGACGATTTTCAGAGGAGTTAGGTTGAATATTAATTAATTGGTGGTGAATAGAAATTCTCACGGGAACTATGAAACAAATGAAAAGTTGAAACGAGTGACAGCATAGAATCTCTGTATTCACACCATTGGTATCCGATGATAGTTTTAACATGATTTTCAGAGGGGATGAGTTGAATTTGTGTTGATAGAAGAAAAAAAATACTTTGAGGAACTATGAGAAAAAATTGAAAACTCCAAACAATTGACGGCATATAATCGATGTATTCAAACCAATGGTATCCAATGATAGTTTTGAGATGATTTTCAGAGAAGATGAGTTGAATTTGTATTGATAGGTGACAGGTGACAGATGAATAATACTCAGGGGAACTATAAGAAAAAATTGGAAATTCCAAACAATTGACGGCATATAATCGATGTATTCAAACCATTGGTATCCAATGATAGTTTTGAAAAAAGTTGAGTTGATTTCTCAACAGAAACATTTAGAAAAAAATTAAAAGTGACGGCATATAATCGATGTATTCACAACATTGGTTTCCAATGATAGTTTAAAGAAAGTTGAGTTGATTTCTCGATAGTACGAGAAATACTGAGAATAAATTTAAAAGTGATGACATATAATCGATGTATTCACATCATTGGTTTCCAATGATAGTTTAAAGAAAGTTGAGTTGATTTCTCGATAGTACGAGAAAAGTTGTAAAAAAATTGAAAAGTGGTGACACACAATCGATGTATTCAAACCATTGGTATCCAATGATAGTTTTGAAAAAAGTTGAGTTGATTTCTCAACAGTACGAGAAAAATTTAGAAAAAATTGAAAAGTGACTGCATATAATCGATGAATTTACAACATTGGTTTCCAATGATAGTTTTGAGGAAGTTGGTCAGTAGTACGGGAAATATTGATGATAATGGAAAAGTGATGGCATATAATCGATGTATCCATTAAAAAAAAAATTTATAGTTCCCAACGAGACGGCCCAAAAACTAGGTGCCATTTTATTACTCTAGAGACCGTGTAAAAAGTATGGGGAACGACGTAACTAAGACTTTTGGACCACTGCCGTCAATTTCTGGTGGCCCGATTTTCCGCCATAATTAAATAAACATTGCATCTGGAAACGTCATTTTGTATAAAATTATTACTGACGGCATACTGTTTATATTAACAGTAGTAGTTAAAAATTAAATTTGAACTTATTGCCGTCAAAAAAAAATGGCACCGGAAGTCAGGAAAAATTTTGAAAATTTGAAAGTTGAGTATCCATTTTAGTATCAAATCATTATTGACGGCAGTAGCATAATTTATTATACTTTTTGATGTTATTTCGTGTTTTATTAATGCCGTCAAAATTTACTGGCACCGGGGTTGAAAAAAGGGGGTGGTAACCCCTTACGTTGAATAGGGTTTTAGTATTATTTCATTACAAAAAAATTTTTAATATTATTAAACTACTTGAGAATACAATATTATAAATTATTGTGCCGTCAATTTTTAATGGCACCGACGGCTATTAAAATTAAAAAAAGTTTATAGCTTACAAGACGTGATACGCCGTCAAAAATATTTTTATGGCACTTGAAATATTTAAAAGAAAAGTTATAAAAAACAGAAACCACATGTTCGGGACAGAAATTAAACTACTTTTTATTAATTAACAGTATCGTTGAAAAAAAATTAAAAATTTTGATGTTTTTGAAAAAAAAAAGAAACCTATAAATGGATTTATGAGTAGAAAAAGTTTTGTAGGTGCTGAAAAAAAATTATTCTCTCCATGTAGAGATTTGAAAAAGATGTTGAGAGTGCTAGGGTCTCAAATAAAAGGGGGAATGATGAAAAGAGAGAGAGAGAGAGGAGTAGAATGGAGAAGGCAGCTGTCCGAGTGGCCGCAGTACACCGTAGTACCACGCTTGCTACCAGTTGGTACGCACATCATTAGTTAGGAAGGTTCAGATACATTAGCCTGACGCTAAAATGGAGTCCGACAACGAAAGTATTGTGGTAGATGATGAAGTTGAGTCGATAAAGTTTGTTTCATTTGTTTAAGTGGTGGTGATCCGATAATTAATAAATTAAAAATAGTTACAGCTGATATTTTGAACAAAAGTGCAATTGCTATTCGAGAACGTAATAAACAACCGGGAGGCAAAAGAAAATCTATTGATATTTCTAAAATTAAACTGCCAGAAAATTTACAAAAAAATAGTAAGTATCATCAGCGGTGTTTCAGAGACTTGACAAATTTTTCGGGAAAAATAAAATTCAACAATGACGAGCAAGAGCGTCCCTCAAAATTGCCGCGGACTTCTCTTGATCCTACTCTTGATGAAACCACGCGATCAAGCGACGACATCGAAGCACACGCCGATGAAGCACCTCAGCCTGAAGCAATCGACGATGAAGCTCCTCAGCCGTCCACCCCCTTTTCTCAACCCCCGGGCCACCAAATTTTGACGGCGATGATAAAAAATCAAATAACATGATAAAATCAAATAAATTTTACAACTGCCGTCAATAATAATTTGATACAAAAATAGTACCTCTACTAGACGTAAATAAACAATTTTTCTGACTTCGTTTACTTTTTTTTTGACGGCACCAACTTTAAATCGTTTTTTTATTGATTTTGATGTGAAATATAATTTTTTTGTAAGTGCCAAACACTATGCAAAAATTCTGCACCCAGGGTGCCCGAGGTTGGGGTGACCACCCTTTTTTTCAACCCCGGTGCCAGTAAATTTTGACGGCATTAATAAAACACGAAATAACATCAAAAAGTATAATAAATTATGCTATTGCCGTCAATAATGATTTGATACTAAAATGGATACTCAACTTTCAAATTTTCAAAATTTTTCCTGACTTCCGGTGCCATTTTTTTTTGACGGCAATAAGTTTAAATTTAATTTTTAACTACTACTGTTAATATAAACAGTATGCCGTCAGTAATAATTTTATACAAAATGACGTTTCCAGATGCAATGTTTATTTAATTATGGCGGAAAATCGGGCCACCAGAAATTGACGGCAGTGGTCCAAAAGTCTTAGTTACGTCGTTCCCCATACTTTTTACACGGTCTCTAGAGTAATAAAATGGCACCTAGTTTTTGGGCCGTCTCGTTGGGAACTATTAAGGCCGTCAACTAGGTTATAGTTGTTCGGTTCGGTCTTGTTATAATGTTAATTATACAACAATATTATCCCATTGACTCTTTATTCTGGAACCTCTTTAACTGATTCGACTTGAGCTCATACGATTTAGAAACTGTTGCACATTATGAGAGGCGTGGCTGAATTTTGACGTGGACGATAGCCAAAATGACATATTCGAAACCGTCATTATAGTATTGATGAGTGAATTTGCAATACGCATTATAAACACATTGTTAAAAAGAATAATAGGGAATAAGCAAGATATTTTGTAATGTGATAAATTCATCAATTACATCTTCATGACGTAGTAAATATAAATAGGCTTGAAAGTATTCATAATATTTTTCAAAGTGAAATTCAAAACATTCAAACGCAACCATTTAGCGCGCGTTTTAAATGATATCAAATTACGTATCCCCTGTTTATTCACTCTTAAGCGTTTCAGTTACTTCACAGATCATGGAAAATGCTAATACAACTTCTTACTTGAGATTTTTTTGGAACCAAAGTGCAAAAACACCTGTATTTCAAGCGAAGCGAAAGTACCTGGCAGCTTTCACTCATTTGATCTTTGCGCACGTATGATCGAGATTTGACCTAAAATAAAAAATGTATATACTTTTGTTGAATTGTGCTTTGATGGAAATTGCCACTGGAATACAGGAAATATTCTACACTAACAGAATATGAATATTGATACTGATAAATCCACTGCTGTGTTGTCTGTTGACACATTCTGTTGCGACAAATGGTGACGCGTTTTGTAAGTTTGAATTTGCCTCCATAATTCTTTGATTTTTGTATGATACCAATTGTACGGGTTCAAATAATAACAAGGAAAAAAATCATAATATGAAGATGATAAAGCTTTGAGAAAAAAAATGTGACAAATTTGAATTTTTTTGACTACCTATTCCTTATCTTTAACCACACGAGATTTTCTGATCTATGCTATAACTTGAATCGTTCTCATCTACTCACTTTTGCATTCTTTTTAAATTAAACTTCATTTCATTATTGAGCCAATGTTGGCAGACCTTTTTATAACAGATACTTTAAAGTAATTAAATAGTCAGCTAAGGAAACTTCTGCCACAGACAACGGTGATAAACTCAAACAGGGGCATTTTTGTTCAGGAACGTATATTAATATCACCAAAGATACAAATCAATTATGTAAATAGTTTTTTTCTTAGGATTATTACAACGGCTTCTAACTGCAAACCTTCTACCTGTTCATCTTGAAAAGACGAACTATCAAAAGCTTTTTTACATCTGGCATACGTGAAATGAACAATTTCTTCACAATCATGTTTCATTTTATTGAAAAAGAGGAAAGTATGTCAATAATTTTCCCTAACTTACAGTACAATCAATCACAGAGTTGAAGTTTTGTTCTCATGAACTGATTAGTAACTGAAGTTACTTTACATCACAAAAATTTTGTTACAATATAAGGAACTATAAGGAAAGGAATTCTTTCTCAGAATTAATAATTGAAAAATAAAAATCGCACATAGTCCTAGTTTTCAAGAACTGATTAGGAACTGAAAGGGCCTTTCAATACAATAAATTCTAAAGGTAAATGTTTTCACGGACATTGGAAAATTGAAAATAGTCCTTTCGGATATTAATCCGTGTGCGAGTTGTCGAAATGACGATGTTTTGAATCTCATGCCGGAGTCTTTATCAAGAACTTTAATACATATCTCCATAGCAATTTAGCTAATCTACCCCTTACGGATAGACCAGGAGATCTACAATATCAATTGAAAAATGAGTTAAACAAGAAAATGTTATTTTATCAACTTTTTCTATTCCCGCCTATCTTATTATTCACTGGAACTTTGAGGTTCAAGCTCTTCAACATCACCTGAGGCCTTTTTAATTAAGTCCTATCGTGGCCATCTAGATGCAATTCATGAAAAAAATACCTATGTTAGAATTTACTGAAAAATCAAAGTAGACACTATTGGGAAGTTCATAATTTTATGCGACGTCTGGCGGAAATATAACACACTGCTAGAATTTCACAAACAAACGGCGACTTCCATTTTATGTGTGTGAATTTATTGAGTTCTTTGGTGTTGATTTAGGAAATCTCATCTGAAGTTGTAATTTTCTTCGATTAATAATAACAAACAATCATGGATGCAGATCGCTCAGTGAGCCGTATAAAGTGTTCGGTGCCAAGTTGTCGCAACTCTAGGAACCGAAATCCAAAGTTGTTTTTCCACACGTTTCCAAAGATAAATACATCTTTGGTGGGAAACATTACGGAAAGTGGATTGAAGGAGAAAAATAGACAGGTACAAGGCTTGGAAAATTAAACTGAAACTACATAAATCACCACCTAGAGCGGCTTTAGTGTGTTACTTGCATTTCAAGAGAGATGATTTCTTGTTACCCGGTGAGTCTGTTTGTCTATTTTTAGGCGAAGTTATGGCGCATTTCATCATCCATGTAATAAAAGCCTCTTTGGTTCACTAACACTAACTAAAACTAAAAAATGTCCTGGAACAAATATCATTAGATTTTAAAACACGATGCATCTATGTTCACCTCCAATGAATGGTATTGTGCGGCTATTCAAAGCATCATGAACACAGTTATATTAAACTTCACGAGAAAAATTCCGTACAATGAAAATATAGCGAATAAAACACCAAAATCTTGTCTAGCGAGGGCAACTGATGACTGGATTTCAGTTTGGCGCGTTATTTCACAAATGTAAACAAGGTAACTATTTCAAAATGAAGTTTAACCACCACCAGCGCCCTCATCGGTCGATATTCTTCCCTTTTGTCTCAAAAGTCCAAAAATCTCAAAATGTACAAGGTGTTCCACTTAAAGCCGGAGCCGTTTTCAGTGTGAACGGAAAATGAAGAATATGTGAAGACTTCTTTCATATCCAATTTAAAAAGCTCATTTTTATACAACTGATCTTCTAGAAATCATGACCTGTCTAATATTCGTCTCCATCCCCTATTAATTTCACAGAAAATTTATTTTCTAAAGATAATGCCTCCTTTCTCTGTTCAAGTTTTCCTCTTCTGACTACTGCACGAGATAAGAAAAAATGTGAAAGATTGGATTTTTTTTAAGGGATATTGAGAATGCACCGATTATAATAGTGGTTCATTACATGAGTGTTTCTTGTGCATATCGCTTATGGTTCACAAGCGAAATAGATTATGACATGATACCATGTGACAAAAATAAATAGTTATAGATTTATTCAAGATTTGTTGTGGACAAAAACATTATTTATTTATTCATGCCATACTTCAATTTTGTTTTTATTGTTTAGTCACCAACTTCCTAACGTACTTTGTGCCCTGTGGGCATGAAGTTCACTTCGACTTCTAGTTCTTATCCAGCAAGCATAGTATCTAGACGCGCGTTTCGATAAGAAGGTTAGCATCTTCAGGTGAAAAAATTTGATCTAAATCTGAAGCTAGGGTTAGTTGTTTATATACCAACAGTTTTTTGGTCCGATATGGACTTTGTTTGTTACTGTTAATTATTCGAATTAATTTCTCGATAATGAACTATTGCAGTGGCTACCTGCCAAATTCATTGGTTCGTCATCTGTTATTATTGATTATCCTGATTACTTGTTCAACAATAAATTGAAAAGCGGGCTGAAAGGGATAGGTCCCTTGTCACCATTCTTGCTGTTTTAACATTTTGCTATTTTCTAGACTCTCACATGTATCGAGTATTCTTGTGTCATGTACATGCTTGATCAGTTTAAAATTGCTTTCACCAATTTTTTGGTCATTGTCCAGAGCGTGTGGTGCAATCACTACCTGCAGGGTCCGTCATCTATTATTATTGATTATTTCCTCAACAATAAATTGGAAAGCGGGCTGAAAAAAACAAATACTGAAAAATAATCTTGCTCAGGAAGGCGCAGGGGTGTCGGCGAATTTTGCTTTTGTGGCAGAAGAACCTTCAGTGTTTTCTAAGTTTGAAGAAGCATTACCTGCAGCGGGGTCAGAGTGTAGGGGGGAGTTATTTTTAGAGGACTACAATATTTCTTATTTGGATGGTAATGATGAACAGGTCGCAACATCAGATTATGTGGACGTAAACAGTTTAACTGAATCAACTGCATGGTACACAGAGGCACTGAATTTCGAAAACTTCGAATAAACGAGATTAATCTTATAAATACCCTTTTAGGGTGAGTCTTTATCCTAACCGGGGTGATCTCACGCACATCTATTTCATTGTTATGTTATCAGACCTATGATTACCTTTATTCAATTGTGAATATTCTACTACTTTTAAGTGACACTTGTTCATGTATATTTTAACCTTTAATAAAGACGTATATTTTCATTAATGTTGAAAGGCAAATTCATCTAAACATATACTACTGAACACGCTATGAATTTACCAGAATCTACTTAACGGATACAATAATATAAAATCCTATGGATCATATAGGAATCATGGGTGACAAAGGACCTCCCTTTCACTCCGTTTTTTAATCTTTTGAGATATTAATCAGAATAATTAGTGATAGCAAACGAAGTCCATATCGGACCAAAAAAAATTGCAGGTAGGCAGTGGCTGCACTCGTTTATTATCGAGAATTTAATTACAATGACTTTATCATTATTTTTATGTGAATAATATCAATAAGGAAGAGCAATTAATAAATACATCGGTAAATCTTATAGGATTCACGTGTTCGATGACTGCTAGATGCAATTTATGAAAAAAAAAATAATGATAGAAGTAGACATGAAAACTTTCAAAAATGTCAAATGTTGGATCGGTTTGAAAAAATTATGTTGAACTGAGTTTAAGCGTTGTGGTGTGCATTGTGCAATAAAATTGTGTTTATAAAGAAACGAAAAATATTGGTGTGTTAGTTAATAATTGTAAACTGTGATCATTAGCATTTACCGTGAACGTGAACTTTTGGAAGGAAGCAAGTGAATTGTCGAGTACTATATTCATATGTTATTCAAATTGAGAACTATTTAAATTCATCAATAACTTTTCTGTTGAGAACTCTTGGCAAACTATTTTTCAAATTTGAACTATATCAAGTATTTTGTTTGAAAGGTAGTGAAAAAAAAATGAAAAAATTCTTATTAACGACATAAGTTTTTTAATCGTGCGTCTACCACTCTATAGTTTATCTTAGCTTGTCTAAATTCTTTAAATACAGCGAAACCAATCTAGCAGAACATTTTAAACTGCACATACGGTCAAGTTGAGTGCCTTAACACAGGATATATTATTGACTATAATCCGTTGTCCAAGAAGTGGGCAGCACTTTTTCACATCTCAAGCTAGGTTGGTTTCTCTGTAACGAATTGCATAAATAATTATGTAGAATTATGAACGATATCTTATGGACGTTCTTGATGAATATCTCATGGATGTCCATGAAGTATATCTTGTAGGTATCCATGATTGATATCTTATGGATATCCATGAAGGAAATCTTATGGATGTCCATAATGGATATCTCATGGATGTCCATGACGGATATTTTATGGACGTACAGGTTGGTGGCCTAAGAATGTCCATTGGACGTCCACTGAATATTCTTTGGATAAAAACTGTACGTCCATCAGAAATCCAAAATGTCCTTAATGGATATCCATTAGATATCCACTGGATGTCCATGTGTTGTGTGGGATATGGGCATGAAGTTCACTTCGACTTCTAGTGTTTTTCTAACAACCATAGTATCTAGTAGATCAAATCAAATTGGATTTCCGATACATAACTATAATGTTTGTTCTAGGCCGATACGGATTTTGTCTATTAACTACAAATTAATCTAATAATTTCTCAACAATAAACTAAAGAGCCCTCAGGGCGAAAATATGTATGTTATATTCTTCATACATACATAATTATTCTACTCTTGGACGTATTTTATTCCTTTCGCTAATAAGGTTTTTCCTTGGTCCGACACGGACCCCGTACAATAACTACTAATTATTGTGATAAATTTCTCAACAATACACTAAAAAGCGGGCTAAAAGGAATAGGCCCCTTTACGCCATCCATACTATTCGTGCATTTTTCCGTTTCTAGACTCTCGAATGCATCGAATTAGAGGTAGATGAGATAAAAAAAATTGAAATCGTCAAAGAATAAAGAAATATTTTTATGAGAGACTTCTCATATCATACTCAAGATTTGCACACTGCTGGTGCTAGAATTCAGATATTTGGTTAGAAAATCGGGAATGCCATTGTCATTAACGTAGGTATAGATTCATTTTTGGTGAGATAATTATTAATTACCCAAACTCTGCGAATACCTTCTCTCTGATTGGCTAGAAAAGAATCATCATCAGTAACTAGGGTATAAAAGCATCTGATCTCCCAAACTCTTTCAGGTTAGTTTGGATTTCGAGAGGAGTAATAATATATCGAGAAATATCAATAAACAATGGATCAAAGACAAGGGGTGAAGAGGAAGATCCAGGAAGCTACGGTGGAAAGATCAACAAAGAAATCGAAGATCGACCAAAACCAAGAGGTTCGCAAGGTTAGATTGAGGAATGAGCCAATGAATTTGTTATGTAGATGGGGTCCGTGCGTCTTCAGTAGCAGCACCTGGGAAACATTTGATGCGCATTTGAGAGGTCACATCGACAATGACACGAATTATTCAGCTTGTGGTTGGGTGAACTGTCAATATACTTCCTCTGGCTTTTTGCTGAAGCAGCATCTATCTTACCATGGGTATATTTCTAAATTATGTAATATCGGTCGGAATACTGCAGAGAGAAGAGGCTTACCAGAGTGCAGGCAACCAGAAAAGTTGGAAATACCTGTGAATGAAGGAGGTTACACTTGCCAGTGGCAGCGATGCCACGCCAACTTCATTACAATATACGAGTTCCTCAATCATTTGGTCATTCATGTCAAGGAGGCTGCCATGTCCGATGATGAGAAATTCCAGTGTTGCTGGCAGAATTGCGATAACTTGGCAGGGTTTTCGAGCAGAACAAAGTTGTCGGAGCATTTGCGAAAACACTCACAAGAGAAGGAAGTTGCGTGTCCCACATGCTTCAGGACATTTTCGAACAAGACAAAATTTAGTGACCACAGAACGAGGCAAGGGTCCGATTCCATTTCTTCGTGCCCCTTCTGCGCAGAGACATTCCAAAGCGAAAGGCTCATGAGGGACCATTCCCGTTCGCACAAGCGTCTTCTGCCATGTAATATATGCGGCAGTTTCTTCTCGCGGTCCTCACATCTGATGCTGCATTATAGGTCCAAACATATGAATAGCAAGTTCTTTAATTGCGCGCAGTGTGATAAAAAATTCGTGACCAAGAGCAATTTGAAAGCTCACTTGAAGACGCACGAAAAAGAAAACTCCAAGGAATGCCACCTGTGCGAATACAGATGTCGCTCGAGCGTCGGTTTGAGGAGTCACCTCAGAAAAGAGCATAACACGAGGGATGGACTTTACGGGTGCCATTTATGCTGCGAGGAGTTCATCAGGAGTTCATTTCTAACGAAGCACCTGAAAGAAGTGCATAGTATTTCTGTGTCTGGTGGGTATAACAGGTTTTGTTACAAAAAGGGGAGTGATGGCGTCCACCGATTAAATAATATAACCGTGGCCCCCGTTGTGGTGGAACAGCCCCAAGCGTTACGCTCAGAACCGATGACGGTCAGAGTTTTTTTTCAGACGTTTATGCCGGGGTCTCCGGAGCCCGATGAGCAAGACGCAGCGAAGGTCGCAAAAGAACAAATACTGGGTGATAATCTTGCTCAGGAGGGACCAGAAACGGCGACGAAATTTGATTTCGTAGCAGAATATCCGAGGAATGAAGATCCTTCCGTATTTGAAGGAGAATTACCCGCAGTAGAGTCAGATTGTAGGGAGACTCAATTCTTAGACTCCAGTATTTCTTATGACGGTGGGACTGATGAACGACTAGCAGATTATGTGAATGCCACCGGTATTTCAGAATCATCTACATGGTACACAGAGGCACTAAATTTCGAATACTTCGAAACTTGACGGATACAAAAATGTGTGTAGGTGGAACCTATATAAATCATTGGTGACAAAAGATCTTGTGTTGAGATTATAATCAAAATTAACAGTTAGGGACGAATTCCATATCGGACCAAAAAACTTTGAAGGTACTATAGTTTCTTATTAAGAAATTAATTACAATAATTTTATTATTTTATTTATTTTTATGTGAATAATGTCAATAGGTGAGAGTAATTAATGATTACACCTGAAAATCTTACGGGATTTTCAGATGTTTGACGACTCCTAGATGCAAAAAAATAATTAAATAGAAGTAGGCATGAAGACTTTATTTAGTTCCCAACTTTGTACCCGTGTGGGTATGAAGTTCACTTCGATTTCTAGTGTTTTTTTTTAGAAATGATAGTGTCTAGGTTTAAAGTAATTGAATAGTTGGCTTACAGAACTATTACCACAGACAACTAAAACAAGTGCATTTTTGTTCAGGAACGTATATTAATAACACCAAAGATACAAATCAATTATATAAAATAGTTTTTTTTCTTAGGATGGAAACATTAAAAAAAACAGATTCAATAAGTAATATTACAACGGCTCCTAACTCGAAACCTTCTACCTGTTCATCCTGGAAAGACGAACTATCAAAAGCTTGTTACACCTGGCATACCTGAAATGAACTCAAATTGCTGAGTTTTTCATTTATCATCCAGATCAAAAATGGTTTGTAAGCTTCTGGATGTCAGTCAGATCATCAGTGAGTTCTTCAATTTTTGTTCCAATTTTCTTTGATATCTCTATTTTCTCAGTTATAGACAGATGCAGAAAATTCCAAACGAGATCACCATCTATTATGCATCTGGCAGGATTATATTGCCACTTTCTCCAACATTTGTAAGTCCTAGAAAATAATTTCAATCAATCTTTATTGACCCCAAGAAACATGAATGTTTATAAAGAAGGGATCTTAAAACTAAGTCACTATTACAATTCATGCATTAAAAAGATTTCGATCATGAATCATGGAAAAAGAGAAGTGTTACTGAATCAAATACTTTTTCAAGTTTTTTTTGAAGCGTTTGTCAAAAAAAATCTTCAGTTAATTTCTTTGGTAGTTTGTTATATATTAACATTCCATTGTATAAAATTGATTTCTTTCCGAAGTTTGTTTTGATTCTACTGATTGTACTCAGATTTTTGGACTGCCTAGTTCCATATTTATGAATTGTTTCAATTGTGTTGAAGGTTAGAGAAGAATGTTCATTTTTATTCTTTACGAAATGAATGAAAGAACAAATTTTCAATTTATATAAAGAGGTGATACTTAAAAGGCTCATTTTTCACATATAAATCGGAAGTGGGATATCGAAAAGGTAATTTGAATATGCATTTGATTGTTTTATTTTGCAGGGATTTTAGGGGACGTATGATCGAAGCGTTAGCATTTCCCCATACTGATATCATGTAATTTAGTTTTGAATGAATCAAGCTGAAATATATTAATTTGAGATGTTTCAAAAAAATATAGTTTCGAATTTTGAACAAAATACCAATTAATGGTGATATTTTTTTCTTAAATATTCAATATGATTTTTCCAAGAGAGTTGTTCATCAATGTATAATCCTAAAAATTTTGTTACTCTCAAATATTCTATATTTTGCCCATCAAAAATAATGTTATTCTTACTATGATTTGGTTTTCTCTTCGCTAATATCATAAATGAGGATATTCCAATATTCAAAGTTAACTTGTGACTATTCAACCATAACGAAATTTTCTTTGAATCGTCATTAATGTAACGAATAATTTCTCCTTCTTTTTCCTCGCAATAAATCAGTGTTGTGTCATCTGCAAATAATTTTATTTCACCCCTCAAATTCAGCTCTGAAACCGAGTTTATATATATATATATATATATATAAGAAACAAAACAGGTCCCATAATTGAACCTAGTGGGACACCACATGTTACACTTCTAAGTGAACTCATTTTGTCTCCCATACAAACAAACTGTTGTCTATTGCTCAGGTAATTTTCAAACCATTGATGAATCAAACCTCTTATGCCTATATTGTGACAACAATCCACAATGAAAGTCTTGATCCAATTTCAATGGACTATTTGTTATCAAGTCAATTACAGCAGATTCTGTGTCACTGGATCTTCGGAAACCATATTGTCCACAGTATAAGAAATTAATTTTTTGTAAATAATCGAAAAGTCTTTGGTTCATAATTTTCTCAAGAATTTAGGACAAAGTTTGATTCAATACTTTGAACGATAGTTGAAGAATTTCGTACCCTTTTGCAAGGTATTGCTAAAAAAATGAAACAATTTCTTACCTGAACGCCTTGGGATTCAATCCAGCTATGTGTGCCCCTTGAGATATCAACACATTTTGTAACATGAGAAGTCTTCTGTAGGTTTTTTCTGGAACAGGCATGATATAACCTATGCCTCCATCAAGAGTTGCTGCAACAAAAATATATATTCACTTTCAATTTTCCTATAAGATCAAGTATCAACAAGAACTACCTAGGTTTATATTTTGAAAAAGTTTCGAAATTCGCAAAAAACTTACCGAACATGGTGATGAACCGCCTATCGGCTCCAGAGAAATGTTTTTTGTCTTCTCCGAGTTCTCCCAGCTTGCACCTGATTTTGAAAAATGTGTTAACGCCTTGTCCCAAATGGAAGTCTGCCTTTTTCAAAAGTCTCTGCCCTGAAATTGATTTATGCATTTGAACTGTTGATTCTTCTATTCATTTATGTTTCAAAAGTTAACGAGGCTTTAATAATACTTCAACCCACCTCCTAAAGATTCTCTAGCCTCAGGCTGATACATGTACAACACTAAATTCTTCTCTCTGTCAGACACTAAAAATCCTAAAGTGGCATTGTCAATCATATATTCTACAGAATACACTTCGCAGGGCTTGAAATCCTGTAACAAAACAATTTGTTATGGTGGATGAAATTTCCTAAATCAAGCAGCATTCTGGGAGATTCTCCTCAGTATATGAAAGCCAATGCAAACTTGAGTTTCATTCATGAGTCTTTCAAAGTTTCTATGAAAACTAGTCAGATTAATTTTTCAAATGTTGGATTTCGTATTTAAAGGAGTTTTGTTTCTAATTCAAATGTTGGCAACAGCGCCTACGATTCGTAGATCAGGGTTAGGTCACAGCATACCTAACAATCAGCACGGACACTCTGGGATGCCGCCTTTGATCTCAAAAAGTATAAAGACGCCATCTTGAAAAGCGGATTACTCAGGGCCAGACTTGCAACATGGCAACATGGTATCTATAACAGAGGCGTACTAGAGATTTTATCTTGTCATAATTCATGAAATTGAACTTGTTTTCGAATGACTTCAACTAATAAAATAAGGTTCGTCATTTGATTGTTGCTATTTTGTTCACCACAATGAATAATATATTGATACGATACTATTTGTAATTCTTTTGAATAATATAAGATGGAATAGCTAAGTACCTATTCAGAATTAAATTTGACTGGCACAAAATGTGAGGATCACTTTACGGAATAGTAATTTACGTAACAAGTCTGAAAAAAACTGTTTTCGGTAGTGTTGCGTTCACTATTTTTTCGGCAACCGTACCCACTTCCCGGACGCTTTTTCGTTGAGAAAGTAGCATTTTCCGGCCTAGTCTTCAACCTGCTGCTTCTACAGCACAAACATGACCACCTTTTTACTGTTTATCCATTGTAATAATAATAAAACACCCACGAAATAAAGCATAACACAATTTGAAACCAAAATAAAACTTGATCAAATAGCGTGGAACTTCACAACAAATACAAGTTGCAGCTTTCTTTTTATAGTTGCGGTACTCTAGGGCTTCTAATTTCAGCTTTACCATTGGCTGGAAAATGACAAGTGGCAAATTCCACCAATAGTGAAACTCGAGAGTCCTAGAGCAGGAAACTGTCTAATCGAACGCAGCAATAAAGGAATGACAATATGACAGGTCCACTGCTTTTCAACATGGCCGACATAGCGACGCGAAGTATATGCGCGTACTTTTCCCGCCCAAGGGAGTGTCCGTACTGTCCGTGCTGATTGTTTGTTAATGCGGTGTGTTACAATTATTTGATGAAAAAAACTTGATTTTCGTCAGAAGGTGAATTCCTCACTCGAACTATGTCAGATCTGCATTCTCATGAAAATCTATATCACGCAAAAAATCAAATCTTACCCTCGACACCAGCGACAAAGTCCGGCATTCTTCTTGGAACCGTAACAGAGCGATAGACTTGTAAACGTCGGCTATCAAAAGCATGTTTTTGATGGTGAGTATCTGATGCGTGTAGACTTGCGTATCGATGAAAGCCACTCCTATGAGATCGTTATCTTTCAGCTGCCAAATATAGATCTGAAACGAACGAACGGTAAGCAACGATGCATTATGACAAATCGAAACGGAGCACTACCTTTTGCCCTACAGCCGAAACGAGGAAACCTTTGACTTGCGACAGGGCCGTCACAGGCCCTTTCTGATCTTTGGCGTAGATTTCCTTGAACTTGTTCTTGGTCAGCGGCTGACCGGGTTCTGGCACGACCTCGATGATATCGTATATCAAAATCTAAAAGAAATAAATTCAAAATATACTATATTGCCACATGAAAAATCTTATCGGGAAGCAAAAAAAATTTAACCATGAAACATATAATAAATGTGTCAGACATATATATGAATCAGAAAATATATAATAAAAAAAAAGAAAATAAATAAACGTGTGAATTACAACACACTAATTTGAGATAATAGTTCCAACAGTTTCAGCAGGTAATAAATTACAGAAATAAAATAAAACGGTAACAAGCTTTGATATCAGTCATTGAACACTGTCTCACCAAAACTCTGCCTAAAAAAATCTGGAACACTATAATACCATCTCCACGGGAGAGTTTTACAAAAAAAAATTGTGTCAGCACTGGTGGCAACTAGGTCACTTTCGCCAAAATATGAAAATAAACTCTTGCAATGTTTAGATATCATGCTTTCTTGCAAAATTATCGGTAATTTTTAAGCACTCGTGCAGTTATAACCGATAATATTGTTGTTCTACCTTGATGAGAATACTTCTGTGGGAAAGATAAGACTCGAACCATTTTAACAAGATACCTCTTATACCCAGATAACAAGTTTTTCCAATATGAAATTTATGTTTAGGCAGTCAAAGGCTTTTGAGAAATAGAACATAAGAGACACAACATATTTTCCTTTATCTAAGGACGTGTAAATATAGTTTAATAAATGATATGTGGCTGATTCTGTCGATTTATTTTTCCTAAAACCATGTTGAGAAAGCGTTAACAGGTCATAGCATTCTACAAAACTGATTACTAACGTTGTATACACAGCGTTCAAGCACCTTTGAAAATTCTGTCAGAAGAAATATTTGGCGGTAGTTATCTATTGTTTGTTTATCACTTTTATGTAGGGGAAATACTAGCGGAATTTTTATCAAGTTAGGAATTGTAATCTAGTCGTTTTGTGTTACTATTCATTCACAACCATGCTTTGTCAATAAGAATTTTTTCTTGGAGAATAAAGAATATTTGAAATTGAATTGAAAAAAAAAGTGGCACATCTGTAGGAAATATATAAGTGAACAAATGACCTGGAAAATAATCTTTGCTGTCTGTTTCCTGCCCAAGTAACCAAGATCCAAACTCTATAGTTGCTTATTTTTCTTACCTATGTTGAGGACATGCACAGACAAACTTTCAGCTTTTATAAAATAACAAAGGTCTGGCGGTCGCAGGCTCTTAGGCTAACTGTATATTTTCACATTATAAATGCGCGATGTCTCAATGAGATTTGTCAGTATCAACTGACATTTACTCATTTCAACTAACACACTTGGAGTACTTACCCTTCCTCTCGACGTGATGTCCTCTCCGTAGTTGTAGTTCGTGCCGACAGCGATGTATCCCTTCAAACCTGACCGAGTACCTTCGTAAGCCAGCGAAACGTTCTTCAGGCAGTTGACGTGTTCCCACTCGTCCAAATCCAGTTTCGTGTTCGGGATGATGTCCCACGACACCGGAGAAAACAGGCACAGGCTGAACAATTCTTGAGGGGGGTACGGGAATCTGTCTCCTTTGTCTTCTACGGAAAGTTCCTTATCTTCGCCGTTGAATTTGTAATACTGATTCGAGGGTTCCGCGAGGCTGGTCACCAGGCAATACGTTTTCGATTCCAAGTGGTAGGTGACGAAGTGAGGGGTGCACCTCAGGGGGACTTTTCTAACCGGCCACGGCGCGTCGTAGCTCAAGTGGGTCGGTAGAACTCCGATACGAAGTTCGGACTGTAAAAAAATTGTTATATAAGCAACAAACGCATATATTTGGCCATATTTTCCAATCAGTATATAAGATATCTAATGATGATGAAATGTCTACTCTGAACTATGACAATACAATTGATATGAATAGTTGCACATTAATTTTAGAAATTATTGTACAAAAATTATCTGAATTAAATATTTATAAAGGTCCAGGACCCGATGGCATTCCACCAATATTACTTAAACCATGCAGATTCACACTGGCTAAACCACTTTTTTTATTATTCTCAGTCCGGCGACATTAAAAATTATCGACCTACCAGCATATTAAGTACAATACCCAAACTACTTGAATGCATCGTTTGTGATAGTATTGAAATCCCCTTGAAAGAAGTGTTTATCAATGAACAGCACGGTTTTTGTGAGGAAAAATCTACAAACACCAATTTATTACTTTACTCGCAATACATCATAAGTGCTTTAGAAAATAAACATCAAGTGGATGTAATTTATACAGATTTTTCAAAAGCATTTGACACAGTGAACCATAACATCCTCCGTGAAAAACTGAAGGCAATAGGTTTCTTTGGAAGCTTATTGGATTGGTTCTCAAGTGAGCTGTGTAACAGAACACAGTTTGTAGAAATTAAAGGGTATACATCTCATGAGATATGTTATCTCAGGAGAACCTCAAGGAAGTCACTTGGGACCGTTTTTGTTTAATGTATTGGTAAACGATATTACAGATAAAATAAGTCGCTCAGAAATACTGATGTACGCAGACGACCTAAAAATTTTCAGGATTATAAACTCTCAACAGGATTGTGAGAAAATTCAATTGGACCTCAAATCTTTCTCAGAATGGTGCAGAACCAATGACATGGATATCAATGTGTCAAAATGCAAAATCACGTCTTTTTCACGATTGCTCAATAAATTCACTGCTGAATATACTATCTCAGGAGAGAAGTTAGAATATGTTGATTCTATTCGTGATCTTGGTATTATGATGGATGGTAAGATGGACTTTCACTTGCAATACGAACACATGTGCAATAGAGCAATGAAAATGCTAGGATACCTATGTAGAACTACAAAAGATTTCACCAACATCAGCTCGATCAAATTATTGTATGTAACACTGGTAAGATCGGTGGTTGAATATACTCTGCATAGTATTTATTCTTAGAATAATTTGTTAAAAATTGTTTATGAATCACGTCATATTTCACTCTAGGATTATAACAAGATGAGCTATAATAGATTAAATATATGCTATTTGTAATTGTTAACTGTCTGATGTATTATGAAGAAATGTATGTAAAAGCTGGGGGTTACCTGTTTATATAAATATATAACTAAAATAAATAAATACTTTCTAGCACGAGCCGCAGGCGAGTGACACAATCTCATAATTGAAAAAAAAAACAGTGCAACCTTACATATTTATATAAGTTTAATATGTTGAACTAACGAAATTACAAAATGGAAACGATTTGCAAATTTAAACGATAAAAAAACGTTTTACTTCATTATAGTAATGTTGAAAGTACAACTATTTGGATTATTTATAATGAGCTTTAATTCAGTTGTAGTAGTTTTTGTTTCGTTGTACAGATATGTTATGCTTGTTGAATCCATCCAGATCCACTTCTTCGGTAACAGTAGCTCTCGAATATGATGGTAAATTGTCGTCAATGTTGTTGAGGCAGAAATAGAATAGAAATAGAAACATTTGATTGGCATTTAGCACCACTTCAAAATTATTTTTATGAAAGAAACTTACTTTTCTATTGAAATACAGGAATCCTTGAGGGCAATTCACGTTGTGGAATGGCGAAAAACTCAATACTTCTCCATCGATAACCATGGGATGTGTTCGCAGCTCTCCTCGTGCCGTCAGAAAGAGCCAATGTGGGTTGGAACCACAAATAAAGACTCCATTGTAACCTAAAACAAAAAACAATTGAATGGGATATCCAAATCATCTGACAAGAAATGGCTGTTGTTGGCACCATCTTTGATAGTGAATATATTCAGAATTTTAGTGACGTTGAGTAAAATTTAAATGATTACCTTAAGACATTAAGACGCGCTACATGGTGGCGTTTGAAATTCATTCAGTGTATTAGAATATTTTCATGCTTGACTATATTTTTTTACGTTATAAAGATGCAATTGATTAATCTGAGTCATAACAAAAACTCATGCTTATTTCCTACTGACTAATTACATTGAGTAATAAAGTATTTGAAATCATTGTCAACTCACCGGAAATATTGTCGAAATACCTCAACTTGATGATCCTCTCTTGCAGAGCGAAGTAATCGGAATTCTCAGTGTCCTGCCGACCTTCCATGTTGGGCGAGTAAATGATGTTGTGCTTGACTTTTTTGAACCTGAGCTTCAAGTTACCGCGCGAAAACCTAAACACTTCGTATATGTACAAATCGTGGTCCATCCTCACGACGAAAGTGGGTCTCGAGCCGTTGTGGCCCAAACCGACTACGAGAATCTCTTTGACTTGGTGTCGTTCCTGAATTTGCGCCTCGCTGGCCGACGGCGATTGATTCAACGTGACGGATTCTAAGCTGTCGATCAAAACCTGCAACATTCAAATTGTGCAAGATGCATAAAAACTTTTGTTTATTAGTCAATTTCAAGATTTCAACAACAAATACATCGGCCAGAACCGACGAGCTCCTGAAACCCGTTTCAAGGAGAATTTTGCGCACAAGGAAGGGTAGAAAAATCCAGTGATGCCCAACACGCTCTAGACAATGACCACAAAATTGGTCAAAGCAATTTGAAACTGATCAAGCATGTGCTTGACAATGCATGTGAAAGTTTACTAATAGCAAAATGGAAAAGCAGCATGAATGGTGACAGGGGAGCTACAACTTTCAGCCCGCTTTTCGATCTATTTTTGAGAAATTATTCAGAACAATCAATAATAACAGCTGAAAGACCAAAAAACTTTAGGTATATGAACATTTAACCCTAGTCTTTAGCGTTAGTATCAATTTTTTTCTTCTGAGGATGCTAGGAAAACTTCCAATTCCTCTCGATCTGAGAAATCGAAGAGACAGTTCAATTTTTGTGATAGTAGGTGATGATGGTAATGCGATTTTTCAATGCAGCAATTCCAATCAAGAACTAGACATCTCATGAGAGAATTTCGATACCGACGGTCTCATATGCTAATCTCTGGCGGAATATTTCAAATCATTAGTAAAAATTTGTGTAGACAGGCAAGGTTGGGCAGAATCTGATTTCTAATAAAAAAATCAAAAATCATTGATAAAAAAAAATCACGATTAATTTTTTTTTCAATTTTTTAAATTTGAACATTTTGATTCTTTGAAATTATTTTTGATTATTCTAATGTATAAGTCTGAAAATTTCAATACAATTTGCGGCTCAAAAACTTGTGACAACGCATTTGTCGCGCTTCTTGCAAGAAAATTCTTGTCGCGATTTGTTTTCCTTCTGTCCTATACACTTGCTATAGAGTGCCGAGTGAGGCACGAACACGAACGCGTTTGTTGTGCTTTTTGCAAGAATATTCCTGTCGAGGCTTGTTTTCCTTCTCAACCTATAAATTAACGTTGCCCAACAATTTAACGCATTTCGCTAGTTGTACACTCGGATATTAGAAACAGATTAGGCATAGAAAAAGGAGGGAATCTCGTGTTTTTGTTTAAATTGTATAACGGAAATGAATAGACTGAAAATATACAGTAATAAAACTTAGGTGTTACGTTAAGTTTAAAAATTTGGAATTATGTACTTCTTTTTTGTTGTTTTTGCTAAAAGCAGATACCCCTTTTGATCTCCGAGAAAACTTTTATATTATGTTGTTATCTGATTCTGAATGAAAAACAACAAAAATTTATTCAAATCATGATTTTAATTTAAAAAATCAAGCGATTTAAATCATGATTTTAATCGTGATTCTAATCAATTGATTTTAATCAACCCCAACCCTGTAGACAGGCCACCTTATAGAAAGCTAACTTCTTACAGACAAGGTTGACAGTTTGATATTTCGATTTAAATATCTTGAAATTTGAATGTGTTTGGAAGTTCCGATAAACTCAATATTCAATTTTATTCCAATTAGTTTTTTCGTTTCATTCCACGTTGTACTTCCCACGTCTTTATCGTTACTATTGCTGCTTTTGAGTGCATTTTTTACCTGTAGTAACTTTTATAACAAAACATTTGGCATTGTTTGTGGTGTTAATAGTGCCGAATATACTATCCATCTCCATAATATATTAAGCAGCTTCCGCAGGTAAATTATATCTCAGTGTTAGAAATGATAGTTTCAAACACATATTTCAAAAGTAGGAGATAGTTTTGAAAATCCCTGTATCAAAATTTATGTCAATTGATGACATCTAATGAAGAAGAAAATAACTTCACCTTCAATGAATTTTCTCCCACTTCTGTAGTTATATTTGTGTTATTTAGGGCCGGTTTGTCAATGCAAGATATCTGTCAGATTGGAATAACCAGCAGTTTTCATCCTTGTCACTGCCACACATTATCCAAGAGCACCTCCTCATTTCTTCCATCAATCTGACATATTACCTATATAGAGCAATTTGAGGGTAGGAATAAATAACATTTTAGCACGATATTAGAATTCTTTTACCATAATTATTAGAAGAATGAGGTTTCTGGTGAGTAAAATCTCCATAAAGCGCAATGCATCAAAGTCCCCGGAAGTTCCAAAAGTAGATAGCGCTGTGATCGCGCGCGATTTCAATTGTAAGGAAATATAATTTCCCCACAGTTGACTTGAACAGTCACTCATAATTTTTTGGCAGCAATAATTTATGTGTTGGTGAATAATTCAGGCAAGTTTATCTACAACTACTACTATATAGTCAGGGCCCCTCGAGATTACCAGAGGTATTCCGCAGGGTAGTGTGCTCGGACCACTAATTTTCATAACATACATCAACGATCTAAGCTTCATTATGGAAGAAAACCAAACTATAATTAACCATGAAGATGACAGTACCATCTTCCTTTCAGCACCAAACCTACCAGAACTTGCTATTAAAAGGAAACTCAGTGATCAGCAAAGTTGAACACTGGTTTTCAAACTCAAAGCTGATACTCAATCCAGATAAAACAAGCTCTGTATATTTTGGAACCAGTCGGAGTGTAGATAAACCCGATACCACTGTCTAGTATCACTACTTTTATTCGGGTTTGAAGGACGTCGTTTTTTGGAATGTCTTCCTGACGTTTCGCTGGCTCGAGTGGCTAGCTTCTTCAGAGGCTCATTCATCTTGATCATCCGATGACTCAGTCATCGAAGTGAATTTCAAGATGAATGAGCCTCTGAAGAAGCTAGCCACTCGAGCCAGCGAAATGTCAGGAAGAAATTCCAAAAAACGACGGCCTTCAAACCCGAATAATAATAACTTTAATGATCCCAAGAAACATACATGTTTATACAGGGAGTTGAAAAAAAGGCGAAAAAATACATATAATATATGAACAAATTAGGAAACAAATGAAATGAAGTATTATGTCAGTTGCATATTGTTCTAAAAATTGTTGTTCTAAAATTGTTCGTTTTCGTTAACCAGCTGACGAACGTCAACCCTCAGAAGTCGAAACTTGTGCGAGCAATGGATCAACGAGGCCTTACCTTTTAACGTGCGATTACCCAGCACGGTGGCCCGGCGAGGATATATACATATATAGACGAAAAGAGGGGTAAAAAATAGTATAAATGAATCATTTGAATCAGGCATTATTGATACATTATAAAAATAATTTTGTGGATAATTAGTCATTATTATCGATAGTTGTGAAATATCTTTTGATCTCTATTTTGAATTTCGCAATAGAATTGATATTTTTTATGTGTGTAGGTAGACTGTTATAAATTTTTATTCCAGAAAAGTATAACGACTTTTTTCCAAAATCGCTTTTTATTTGTATGGTTTTTAAATTATTTAACTGTCTAGTTAGATGATTATGGCTATCAGAACATGTTATGTAGGAAACCCGAATAAAAGTAGTGATACTGATAACCTCGGCCGCGAAAGCCTTAACTATTTTGTCAAAAACCACTGTCTAGTTATATAAGGTGTTTGGGTGTCTTCATTGATGAAACTTGGGGTTTTGCCAAGCATATAGAACTTCTTTGCAAGGATTTGAGTTGTGTCTGTTACGGCCTTAGAATTTTATCTAGAAATAATAATGACAACATCACAAGAACATTTTACTTTACCGGTTTTTACACTAGAGCCAGATATGGGATCATTCTCTGGGGTGGAAGTAGTAGTATAAGTGAAATTTTCAAAATACAAAAAAATGCGATTCGCACTGAAACATAGACTCATGTAAAGGTCACTTTAAAACTTCAGGACTCCTTACTATACCAGCCTTTTATATCTACGAATGTATAAAATTCATTTTCAATCATCGACATTACCTTGAAAATTTTCGAATTACCCATAAATACGGAACTAGGAATACTATGGATTTCAACTATCCCTACCACCGCCTGTCTCTTATAGAGAAAGGAGCACTCTACTCTAGCATAAAATTTCTCAATCATTGACCATCATCTCTCGAGGAGAATCAGGATTTCATCAAAGTGAAGAAACAACTTGTAAAAATTCTAAGTGATATTGAGCCATATAATACTTCAGATTACTTGAACGCTAACTCAAATGTGTAAACGAATAATATATCTCTTCATAGTCTTCATCAAAATATTCTTCAAAAATATCTTCTATGTTTTTTTTTGACTGGCTTGTACATTTTTGTTCAATTATGTATCTGAGTGCAATAAAGTTCATTATCATTATTATTATTATTATCATGAAAATGAATAAGATAATAATTTTCGAATTATTTTTGAATGCTTATGTCTCGACTTGGCAATCTTCACAGTCATCCGGGAATTTTCCTACTGGGTGATCACACACAAGTTACGGAATCGTAAACTTACCTTATTTCCGAAACACAGGTTGTTAACGTAAAAGCTGAGCTTGAAATCCGGAATGGAATAAATCTCCAAATTCGAGTTGTCGCGAACGACAAACAACCAATACGTCGGCTTGTTCGGCGTCATGTATTTCTTCCACCAGTTGTAGTAAACTTTCGGCTTCGGCGCCGGCGGGTTCAGAGAAGGCATTTTGAAGTCTGTATCTCCGTAAAGCAGGTCGTCTTCGTTTTCGACTTCCGATTTGAGATCGGTATCGCTGATGACGTGTTGCGGTATTTGGGTGAACTCTTCGGGAATTTTGCTCGTGAACAAGCCCGATGTGTCTTTGTACATGCATATGGTAGATACCGGAGGGTTCTGGAAATAAAGAAAAATCATAAGTTCGATTAGCTAATTCCTTGAATAACCAAATTTTCATAATAGCAGTTTCCTGCTTTTAAAATATATATTTGACCTAGCTTTTTGAAACTTTCTCGAGCTTTTGTATTGTGTTTAGTGTTACACGACCTGCATGAATTACATTACTTCATACTGTTAGACCTTATGAATTTTTCTAAATGAATCTATATGTTATCTCACTTTTTTGTAACTGTACTATTCATATAATCTACTTTCAATCCACTTTATTATATCAACTTCATTTATAGCACTGTAATATTTTTATTTGACTAGTGTTAATTTGTGAATAGGGTGAGATAAGGAAGTTTGGTATAGAGTGAGACCCAAAAAACACTGGTGTGTGCATTTCTTTAGCCAAATTTTGTCAATCTGAGAAATCGAAGCGAGAGCTTACATCTTTTGACGGTAGGTGGTGATAAAAGTGCGGTTTTATTGTGTAAACTCTGTCAGGATCTTCTGTTCACTGATAAAATATTGAGCACACAAAATTTGTTTAGACAAGGCCGCCTTATAGGAAGCTAGTACCTCACAGGAAAGTTTGACACTTCGATTTGAAGTATTTGAAATTTGAATGTGTTTGGAACTCCTGCTGAACTCAATTCAATATTCTAAATATCCGATTTCATTTCATTCTTGTTTCATCTCACGTTTTTTTTGTTTCTGTTTCTTTTTACTCATTTATTTTTACTGTTGTTTTTGCATTGTTTTGGTGTTATAAGTTATCTAGAAAATCGAAAACTATGTGTCAAGATAGGTGACTATATTAGTTCAGAAAAAAATTTGAATTATGGAGTTCCACAAGGAAAAGTTCTAGGTCCTGTGTTATTTAACATATTCCTGAATGACATTTTTTCTGTGAAAACAAGAGGTTCCATACACAGTTTTGCAGATGATACTGTTATAATCTATAAATCAAATACATGGCAATCTCTTGAAATACTCCTACAAAATGACTTTGAAAATATAAAAAATTGGTTCGACAATAACTTATTGACTCTCAATTTCGAGAAATCACATTATCTCCCCTTTACTTCTTATAGAAATCATCTACCTTATCTTGGACCTATTAAAATAAATGACTCATATATAAAAGAAGTCGACCATATCAAATATTTAGGCATCATGATAGACAGGCATTTAAAATGGAACTCCATACTGATTATCTAATAAAAAAATTACGCCCTCTATCGCCAAAATTCAAATTTCTTCATAATATTCTTAGTAAAAAACACATGGATATGATTTATTTTTCTTTTTTTCAATCCCAAATAAATTATGGTATACTGTCATGGGGGGGAGTTAATCAGAATTATCTCAAAAATTTGGAAAATTTACAAAAATGGTTCTTAAAAATCATGTATGGTAAAAATATTCGATATTCCTCCAATAAATTATTTTGTGAAAGTGAAAAAATGGATATCAGACAATTATTTTGTCTTAATATAATAACTTACATATTTTCTCATAAAAACTGCTGTAAGTATAATAAACATTTATATAATACTTACATAATATATTAAAATTGTAATATTGAGATTTATTGTGAATAAATTGTTATTATTATTATTATTATATAAAGTAGGTAGCGCAGGTAAATAAAAAATCCCAGAACTATAATTGATGTCAATTAGTAATGATTTCTCTTCAATATTGTTCGTAATTATTTCGAAATCATAGTATGAAAATAAACGATTTAGTTAGGATCCAAGGTAGCGCCTAATTAGGAAATTATGTGACAGGATTTGAAAATTATCAGAAATGATGTAACGGGAGCATCTCGTCGCACCCTCATTTTGTAACACCCACAATGCGTTATACCCATAGAATTGAATGATGAGTTTATTAGAACTTCCAAACAGATTCAAATTTCAAATACTTCAAATCGAAGAATCACACTGTCAAACTTGTTTGTAAGGGTTTAGCTTTCTATGAGGTGACCTGTCTACACAAATTTTTTGTATTAATGATTCGATTGGTGAACGAAAGATCCGGCCTGAGACCGTCGGTATCGAAATTCTCTCGTGAGCTGTAGCTTGATTTGAATTGCAGCTTTGAAAAATCGCATTTGCTTCAAGTACCTTGAAAAAATGTAAGCTTTCACTTCGATTTCTTAGATCAAGTGGATATGACTAAAAGAATGCATATCCAAAAAATGCACTAGGGTTTTTGGTTTACTCTTGAGAATAAGGCTCCCTTAAACATTCCACCTCACCTCTGCATATCGTCCCTTCAAAAAATCAACACCAGCGCCCTATTTATGTCCGCAAAGTTATCAGGGTATTATCTGCTATAATAGAGCACTTCAGCTAGTTGGAAATATATGTAGTTTCTCCAAATTCCAAAGTGCTTTACTCGAATACCTTACAAAAAAGGAATTTTATTCCACTGAACTATATTATTGTATAATTACTCTATTTTACTCGTACAATATATAGATTTTACGATTTTAACTAATTTAACCTACTTGCATATATTATTTTATAACCATTCTTGCATCTTTTTAATATGTCTACTCAACTTTTAACATGTATGTATACACTGTAACTATAGATAGGCGCAGTTGCTTTGTGTTCTGTTCTAACTAGTCTGATAAAGTTTTATATCCGTATGTACCACACGTACAAAATTTTTAATGACGAATAATTTTCTATTCTACTCTAATGCATACTCACGTTGGCCAGAGTAGATTTACTAACGACGAGCTTAGCACTCCCACGAGTTTCTCTCAACATCAACGTGATAACCTGCCCGTCCGTCGTCATCAAAGAAATATAAGGATCGGCGCTCGACACGTGGACGATCGGAGATCCCAGATCCATGGGCACGTGCTGCAACTGATTGGCGCCGTGCAACAACCTAACGGCGACGGTCGTCACTTGCACGATATACTTGTTGCTGCCGAGATTTCCGGCATACACCGTCGGCCCGTGCGTCGCGAATCCGGTATTGTCGATCTCGTTGATCTCGTGTCCGGTTTGCAAAATCATCGTGCTCTCCTCCTGACTCAAAATCAAGAACGAGTGTCTATCTTCCCCGCTCCTCACGGTCCACATGTTCGAACACCCGGGCAGCGTGAAAGTCGTCACGATTTGCGGCCGAACCGTCTTTTGCAGGACGCAGAGGGCGCCGTTCTTCCCGTACCCTGCGGTCGTCACCAACTCCAGATCCAGGTCCACGCTGGTGTTGAACTCCTCGCTGAGGAAGGCCGGCTCGCCAATAGAAACGTTGCCGCAAGGGCCGATGTTCAGCAAGCTGTCGCACACCTCGAACACGTAGCTGGTGATCTGTATGCTGTCCGTCTGCCTCTGGTTGCCGTACACCTTAAAAATGCAGCCGTAATTACATACCATTCACTTTTTCACTCAGTCCTTAGATATGGGATATTGAGCTGGGGTAATGCGACAAAAACTCACCTTGAAAAAATCTTTATTATTCAAAAGTCAGCTCTGAGAGTATAGTCTCAGCTAAGCCTAATGAATCCTGCTGGCTAATATTTAAAAGCCTCAAAATCATGACGTGGTACTCAGTTATTTTTTATGAAAACCTTATGCATACTAAATAAAACTTGAAAAATTATCACACTCAAACAAATTGAGAAGGACTGATAGTCTTGGAGTCAAGCAATATAATTTATTGCCACCTCACTTCCGTGAGTTAGCATTCCAGAAGTTCAAGAGCTCTCTGAAGCATATTTTAATTGAAAACCCTCTTTACGACATCAATGAGTTTTCTGCATTACAGAATCATCTAGAGATAGTATAAAATTATGCTATTGCAATGTTTTTAACGTTTCAACTCTTTTCATATTAATGTGTATCTGTAGGCGGGTAAATGTAGAATTGTAATGTTTTAATGTCTACTATGACATATACATTTTAGTATTTTAGTATTGTATTCTTGTGACTTGTCTATAAACTTCGTATTTCTTCAGATCAATAAATATTATTATTATTACCTCGAGCTCTTCCGGGTCTCTGATGTCTTGCACGTCGCTGGCCATACAATCGTTTAGAGAGTCCAAGACTTTGTCGCCTTGCTGGGCTTCCGATTCCGTTCTGGCTCGTTTGGCGCTCGGTTCGTCGGTGTCGTCCAACGTTATGACTTCGTTGGCTTTTTCCGTGAATCTCAGCAGCAGAGAGTTGCCCAACCTCGAACCCAAGAAGAGGAAATTGTTTTCGCAAACGCAGACCTGTGGACAAAACGGTCGAATTTAGACCCAATCGCCATTATAAGATCATGGCACAGATTACAGAATAGTAGTTTGTAAAAGAGTGGATATAGTCCAGTCTATGACCATTTTCCCGTGTATTTATCCCATACAGCACCGATTCGCATGAAAATTTTATTCAGGATCTACATACCCTCTTTTTTTAAATCTACCATGTGCCGAGGGTTGCTTTCTTCCTGGGGGTGAATGCCACTCCTTCTTGGGGGTGAAAATTTTTTTTTTAGAAATAAGTGCAAAATAATAGCTTTTGAAAAAACAAAGGCGATCGTTTATTTGTGATGTACGCAAACCCACTAGAAACTGAATAATTGCTTGTTGAAAGTTGATTGGTATTTTCAAACGCCAAAATGGAAAGTTTCTACGTACAATAACCAAAAACCAATGCATTTTTCGAGAAAAACTCATCGGACCTTTTTTGAAGTCCTTCAAAATCCTTCATTTCTGTTATTTATAAAAGTTTCTAGCATCAAAACTGACTAATGTATGAAGGAAATAATGTTAAATCCTATTTTTTCGTTGAAAAACAATTGTGAATAACTCATCCTCTCTTCCCCCCTTTTGAAAAAAATCGTTGTCACTCCATATTTCACTTCATTCATGTTCTTATAATGAGTTCTGAGTTTTTCATCCATTGAAAATACGTAGTTTTGGAAAAAAATTGAGATTGAAGAGAAAAAATCATATACGTAATTCAGCGAAAAATCACCATTTCTTCGAAATAATTCGAAAAGTATTGATCACATGCAAAATTTTCCAGAGTACAAAATTGAAGGTTATTGTTCTCTAGAAATTTTTGTGTTTATTTTTTTTTGCAGGATGATAATAGAGTAAGACATGGCCAGTTAAATATTGTGAGGGTTCGCGCAAAGTACCTTTTTTGAGTCCTTTCAGCATGAACCTTTTCAAAAATATAATATGAAACAAAAAATCATGTGAATTAGCTTAAGGCTTTTGAAAAATGCTTCAAAATACTTTTTTGGTGGATTTGATTGCTGAAAGGCTAAGCGAGTTATGGGAAAAAAACAAAAACAATTTTGGTAGAAATTAGCGTATGTACATTAGTATATTGAAGAATACACATAGTAATTATATTTTAGGCCTAGTGGAACTATATGATTTCAATCGATTCACCCTTAAAAAATCAAAAGCAACCTCGAGTACAGAGGTAACTTTTAAGTAGAGTCTCAATCTGAATTTACATACAGTTGGGTTTCCCGGTTACTCATTAACAATTTTGATCTAATTTTTTAATAAAAACTATCATATCAAGGTTAATTCAACATATTTACAGATGCCTGCACCCTCAAAACTAGTATTTTTATTTTATTTTTTAATTTTTTTTTTATTTATTGTACTCATTACAAACACCAACTAGGGTAATTACATGAAATGAAATAAAAACAGCATATGCAATAAAGGTACTAAAACTAAACTAACCTACACAATCTAGTATCATACAATTTGCTTCATGTTCCTAATCAACTCACTCTTTGTCATATTAAATATATCAATGTCGATTTGCTTGAGGATCTGATTACAAATCAATAACATTTTGTTAATTGGAGATGTTGTGTTGCCTGGATCTATACTAAATGAATCGAAACTTAGGATTCTTAGATTCACTTTAGGGACAATTATACTTATATACTTAACTAAATCACAGTGTTTGTATTTGATATTATTAAGGATTTGGTAAATAAACAGCATTGCTTGCTGATTTCTTCGATCGGACAGACTTTTAATATTAAAATTATTCAACATACTCCTATATGAGACCATAAATGGATATGTATTGTTTTGTTTTAGGAAAAGGTATCTCAGAAATCGCTTTTGAACTTTTTCGATATAATCTATGTGGATCTGGGCTGAAGGCATCCAGATTTGGGAAGCATATTCCAAGTGCCAAGTCACTATATTATTATAAATTCTAATGACTGTGTCAATTTTAAAGCTTTTACTATTCCTAATAAGGAAACCAAGTGATTTGTATTGCTTCATTTTGTAATTTTTTTTGAATAGGGGTACTTTTCACCTCTGATGAATAAAAATAAACCCCAGGCACAACCTCAACTTTGAAGTAGATGGTAGATAGAAGCTAAATCTCGAATTAAATGCAAATAGATACTGAATAAGTTGAATAACTGCCAAATAACATGTTAATTATTATTTTCTGATGATATTCTGCCATAAGGGGGGGGGTGTTAAGGGCTGACACTGATTACTGAACCATAAATTATATTAAAAATTATCAATTGATTGATTTTACTGATATAAATATGATTTCAGTTTATTACATGCTCCAATCTAAAATTGTGATTTTTTTTTTGAATAGGGGTGGTTTTTACCCCCCTCCACAAAAGCAACCCTCGGCACAGGGTAGATTTTGAAACAGTGGGTGAGTAGAAATTTTATTCAAATTTTCATACGAATCGGTGCTGTATGGGATAAATACACAGTTTACACTTTTTTTACCGTCATAGACTGGAGTAATATGGATATGGCCAATATCCATTCTAGTTGTTTAGTTGATGTTTTCTTCGACCAAGTAAATAATTCAGATCTCTCTTTGAAATATCAAAATGATAATCAATTTTAGAAATAGTGTATTTTTTCGATATTTATGAAAAAGTCCAAGGAAACAAACATTGAAATCAATATTGAACGATACAAAATAAATAAGTAATGTCAAACTTAAAATTTAACAAAATCGGATGATTCAGAGAAAAGTGTAGAAACTACAAATGCAGAATACTGTATTATCGACAAGCTGATGACGGATTTCCATACTTTAATCGTGCAATACAAACCAACCGATAATAAAAAATTATCTCGCAACCAATTAAAACACATCTCCTGTACGAGAAGCAGTTTTCTTTGGAATACATAGCGTCACATACTCTAAGAATACTTACAATATATGACGCAGTTCAAAGGAATACATTAATTTCTGTAACTTACCTGGAATTTTAAGAGAAATGAGCGCATTATGCAAGACTTCTTTTGATAAGGGCAGCATGAATTCCGAAGAAAACTGTACTTTGATCAAGAAATATTGCTTGAAAATTTTATTCCAAAGAGATTATTGCAGTTTGTTGGTTTGACTCACTCGATCCATGTACTATTGATAAAAAAACAGCTCCTAACTCGCAGAAAACTATTCCAATGAAATAAATTCGAAACTTATTCTTCAGAGTATTCAAAATTTCATTAAACTTCGTTCTCAATTCATCACTTTATTGAAGCTATAGTTAACATACTTAGTTACCAGTTCATCAGAAATTCATTGTTCAACAATTTGAATGAAATCTTCATAGATGCATCAATAACAAAATGAAAGAAATTCACTCAAACGTTCACTTACACACGTAGTAAGTACACTCGCTGCTGCTTTCTCAAAGTGAAAATTCCTCACATATCTCATGCTATCAGCCATCAGGGTTAAAACATAGAGCTCTCCCCCTTTAAGAGACAAAACAAGGGTCTCCTCATCCAAAAACCCTGCCTGAGCACAGTCCAATGTAATTTTGATGTCTTCTTGTGGTTCTAAAAAGAAAGAAACAAATAAATCGGTGCCTTTCTTCAACATAATTTTCTGATCTCTAGAAACCAATGTTGATACTCACTCAGGGGAAAATTAGAAGACGCCTCTGCAATACTATTCAGTGACACTCCATATGGTGGTACACTCTGATTGAGATAAATGAGAGCATTGACAGACATGATGAGTGTGCCTCCGATAGGTTTTTTGATGGGTACAGCACGAACACAGTCGAAGGGTAAGTTTGAAACGCTCCAGATAACAGGATGAACTCTCTGCTGTAAATTCAATGAGATTGCAGCCATTGCACAGGTGTCTGTTCTCACAGCGACTCGTCTGAAAAATCAGTTCATTAATATTTTTAAGAACACATAGTCTTTCCTTGATCCTGAATTATGTCAACTGTTATAATATATATACATAAATGACCTGGCCACTGTAAGCATTTCTGGTAGGTTCACTATTTTTGCTGATAATACCACATTTTTGTGGAATGATATATTAGGACTTCCTATTATTATCTTCAAGTTTAACATGAATTCAAATGGGAAATACTACAGAAGAAAATAATAAAATTTCAATGGAATGGAAATACTATACATTACTGATAAAATAGTCACTCAATTTTGCATGTTTTTAATATTGCAGTTATGTATCAAGGGGAAATATACCAATTTGCCCAGAAACAGATATACGAACTTAGAAGCTTTTTCCTTTCATTTCTAGAGAAATGACCCAAGAAATAGTTTCCAGAAGGCTTACTACAAGAAGGATTTTTTGAAGACAATTATGAAACTATAAAAATCATCTTTTCATTTGAAGTGTTCTTGTAATTGCATATTATCTTATTCGTTATTGTTTACTAATGCACAGCTCCAAATATTTAAACAAATAAATCTTTATGTATTCGAACGTGTATGTGTGCTGTGTGTTTGTATATATATATATATATATATATATATATATATTACATTTATTACTCCAGTAAAGGAAGTGAAAACTGGCTGGACTAATTCGAGACCAATTGCAGATACTTGGAGTAACTTGAATTTTGTTAAGAAAGGTGCCCATTATCCGAGTAAACAAATTCCGTTACTGGGAAAAAGCGCGGGGGGTGGAACTCATTAGGGGGGGGGGTTAAAAAAAATGAAACCAATCGATAAATTATCAGTTTTTAACATAAAAACATTAATTGCAATTTTTCATAAAATGCACCCCTTTCGAGTAATAGCGCAAGGAAAAGTGTATTTTTTTAAAATTTACTGAAAATCTGTTAGTATTACAAAAAAATATATATATTAATTATATGAAGTATTTTAGTTGACAAATAAAGTGGTTTTTGTTTTATTTTTGTACGATTAATATTAAAGGAGATATGACATGGCAAAAATGGTTGCTTAACGAAAAATGAAGAAACCGGATCGTTCTGGCGTAAATATCTCGAAAAATATAACTTTTACAAAAAAAATTGTTCCTATCATTTTGCAAGATGACAAAATCGGGAAAAATTTTGAGACCAACCAGAACCGTTTAAAATGAGAAGAAAACAAGTTATGGGCAAAATAATTTTTTTTTTCAAAAATTTTTAATGCCAATTTTTTAGCGCCATATGGGCTAAGGTGCTTGAAAAAAAATCCTTTGGTAAAAAGTCAGAACACGTCGTCTTAATTATGTCCAGCCATTTTTGGCCATATCGGGTAATTATTGTTTATGTTTTGTATTTTTTAAAACATTTTCAGTTTTTGGCCAGCAACGTGAACATCATTTATTTTAAACAGCCAAATTCATCAGCATTTATTCCAGGATAGTTGTATTTGAATTTTTTGTTATAATTGTATCTGTAAGCAAATTTGTCCGTTTAAAATTGCCTATTTTATGTTTATAACGGTAAATGCTTTTTTTTTGTCGGGCGAAATAAAAAAAAAAATGGCCCATCCAATTCAAATGTTGCATATGACATGAAATTTCAGCGATAACTTCAGTTTTAAAATGGTTCCTGGTACATCTCGTTATAATAAGCCAAAAAAAAATTATGGCTGAAAAACCTTTTTTTTTTCATCAATCACATAAAATTTTTATAGTTAATCCTCTATTTATAAGTTTTATGAACATTTTTCGTGCAGTACTGTATGTTTAGATGATAAGCCAATTAAATTCTGTTGTCAAATTTCAAATCCCGACTCTTGACAGCAGTCAAATAGCCGTCAAATCAAAACTAAGTTACAAAAAAGGTACAAAAATTGTGCATTTTTTGTTAATATTTTATTATTATTAAGAGGGGTAGTTAACTTCGAAGTCTCCATTACTTCGATTTGACTTCCATAAAAAAACTGAAATTTTTCAAAAATGGATAAAAAGTGTTTTTCATAATAGTCAATATACGGGAAAATATAAAAAAAAAATCTTCCTTAATTTTTCTGAAAATGGCATTTATTTGATAATTTCAGCTTTAATTCAAAAATATTAAAAAAAAAAAACTAAAAAAGGGTAGTTTTTTACGGTTTACAGGGTGTTTCAGAAATTTCTGACATTAAAATCGTAATCAGTGACCCAAAAAACATTTTTTCAAATTAAGTTGATCTGAGTGGTCTCGAATTAGTCCTTCATTTTACTAAAAAATTTACTTCCTTTACTAGAGTATATACAATTCAACTCAACATAAAAAATGTTTCTTGAGAAGATATATCTTAGGACATAAATATATATAGGTATCTCTCTCACTTACCCAGAAAATGTTTTCAATGGTTCATATAAAATGAGGAGGGTTGGTTCATAGTAGCCATGTAAGAACTGGATGTCAATGATATTGTCAACTTTATCAATGAAATCTTTTAGTAAAATCATATAAGATGCTAAAATGGGTGCTTTTGTTAATCCAGAACTTCCTGCCATAGGTTTTACATCTCCATCATTATCATCAATTGAACTTTCTCTCCGAAAAGGTAATACTACCAGCTTCCTACCAAAAACAGTCATCACAGCACAACGATTTTCTGGGTCAGTTCTGACCATTGGTACATGATGATGATGGGTCCATCCATCCTGTAAAAAATACATGCAATTACAGAAATCCATATCACAGTTTTGATCAAAATATTACCTTCATATCCTCTTCCTCGAAATAATGTAGACTAAGTGTTCTAAGATCATGATTCTCTGGATCATATTCCACAACTGACAATTTTGCATCAGCAAAGGCAAGAAGTATGGCATCTCTCTGTGAGTTAGTCAAACTCACACTTTGAATAGACATAATATTTCCAAAGAGAGTATACTGGGCCATACATTCTAGTTTAGATTTAGGCGGGTAGAATTCTGAAAAAACAATGCATGGAATGATGAAATAATATGGCAAAATAGTTACTATTACATGAAAAAATCCTCAATTATTGAACACATATTATTAATATATATCAAACACAAAGGCATTCATTCAAACTGCGAATGTTTTCACATGATTTAAGGCCTTTCTCCAACAATTTGTTATAATACCTACCAGAATATCTCTCTGCTCGTGATTTTTGATCTACATCGGGAATGAGCCTGAATACTTTGAGAATATTTGCTCCAGCTGTAACTAAACATTTTTCAACTTTGTTGAAAAAATAACATGATATAGCATGTTCAACTCCTGTAGCAGGATGACTTAGTTTGCAAACGGAAAACATGGTGGTTTTAGAACAATACGGTTATATTATCTGTAATTATAATTGAAAATGTTTTCAAACACTGAATTTAACTTAAAACTAGACCATCGGCACATTATATAAAGTTATTTGAAATGACATCGGCAGTCGGACTGCCAAGCAAAACTCTATCAAAACAATAAAACAAAACATAACCCAAATGCCAACTGTCAAATAACTCCTACCCGATTCTTCTTCTTTTTTATTTCCTCAATTGGTTTGGTGCATATTTTGACGCCTGATGTCAACAACCTTTAATTCATCATATTTTCCGGATCTATTGCAAAACTCATGATAAAATATAACCTATATTGATTATTCATCGAATATTGTGATTTAGGTATGCTAAAAATACTGATTTTCGATTGAAGGGATCATCTTTCGTGAATCTCAACTATGTAAGGTTGAGTTAATTTTTCGTACCTACCGTCAGGGTTCTTTGAGGGTATGAAGGCGAGTTTCAGTTCCAATATGGGCCAATATGGCATGTAGTTCAAAGATTGAATTTGACAGGGATGCATATGTGAATTCTGTGAAATTTTCCTCCTCAATTGCCTTCATAACTGACTCTAAGAAACCCTAAACACCTATTTCTGTATGATACCTATGAACAAGGCGCCTTGTATAATCACCAAGATGTATATAACCCTGGTGTGTTGACTTATACCTAAGATGTTTAGAAGGATGGTGTACCGAGTTATACCTGGGCATGTTTGGGGTAAACTTGGCGACACATGCCTACTATGATAATAAGCATCATAACCCCTTGACATCAAATCAGTTCAGATGGCGTTTGCAACGAAAAGAGTTACAAATTTCCTAGGAAATGTATGAACGGCCGACCTGACGGCTGGCTATACTTTTACTTTTGGACGCCGACTGATCAACAACCTATATTATTTGTTCAGAATACTGGCCAAATTCCCTATAATTGTGTTCCTTTCATTCGATTTTGTTTTTTATGAGTATGACATTAGATTTTGCTCATTTTGTTGACTGCTCGAATCGAAGAATATAGTTTGTCGATCGATCGGTTGACTATGCACTTCCAATTAGCGTCAACTAGCGATGAATTTGAGAAACACACCACGATATGTAAAAATGACACTAATGACAGATAAGTGTCGCCATAAAATTCTAAACAATATCGCATCAGTCCCAGCACCATATCCTTCTAGACATCTTACTTATACCTAACAGTACTAACAGATTGTAAGCAAATTTTCTCGACTTTTCGCTATCTTGATTTTGATCCATTTCAACTGGAGAGTAGGTTTCGAGAGTTTGCCAGCAGAGGCGCACCTTACGTGATTTAAATTTAATCCATGCCATGATATCCGTCAATCCGTCTGCTCGACGGCCATTCGATTATTTATAGATTTATAGGTTATGTTTATTCCATGGTCTTGTGTTTTGCATGCAAATTCTTGCTTTCCCGCGAAATGCTAGAAATTGAGTAGTCATCACATTTTGACTGATTATTAGGTATTCCTTTTGCTTTCAATTTGATGAAAAATAAAAAACTCAGTGATAGTGATGTGATTTTAAATCTTCCGAAACAATAGTTGTGAGTGAAACTGGAAAGTATTGATATCTTATCTTTCTATTTTCTGAGGAACCGAAAATAGGTAAGTACTATTTTCTTCATAGTGTTAAAAAAATGCAATTTTAATGTGTTTACGAGCCAATGATATAGGAATAAGTAATACCTATACGTTACACGAGCGTTTTATTTTGAGCTTTGTAATTGGGTTTACTGAATGAATCGTACAGCTTATCCAATCCATCTTGGCACAAACTCAGACACTTTTCCAGTTGCAAACTGGTTATGTAGACCATGACGAAAGAAAAAACACTTCCTAGGAATAAATTTCAACACAATGAACATATATAATAGGTGTTTTTTAATCTTAGTGTACTCCACAGAGATCGCTGAGCATATACGTTATTACTTCTGTGCCAAGATGGATTGGACAAGCTGTACACTCCTCAAATGGTAGGTAGGTATAGGTATTTCATTTCAAATTGATATGAGTTGTTTTGGCTTCAAATGTTCTGAATGAACAATTTGTTCAGACAAGTCAAGATATACCTATTCTATGAAAATCATAGCAAGTATTTTTCTAGGATGTGACGAGAAATCTGAATGTTCGGATTCAGAGGTTTTCAATGAAGCTAATAACGTTTGATATTAGTATTTTGTTCAAATCTCTAGATTGATAATTTGCTTCAAAAGTATCTATACCTACTTCTTGTGGTTCGATCCTGACATACTAATAATGTATTGCAATGAAAAAGTTTCACAATCTGAACAGTAGGTATTATAAGACCTCAATATCAATAGCCTTCTGATGAAATTCATCAAATTGTTCGAAGGCTCTATATAAATTAGGTGCAGAGTAAAAATATGAAAACAATCACATTATTTCTCAACAATCAATTTATTTCTCACTTCATCAGCTGAACTATTTTTTTAGTATAGGTATCCATTTATTTGTTTTTTGTTGCATTGTTTCAAAACTACTGAGGCGGATTAACCTAATGAAAAGTGCATTATTTCATGGAAAATGCATATTTCAAATAGTACCTCTATTATTAATTCTTTGGTGTTTTCCGAGTTTTTATTACTTCTCCCAGTTGGAAAATGTTACTTATGCCACTTGAATACTTAATAGTTTTTTAAAACACCAGAGCTACTTAGAATGAAGTTACATTTTGCAACTGGGGAAGTAATATTCTGTTATTTGAGTCATGCATATCCACTATTCTATAAGTAGACCCACCTTGATTATGATCATTTTTGTGGAGAGATAGATTTCGCATTATTGACGTTGTATGGTACATGAATGGAGTTTTTACATATTTTCTAATATAGAATTTCACTCAGGATTTGTAGAATTTCATGAAATTCTTTATAAAATTCAATCAAGTCAATGTAGACACCAAATGAAACACCCCTCTCAATGATATAATATAATTTCAGAAAAATAAAAAAATATATAATAATAACAGCAACAACAACGGTTTGTGAGATCATAACATATCACCAACAAACTTGAAGGATTGACTTTATTCTTCCAAATCAATTCGATTTGTTTACAGTAAATATAAAATCCTGAGCTTACCAGTTCTTAAACGAGGTCTATCACACAACAATACTTAAAAAGGGGATATTTGAAATCATCGTCGTCAACTTTCTTTTCATTTTTAAATTCCTGTTTGGTAGGCTCTAATTTTAGGAGCATGTTGTACCTACTGTTTAGTTTTAGTTCTTTAATGAAGGTTATTAGTTAGTTTCATGAATATTTTTTTCAAATGACTTGTTATTCGAGGGAGGCGGAAAAATCATATGTATAACATGAGAGTGAAGCGCCTTTACCTCCCTTGAATGATTACTGCCTTCCGCTACGCGTCGGGCACTAAACTCCATCCTCGGGAGGAAAAGTAGGACTTTGTTCCCTTGTTATACAAATAGCTATTTTGTCTAATTAGACATATTTTATCATTTTTATATTCAGGAATTTGGTATTTCAGGTAATTGAAGTAATCCTGTTTAGTGTTGCTTTCAAGAAACAACTTAGCAGTAATTTTGTGGAAACGTGAAGGAACCCAAAAGTGATGTGAGTATAATTGTTTATTTTCCTAAATATGCAGATATTAGTAGCAAGGATGATATCTCGGATGATGTGTTGCAACATCTCTTTTTGTCAAGCGAAAATATATGGTATGCATATTATACACACACACACATATATATATATATATATATATATATATATATATATATATATATATATATATATATATATATATATATATATAAAAAGTCTCATTTGCCATCTTCTAGGTGATGTCTTGAGTTTCGATCTCCGAACTCGACTCTCAAACTTATAATCACACGTAGATATCTAATCCAAGGAAAATATTAAACCAAACAAGAAAAATATGTTATAGCTCCTAGTTAACTTCTTGAGAAGTATATAAACAATTTATGGTTTTAAAGAAAGAGGAGCTGCAAGAGAACCCAAGTATGAGGTACATGGAAGATTCATATTCTGGAATATTCCATAGGTGTGGTGAGAGAATTAATTATATTCATGAACAGTCTGTCAGTTCAGACTCTAGGAATGAATCATTGACGGACGCTCAAAGAAGTCAAATTTAAAATGATGATTTATGAATTCAATTCAAGTAGGAACTTATGCCTATATGATAATTTTTTTACAAGAAAAAAAGGCAAAATTTATCCTCTTTGAGTGCCCGCCATAGCTTCAATCCCCAAGTCTGAGAACTGGCAGAATTGGAAACTAGTAATCTAGGACACCAATTGATCATTACAAAGTATGAACCTTGTCCTCATCTCATATTGGACTTCTTCTGTAGTTATTTGTCCCTTTATTATTTATTGCAGTTTCGCTAATTTTGCCAAGTGTTTTGATTTTCTGGGTGCATTCCTCAATTTTTGCTCTTTTGCACAACATATGCTTAGTCTTGATAATACATATGTTGTCAATGTGAGTTTGGATAACTCAAATTTATGTTGTGAACAACCAACCAGAGTTTTTGGCATGAAATTTGATAATTTATACAGTATATCTGTTAAGCAATTTCTTCTTAGGTCCTTTTCAAATGTTTCGGAAATGACACTTTCCACTTCCGATAGGAAAGAAATTATATTTGAAGAGGGAAAGGTCAGATATCCCCTGCTCTTAACTTTAATATATTCATTAAAGACTTCGTTTCCATCGCCGATAATTGTTCTGGAACAATCTTGGCAGGTAGTCTTTGCCTTCATTTTTTTGGCTACATAGCCACAGAAATAGGCGAATGCCTCACTTAAATCTGTGAACTCTTCAGTAACTTCAGCTATTCCATCCGATATCTCTATATCGAAGGAAAATTTATTTTTTTTTCCTTTCAGCTCTCCAACAGTCAACAATGACTTCATCATCTCTCCTCCAGAAACGTTGCTACCTCGTGGCGGTTTTATCAAAGAATAGAGTGACATCAGACGAAATATCTGGCCAACCTGAAGTGATTCAGGGTGTGTATTGCAACCTCCTGCAGATCTCATCATACCAAAAAAATGCTGAAATGTACAAACCATTGATGAATATTGAGTTGGATATACAATACAGAATTGGAAAGCAGATAGTTTGCAGTAAATGGTATGTTTTTATAATCAATCCCTCAAAATATTGCAAAATGTTTTGTTTAGAAATTGGTACACTTTCAAAATCAGCTATACTGTACTCCTTCAATAGTTGTGAAATTATGACTAATTCTTTTATTTCTAACTAATTTTGAAGTTAACATACTTTTTCAATTGAAATAGTAGATTGTACAGATAACATGTAATACTTCTTGTATAGTATATTATATTGTTTGAACGTCATTATTTTGTGGTGGATCAATATTTGTTCCGTAGTTTTTTTTGGTTTGTAACCTACCACAATCTGAAAAAATAAGAATTAATATTGGAATCTATAAAAGTGTAGAAGGTAGATTTCCAATCTACCCTGAAAATTCGGTATTGTCTATACGAGATATTTGCATTTGAAAAGGAATTTGACTAGAAGTTTTGAGAACGGAAGCAGATTTAGTTTCCAAAACGTTAACAAGTAAGTATTTTCATATATATCAGTTCTCGTTATTTTTCTGATAGGCAAAGTTTGAGTTATAGAAGAAGTTGCTGACTAATTGGACTTATTCTATCCAGAAAGAACTGTTTTTCGATAGACGCAGCAACTTTTCGGGGTAGATTGAAAATCTGCCCTTCTACACGTGTATAGATTCCAATATCAATTCTTATTTTTTCAGATTGTGGTAGGTTACAAACCCAAAAAACTACGGAACAAGTATATTATACTAGTGTATGTTGAGTTGCAAGGACCTTTTTATATTGTACAACTCCATAATTTTTCAATCCAATACTTTCTAACTTATATGAATAGTAGTTTCAGTGATTTCATTTACTTTTTGTAGGCAATCAGAAATTACTGAAATAAAAATGAATTTACTGGCCATCAGTATCATTTCCTTGTTTCATATTCCATATATAAATACAGATTCTCAGGGTATATTTGCAGTAATTGAATGGCATGTATTCTGGAAAGCTCGAAGCACATTGCTTTTGATGAGATGTAGGTCTTGACAGTCCTCGCCTTCTTGAATTTTTTTAATTGATTGGATACTAAAGTGTTCAACTTTGTATTTATTGATTCATTTATTGATGCTTTGATGGTTAGCCATCATATTTTTTCATTTCTTCTCTTCCAAATCCAACTAAATGTAGAGCAACTAACTGTCATGCACAGAACAGATAGAACTCTCAGAGTACTATGCTTTGACCCCAAATTCATTTACATACCATTGAACTGGCCGAAACTTGATGATAATCAATATATAAAAGTTTTACATTTTCCTGTACGATTCTCACTAACATGACACTGTTGTCTCTATCTATCTATTTGAGGATCTTACAGGAAACTGATATTTTCTGTTATACAATGTACAGAATTATGCTTTGTTATTCACATATCAAAAATACTCCCATTTATTCACAAACTTTTTGCTCATAGATCAATGTATTTATAGAAAATACCTCTAGATGATCTTGATTGATTCGGGAAGTCATTAAATAGGTAAAACCAATGCTGCTCAGATACTCAATCAAATCAAGGGTACAAGAAACTGTTGCTTTCAGTCCTTCAGACGTTGAATCTGATAAATATTTTTTTTTCTCAGAACAAGCTTCCCATGACTTGAGATAATCTAGAAAATCTACCAGTTCCTGAAAAAAATCATTTTCATTATAATTTGGAGCTGATTTAAGAGAGCAAAAATTATTGAATCATATAATTCAACTGAATGTTCAATTTCCCTTGATTGAAAAACAAACTTTCATCTTCTGTGAATGGTTAAATTAACTTAGCCGATTGAATAATTATTGTGTTGAGTTCTAGGGATCTGATTGATGATAGTTTTTCATTGCTAGAACTAATTGTGTCAACAAATTTTGGGGAAGTTGAAACATTTGCTGTTTCCATTTAGCAGAGTGGTTACCTTGTACTCTCTTGATTTATTCCTGAGGCCTGAATCAGGTGAACGAGAATTCATTATATTGATGATTCTATTAATTTTTTTGCAGAACATAATTGTAACATCGATTTCTTCAAATGATTCAATTTTATTTTTGTAGGCCTCCATTGCCAGAGCAGTTGTGTTACTGAAGAGCTGGAAAATGATATATGGTTCCAACTACTACTACTACTACATGAGGTGTCACTTGAATGGACAACTGGCACAACTGAGAAAATGATTCTGAGTTGAAATTGAGAAACTTTCTTGAATAGGGGTATGTGTCATGTCCTAATTTGGTACTCGCCAATTATATCCAAATTTCGATTTCAATTCCTGCGAATCTACTCCAGGAATATACCAGTTTGGGAAATGACACAACCATTTGTATTTCATAGTCTTACCTGGAACGCTAGTCTAGTACACATTTTCTCCCCATTTTTTGGGTGTAGGTGACTTTCAGTCAGTTTGTAACATATTTTAAATTGCTTTGTAGATTCGAAATTGAATAGATGTTCGAAATTTGCGAATGATACAAGTCCTTCGGGAATCTGAAACGTCAATTCAAAAATGATTTCTTTTCCGTGACGAAAATAATTCACATACTTTGAAAATTCTTTTTGCCACTAAATTGTTTCTCATACATTTGATGAGGTGAGGAAAATCTGAGCACATACGCAATTTTCTTGAGGAATCAATAGGGTGTTCACACCAGGGCTCTAGGGAATCATTTATGCCCAAATGAGACCACATCTTTCTGTTCCAAGTGGCTCCATCACTTGTTACAACATCGATATAGAGGCCAGCATTTTCACATAAAATGATGCACTCCAGGACCAGTTTCGCCTGAATATCACCATTTATGTTGCCTCCAGACAAAAAACATGCCAATGCCTGTAAACTACGTCCAGCAAAAGGTTGGAACATAAAAACTAGAGCATGATCTCCAAGTTGGTCTGCCATTTTCTCAGGGGTGTGGTTTCCGAGATCAATGAACCCAATCATTTCCAAAGTATTCTTGTCAAATTTTTTTGTGGCTGTTATCTTACATTCATCTATCAATAGGCACCCATGCCTTTGCCACTCTTCAAGATGCTTACATTTTTCCTTCAGTAAAGAAAATACCTCTGCTTTGAAACCGAATCCTCCATCAATGTTTCTTATGTATCTGAATAATGAATGTAACCAATCAATATATAATTCAATAGATTAGTCAGAAACTTGAAATTGATACATCCTCTGGTTCTCAAATCAGAGATGAATTATTTCCTATCAAATTTGTATTTTTCAAATCTCTACATTAGTATGTTGAAAATAGAACATTAAACGATATTTCGGTAATTTTCAAAAGTTTTGGGTTTTTATAGTACCTAGATATTTTGAAAATGTGACAAGTGTTGATAAAAAAAATTAATATATCTTTAAGTTTTAGATATGTAAAATATCATTACATTATTTTAGGTACTTCATGGTGAGAAAAATTATTTTGTTTTTAGAAATTTTATTGTTGAATTTGTTTTATTTTTCAATAACAATTTTGCGCCATTTTAGATGTATATGAAAAATTCAAAAAATCAACTTGCTCATTTAAAACTTGGATTATGTTGAATACATTTCATTTCCTAATGAATAAATACTATGTACTCACCTTTGAATGTTTTCTCATAGAGCTATAATTGTTACCAAATGACTTTTCTGTTTTAATTACTTCTAAATAAACAATGAGATTGTAACCTTTGGTGTAGAAGTTATAAACTTTTTTAGAGATCAATTACCCTAACACCAAACTGATTTTGTTGGCACTTGACGCCCGTTTCGCACTCGTAAATTGATACTCGATTTACTTCTGGTGAAGATACTAACCTTGTTAGCGAAACGCGCGTCGAGTGCAAACAAAATCAGTTTGGTGTTAAGGTAATTGATCTCTAAAAAAGTTTATAATTGAATACTTCGTTGTTAAATATATTTTATTTTCTAATGAATAATTGTTACCATATGACATTTCGATTTGAATTATTGAATACTTCGTAATTGAAACTGGATTTGTTCTTACCTGGATAAGGTACTGGGGGACGGTAATGGAAGTATATTGTTGTCCCTCATATGGTTATACAACCGTGTACTCTTAATTTTCATCAATATACAAGAATACACCCAATCCAGCGTATATCTGTTTCCTTTTTTCTTGCATTGACTTGCTTTGTAACAGTCTTTGATCATTTCTTGTTGATTTTGTGGCAAACCCTTGATGAAATGATCCAGCCTCAAATGGTCAATTTGATCACGTTTCAAATTACATATTACTTTAGATAAATGTCTGTTCCGTTGTTTTATGTTATTAAGTTTTTTTTTATCTTGCCTTCCAGGAAAATGCGTTTTTCCTTTATTTCAATCTTATTTTTCATGTAATATTTGTAGCTTTTGCATGGCTTGCAAATGCTAATGTTCTCAGGGATGAAAATTGAACAAGATTTGCTGTTTCCCTGACAGACATTTGATTCGTTTACAGTTTTGATATAGTTATCTAAGTCTGCTTTCGTTTCAATTAGTTCACGAGAGTTGTATGACTTGTTGTTGAGTTGTGCCTGTACATAGTGTTCAGTAACAACGACAGATCTTTCTATCATGTACTTTCCATTCTCTGTTATCACTTTGGAAAAAAGAATTTGTTTGTCTAATTTATGTGAACCCCAGTTGCAAGGGAGGTTGATTTCCAATTGCCCTGACATTATCAGATGGTATAATGATATATCACCCTGTTCATCATATCTACTGGGAATATCATGAGCTGCTTCAGGATTGGATACAGGAATGGCTGGAGGGGAGCTGCAAATGAAGGAAACTATTCAATGAAACATGAAAATATAGTTTCAACCTCAGCAAGTTCTATCATCTATAAAAAATACACAAGTTTAAATGTACAAGGTATATTGTAGATTTTTTTAAGTCGGCCTTTCCGCTACCAAGGCCAATCACCGATGCCGGTGAGCACACTTCTCCCTCAGTCAACCTGAAGAGCTGAGTCATGCCCTATAGTGTAGAATACATCCCAAAGACAATGCGGTTGATTGATTTGGAATATTTCCGAAATGATTATATTCGAATAAAATACATTTGCAAATACAAGAATGAATTTGTCTCTAGTTGTTGAATATACTGAATTCTCCCTCCCCTAGAAATAAATATTTGTTACTACAATAATTAACATACGTCAAAATACAAATGGTATAATACCAGGGCATATATCAGAATACGAAGGCGTATCATGGAGAAAATCACAAACACAAAATATATGAACACTGCAAATTTTAAAAATTCAGAAGGTGATATCGAGTCGGTATTAAGCAGGTGGTTAAGTGATATTAAATTAGTAGTATTTTTAATAGTAAAATTTCCCCTAGTATTTTATGGAACAAAATAAATTATGCACCTATCGTTTTGAGCCACTGAAAGATAATTGGGAATTCAGAACGCGGCGCTCTCTTTTCGTTAGAAAGTTATAATCCTTCGAAGTTTAGAGAAAAGAATATCAACTTTTTAATATTTTAGGTGACAAATGTACCCAGCTGGAACTCTGTAGGGAATAAAAAGCGGAGATATTTGAATTGCTCAGAATGTGTGCCTATAAATTTCAGAGCTTCCATACTATGAGCGAAACACTCCCTTCAGTTTCTTTTTTGCTTACAGAAATTCAGTTCTGGTGGCAGCTGAAAACGTCAATCGTATTGTTCAAGAAAAAAAAGGTGAAATAGGTATGACCTATTTATCCCATTCTTAAATATTGGTATTTATGATATTACTCACCTAAAAATAGGGAGCGCTTCATTTTTAAGTCTTTTGCGGCCAACATCTTCCGGTGGAAAATGTTTTGAGCATACATAAGAACCGCTACTCAAAAATTTACCACTAGCTTGAATCCAACTTGATCGTTTATTTTCATCCTATGAATTCAAAACATGAGTTGGTATAGGTATATTTGAGTTATATGAGAACTGTTGTAATCAACGCAGCAACTTCTACACTATTCCAATATTAATTCTTAAGGCCGTAAAGTCAGTAAAATATGGTAGATACATGTACTTTGCTTGATTCGCAATTGCATTGAACTTGCCTGGAAATAGCATAGTGTACGACGGCCTTAATTTTTTTCAGATTGTGATAGGTAAAAATCAAACTACAAAGAATTATCATCCAACACAATTAAAATAATGTATTTTTAACAGTAATCGAAGGAAACTTGTCTTCAATTTTGGTCTTAGAATATCAAAAATGATCTTTTTCTCTTGATGTATTGATGAGATAATTGGTAAATTTTTTGACAATAAGAAATCACTTACCTGTGGTACTTTATGAAGATGGATCGTAGATTCTCCTCCACTAACACCACAAATAATGCAAAATCGGTTCATAATAAATCTAACTATCACTAAAATCAAACGAATACAAGAACAGCAACGATAAACACTTAAAAATAATATAAACAAGAAAAACGTGAAAGGAAACAAGAACTAGGTACAAGATTTCAAATATTAAAGGAACTTTCAAATGCATTCAAATTCAAATCGAACTGTCAAACATTTCAAAAAAGTCAATAGTTTTTTATTAGACGAACTCGACCTTACGTGTTTTGTATACTGATAATTCTATTGGCGAACGAAAGATCCCGCAAGAGTTTATCCAATGAGACCGCCGGAACCGAAAATCGCTGGTAAGCTGCCGCCTCAATGAAAATGTACCCTTAGAAAATCGCATTTGTGTCACTACCTCAACACCATCTACCGTCAAAAAATGTAAGTTTACTCTCCGATTTCTCAGGTCGAGAGGAATTGGCTAAACAAAAGAATATCGGTCAACGCACCAGGGTTATATGCATCTTGATAATCACGATTGAACTTCACAACTTGATTCGTTTTATAACTGATGGTTTCAAGCATACGGACTCTCTCTGAACAGATTTGAAGATTTCTAAAATAATTGTTAATCAAACACCAAAAACCGGGCTCAGACGAAAATATGAGATGTATGTCCTCAAGATTGACTGACATCACACATCACTGAGAGATCCCGTGCGCTCATTATCATATTTTGATATTGTTTTATCGCTTCTTAGTTTGCCCCGAACGAAGCGAGCGAGATCTCGAATGAATCTTGTTCCGAAACCGAAACGCCTAGTCAACAGCGTTCGTGAACGCTGGTCGTAATCCCTCTATATACGAACGCTGATCGTCAAAATGCCAAAACGTGATTTATTTAAGAGCTGTCAATTGGGTTGGGGGGGGAAAAATTCCCCACCTAAAAAAAAAAAAAAAAAAGTCCTGGGGGGGGGGAGGCCGCCGATTGGTTCATTTCGATTCATTTGACATTTTTGACAAGTATCTGGAATGCCTAATTTTTGATCTAAAACTCTAACCTAACTAACACAACATCTAACCTTAAAATTCGAACCTGAACCACAGTTTCAACTGAGCACTGAGGTAGTTTTTCTTAAAAAAGGAGTTTCCAGCATGTCTCGTTTGATAGTGAAAAATCTACCAAAAAATGTATGTGGTTTTAAAATATTTCAGCTATGACATCGAAGATTTCTAAAATTTCCGTTTTAATTTTCAGATAAATGAACAAACCATTAAAGATATATTTGGACAGAAAGGAACCGTTACAGACATTCAGTTGAAATATACACCTGATGGAAAATTTCGAAAATTTGCATTCGTAGGTTATCAAAATGAAAATGAAGCTGAAGAAGCCATCAAATTCCTCCATAATACATTCATCAAAACGAGTAGAATACAAGTGGAACAATGTGCTTCATTGGGTCTGTATCATAGCAAGAATGTTGCATATATTTCATTTTTGGAACGTTTAATTTCTAGAGATGTAACATTGAGTAGATGATATCCTTGAAATCACCAATAATTAAGTATGTATGGGAACGTGAAATTCGAACAAGTGTAAAAGTTCCTGTTTTCAACTCGATGAAGCAGAGGTCGTTTTTGCTTGCACGAAGCTATCGAAGCCTTCTGAGTACTGCTTCTAAGAGGACAGCTTTTCAATTTCAAATATAAACCTTACAATATTGAGTGATGCTATTAGGAAGCAGTCTCGTATCTGAATAACTGCTTGACATAATAAATTCAAAGGTCATCAATATATTTTTCTTTACCTCATCCTACCTACAGTTGCCAGACAGAACAACGTTAATTTTATGAAATGGTTGAATTAACAATTTGGTGAATTTCATTATCTGAGTAAAGTTAATGAGTTCTTCGAGAGAATGTGCATTGATTTTTAAGCTTTTTTCTGATAATTAATGAGTATATTAGGGGAAATTGAATTAGGATAATTTTTTTCCTAATAGGAATGAACAACATTCAGATGAAGATGGCAAAACTTCAGGGGTACGTTCATAAACCTTTCTCTTGACCTAGACACTCTAGAGTATAAGAATCATGGGTACACTTCATCAAAACTTGTTATGGAATGAGCAAAATGAAATCTTCACTTTTACATAAGTTCATGAACATATCCTTGGGATTATGACGTACAACAGGATTTTTTTGTTTAAGGAGGGAGGGACCGAAGGGGGGGTGGGGGGCGGGGGTGGTTGGCGGGGTTCACAGGTTTTTTCTCCTTGCGTCTCACCGACGACGATAGGAAGAATAAAAAAAAGAGGGGAAGAAGAGAAAAAAAAAACGGTCAAAAAAGAGAAAAAAAGATAAAAAAAAAAAAAAAAAGTATCAACTGGGAAAAAAAAAAAAAAGGGGCAGGAACCACACAGACATTGATAAAGCCAACCATAGTCGTAGGCGAAACGTCAGGAATAAAAACCTGTGGACCACGGACATCAAACCCGGAAAACACCCAAGAATCATTAATATTTCATTTCTGAAATTTGACTTGTACCTTGTTCATAGACCAAACTTTTACTTTTGATTCCTTTTTTACTTTGAGTTATCGCAATGCTGATGATTTTTGGTCATATTTCAAATAATTTTATTTTGAAGCTGATCCGTTATTATCAATATAAGTGGATTTATTTCTTATTCACAACTTTGTATTGAGAAAACATGTTTATTCTGTGTTAGGTGATGAAAAGAAACCAAAATCATGGAGTAAATATGCAACTGACAGTACAGCTTTTAAAAAGTTGAAGAAAATTGAGACAAAGCCAGATCTTGTACCATCAAAAAAAGATAAGAATAAGGTGAAGATTGATGAATCGGCACAATTGCTGGAAAAGGTAACCATTTAAAAAATAATATTTAAAGACATCTCATTGGCATTTTCTTTTGCAGTACAAAGATGACCCACTGTTTGAAGAATTTCTTCAAGTTCATGCACCAAGTGAAATTGAAAAATTGAATGCACTCAAACAAAAACAAACTGAACACGAAAAATCTGTAGAAAATTCAGATGAAAACGAAGAAGTTGGTGACGAGGACAATAATGATGACAATGATACTGAAGATGAGGCAGAAACTGACAAGTTAGCCAACAAACAGATTTCAGATTTGGAGTATATGAAGAACTTGATGAAGAGCGATCCAGAAAGGAAACCTAGACAAAAAATGGAGAAGAAAGTCAAAGAAAAAATTAAACTGTTTACTGTGAAGGTAAGCTTTCAGAACATTGTGTTGGAATGATCTGATATTAATTTTTTTTTTCATTTCAGTTACGTGACCTACCATACACGATCAAGAAGAAGGATATCAAAGATTTTTTCAAACCTGCCAAGTGTTACAGCATCAGAATACCAAGGAATATTCATGGGATAGCTTATGCTGGATTCAAAACGGAAAAATTGTTCAATAAAGCTTTAATGAAAAATAGAAGCTTCATCAGTGAGTATATCTTTCATGTATAATTTTGAAGTTTTCGTCTATTTCAAGCTTTGGAAACGATTTTATACATTTCATGAAAAATATAGTGTATATATATAGCTTTATATCCAAACAATATATATAAAAATAGGAAATAACTCTTCTAAGAGAAACATTTCAATAATAGACAACTCAAATAGGAAGGGCATATATAATAAGGTTACCATTATAAGAAATAAAAAAAAATGTTAATTACTTTTTAGACTGATTTGATTTTTGTGGTTTCATAACAAGGCATTTCCCAGATCCAATTTCTTTCAGCCCTCGAAACTTACTTTTGATTCACCGTTTCATTATTGCACTGAAAATTTTGGCCCCTTCATATTTTATTCATTTATTCTGTAAGCAGTGTGGTTTCATAATAAAGCAATTTTAATAAAAAATACTCTGTATATTCATATTTTATTCATTTATTCTGTGAGCAGTGTGGTTTCATAATAAAGCAATTTTAATAAAAAATACTCTGTATATTCAGTTTTTTAACATTTTTCTCAAATTTGTAGAAGGTAAAAGGATAGTAGTTATAAAATGTAATGCAGAAGGTGACACTGAAACAGAAGACAATGAAAAAAGTAACCCTTTCAAGAATAAATGGAAGAATCAGGAAGAGAGTTTAAAGAATGAAGAGGACATTGCAGAATCTGGTAGAATATTCATTAGGAACTTAGCTTATTCAACAACCGAGGAGAACATCGAAGAAATGTTTTCAAAATATGGTATGTATATTTTCATTTGAGTAATTTGATCTCGTGAAATGTTTCACCGATATAATTTTTTGTTAAATAGGTCCCCTGACTGAGGTGAATTTACCTGTAGACCCACACACCAAGACTATCAAAGGCTTTGGAACTATAACATTTTTAATGCCTGAGCATGCTGTGAAAGCATATACTGAACTGGACGGAACAACACTACAGGGAAGGATGGTACATTTATTACCTGGAAAAAGCAAAGATACTACTGAGGAGGACCTACTGGAAGGTATGTTGGAATGTTCGTTTTCACTTGATCTCTAAACTTATTAACAGAAAAGATATATGAATAATTGTCCTTTTCAGAGTCTTCAAATTACAAGAAAAAAAAATCGGCAAAAGACAAAGCTCTCGCTGGATCAGGGCACAACTGGAATTCTTTGTTTTTGGGCCACGATGCTGTAGCGAATTCTATTGCTGATAGATATGGAACGACCAAAGAAGCTGTTCTAGGGCCTGATGCAAAAGGCAGTGCTGCTGTAAGAGTTGCGCTTGGAGAAACTCAGATAGTAGCTGAGACTAGGAAATATTTAGAAGAGGAAGGAGTGGTATTAGATGCATTTATGACTGTAAGTTGAATATTCGTCTGCGTAACATTGAATTGAAGCGCAAGTTGTTTTTAGCCGTCAACAAAGAGGTCAAAAACAATCATTCTAGTAAAGAATTTGCCTTCTAGAACTGAGCCCAAAGTAATAAGGGAATTGTTTGAAAAACATGGTGAAGTCGGAAGAGTAATTTTACCTCCTAGCGGTATCACTGGTAAGTAAAAATATAATTTTTATTCTTCAATGGTGGTATTGGTGGGAATTGGGATCAATTTCATTGAAGAAAAACTATTGTTTCTTTGCCAACGTTTCGAATTTCAATAAATTCATCATCAGGGCTCTATAACAATGGGTTTCGTATTAAAATTGTAGGATATAAATAAAATAGGAGAATGCCAACAAACTATTGGAACATTTTCAGGGATGCAAGATGTTGATTATCGGATTATTGAAAAAATAATTGAAAAGTACTTACCAAAAATCAGTTTTTCCGAGTAAAAATATTAAAATCACGTATAAAACAGACATTTTAGATACACACTTCAGGTACAAACAATTCAACATTGAGCACGAGACAAACGAATACTGAAATAAAATTCATAGAATGGCTGTAGTTCTCATGAATGCTGATAGGAAAAAATACAAACGTGAGTTGAAAACACCGTATAATGATAAAGAATCATTTCGGTAGCTGACTTATCAGTTATTTTTCAGTTTTTTTTTCAATAATCAACATCTTGCTTCCCTGAAAATGTTCCAATAGTTTGTTGGCATTCTCTTATTTTATTTATATCCTACAATTTTAACACGAAACTCATTGTTATAGAGCCCTGATGATGAATTTATTAAAATTCGAAACGTTGGCAAAGAAACAATAGTTTTTCTTCAATCAAATTGATCCCAATTCCCACCAATACCACCATTGAAGAATTGAATTCTGGATCACCAAACCTAGCAAAACTATAATTTTTATGAGTGTATTTTTTGTTCATTTGACCAAATTTGATAAAATACTGTAATCACTATTATCAAATTGAATATTTTTCAATAATTTCACCAAAATTCTCATGAAACATCAAATCCAATTTTTCAGCCATCGTCGAATTCCTAGAACCATCCGAAGCAAGAAAAGCATTCACGAGGTTAGCCTATTCAAAATTTGAAAACGTTCCTTTATATTTGGAGTGGGCTCCAGAAAACTCTCTGAAGGAATCTTCGAGGAAGGAGCCGAAAGAAAAACTCGAGACTGTTGATGCCGAAAAAAACAACAATCACCAGGAAGAATCCACTACAAATGTGGAAGGTGAGGATGAAGATGAAGAACCAGAACCTGACACAACTTTGTTCGTTAAAAACCTTAATTTCAAAACGACAGATGAAAGCTTGAGGAAGGTATGTGAAACAAAAGCAAACATCTCGAACATTCAGTTTTCTTAACCACCGGTTTTTCAGCATTTCGAGGGATGTGGTAAAATCCATTATGCCAATGTCGCTCTCAAAAAAGATAAAAACGATCCTAGCAACAAATTATCGATGGGTTACGGTTTCGTTAGGTTCATGCTGAAAGCAAGCGCTGATAAGGCTTTGAAAACATTACAGCAGAGTGTCCTGGATGGCAAATCTCTGGAATTGAAGAGATCTGAAAGAACATTGAAGTGAGTGAGATATTCAGTTAATTTTTTTTTCAACTTTGAATTGATTTTGCATTTTTTTTATAGGAATGAAGTCCAGACTACAAAGAAATCCAGCAAGAAAACAAAACAAACTGGCACCAAGATTTTAGTTAGGAACGTTCCTTTCCAAGCGAAACAGCAAGAAATCCAAGAACTCTTCAGGTGAGTTTCTCAACTTTTTCTCATTATTCAATAGTTTTTGTGACATTATTCACTGCACAATATCAATTTTGGGGTCTTTTTATTGATTCACCATGATCTCTGATGAAAGTAATCAAAAAATATGCATGAAGAAGATATCAAACTCCTTTCTGTGTAGTCTTAATTTTCTGTGCTGTTTGCTGCAAATTTCAATGATATGTGAGACAAAGAATTTTTTTATATAATTGAGAAAATTGAACAAAAGAGGGTTATTTTTATATTTAGTTCCTTGAAATCAATCTTATTAAACTAGTGTCAACTGGATAGAAAGTGAATGATGGGTTTCTGTTTCTAAAGAGTTGAATGGGAAACGTCAATCAGATTCAAATGAATGCTGCTATGGATACTGTTTTAGGTCAACAGCTATCCTGAAAATCTCATAAGACTCGGAAAATAAATATTTTTGAATATTTCCATCGTATGATAAAAATCCCATATGAAGCGGGACATTTTCGGGCTGGTAAATACCCGGTAGGTATCGAAAAATACCCGCTCGGTCCGTGTATCTATAGTTACGATTGTTAAAATGTACATTTGTCATCTTGACAGGCATAAATTGAATCCGCTGAAATATTCACAAAATGAAATCATTAAATGTATTTATAAATTGTCTTACAGGAACATGTACTTTTATTAACTGTGTGAAACATAAGATGAAACACTCTGCAATACTTTTCAATGAAATCAATACTACACATTCTCACGGCACTAGAAAGGCTCAACAACCTGTGGTACATTCAATACATACCAGATTCGGGGAAAAATCAATCTTTCATGAGCGAACAAACCTCTATAACAAAATACCAAATTCAATTGAAACTATTAAAAATATTAAAAAGTTCAAACACAATCTCAAAAAATATATTTTATCATCAAAATGATTTATTTTAGAATTCAATTATATTGATCATTGATAAATTCAACATTCTTTTTTTCATATATTTCTGCTACATAATCATATTTTGTTCTATTTCACTTTTTATATGTTCAATATCACTATTTATAAACTGTAAATGTTTCTTGGGATAAATAAATGTTATTATTAATATTATTAAATACTGAATTTTAAACGTCGTTGTTTTAACTTCGGAAATATTCTACCGAATTACACTGGTGCATCAAAATAAACCTGATAATTTTCCATTCAAGCATGTTGTCAGTAAAAAAACTGCATTCGGTTATTTTCTCCTTCGCAGTCGGGCTCTTTCGACAAAATTTTAAAATACACTCTGCAGTTTTCAGACAACATGCTTTCATGGAAAATTATCGGTAATTTTGAAGCACTTTTGTAATTACTCCCGATAATTTTCCATTCAAGCATGTTGTCAGTAAAAAAAACTGCATTCGGTTATTTTCTCCTTCGGAGTCGGGCTCTTTCGACAAAATATGAAAATAAACTCATGCAGTTTTTAGACAACAGGCTTTCATGGAAAATTATCGGTAATTTTGTGTAATTACTCCCGAAAATTCTCTTGGTCTAGTGTATTAAATGTGAATTTGTTCAATGAATAATGAGCTTGGATTGAAATTGAACATGCATTTTGAATGTTCATCCCAAATATTATCTAGTATGCAAGTAGTGATAATCTAAATCACATTATTGAAATATCTTGTAAAGGCAGCGAAGGATTGACAAATGAAAAATCAACTAATACAATTTGAAGTTAACTTTTACCTCTTATCGGTGTAGTTCAATTCATCAACTCATATTATTTATTATATTCCAAATGTTCTAAATCAATATTATTTCAGGGCACGTTATGGTATAGAAATATGTAGTTTAAAACTTCTCATTCAATAATTGATTTTCCACTTTTGAGTACTGACTATAAGAACATGTTTAATATTTGTTTTGCCCTACATAAAAATTGAATAGTTCTTGAGATGATATGAATTTCAGCACATTTGGAGAAATCAAGGCCCTTAGATTACCCAAGAAAATGGCAGCAGGCTCAGATTCTCACCGTGGGTTTGCCTTTGTGGATTTTTCTACTGAATCAGATGCTAAGGTACTATGTTTATTTTTGCTCAAATATAGAATAGTGCCTTTTGGTTACAAGATCATACCATTCTTGGAAAAATATCTAAAAGGAGAATAAAAAAATTGTTATAGGCTGCCTTTGATGCCCTTTCCCAAAGTACTCATTTGTTTGGGCGAAGACTGGTTCTAGAGTGGGCCACAACTGGAGAGGATTTGGAAGAATTGAGGAAAAGAACTGCAGATCATTTCAATTCTAGTAGCGAAGTGAAAAAATCAAAGAAAAGCGTTCTCAGTCTAGACTGATATTTGATGTTTGTATATACACACAACTGATGTTACTTTTTTATAGTTTTTGTTATTTATGTAAATAAATGCTCATAAATGGAACAATGTTTATTGATGTAGTCACATAATGCAATCCATATCTGACAATTAGAAAAACTACTAAAAACGACTAGTAAAAATTAACAACTACTTTTTCAATAACGCCTCATCTTGCATAGACAGCTGGCCTAATTTCTTGCCTATTCTTTCGTGAATATCAAGGAATTTGGCAACGCACCTATCAATACAGACTGCTTCTCCTTTAGCTATTTCTGCATCTCCGTAAACAGGAGGAATACACTTTTTATGGCAGGCTGCTGTGAGGCGATTATACATGTCAGCCATCATTTCAATTTCCAGTTCTTGAATGAGCTGCATATTTTGTGCTTCTTTCTGGGACATTTTGGGGGAGTTATTTGAAATTTTGCTGACGAATGATTGCTCAAGATGTGGTAGAGAATTTTCGGTAACTCGGTTCGTATTGTCCACTATTTGCTTGTCTCATGTGCTCTCTTATTTTCATATTCTCATAACGTCTCTTATCTACGCTGGTCTTTGCTAGATAAAACGAGAAAATTCCACAAACTGTAACAACCGACCTGTGGAAAAAAAAAAAAAATAGGTTAAGACAAACTAATCTGTATATCTTTGCGGATTAAATTACCAGCCAGTTAGTATTTTAGCATAATTCGCTAATGGCATTATTTTCTCATCGGCCTAATGAATTTGAAAGATCTGATTTCGAATTCCCAAATATCAGAAGAGAAAAATGACTGACAATCTGACAATCACACAAGCATTTGATTTTTAGGTTAGGTAATTTACAGTTTTACTTTTATTGTTACAGAGCCAAGCCACAGAACACTGTAGTTAGGGTGTTCTGTGGCCAAGCTAAAGGCCACTCCCTGCTTTCGTTTTGAGTGTTTGTTGCTATCAAGTTCCGAAATCTTGCTTCGCTATTGGTTGAATTCGAAAATTGTCATTTTGAAACCAATGATCAATCTGGAATTTTGTGCCGGGGCGCTGCAAACTCACACCGAAACACGTATTGATGGCTTCGTTCAGCGGTGCACAACCGTTGAGAATAATCACTAAACGTGTTGAGCCGCTGCTCAACGGTTGAGAGTGATCAATGGTGCAGCGGTCCGTTCAGCCGAACAAGTTGGCACATCACTCAACTGTTGAGCACGGCCACAGAAATAGGGTGTTCTGTGGCACGGCTGAACGAACCCGATGTCGTATCAGAAGTGCAACAGTGCATATTTCATAGCGTTTTCCGCTGGTAGTATCAGTGCGGAATCAGGGTATTTTCATTCTTTTATGGTACAAGACAAACATACACTAGGGATATGTTCCGTATATCGATTTGGTTAATTAGAGAAGTGCTTTCTCTCATTCTGTGATATTGGCTGTGTCCATCCCAGAGAGAAAAAGAGAACCTCTCTGGTTAACCGAAACGAAATACGGAACATATCCTAAATTAAACATTCTCAAGGATCCTTTTCATGGAGCAGTAGAGTTCTTACTGCAAGTGCAGAAAATGCAAGTACGCATGCTCCGTAGAGATTTTCCTGCAAATGCAGTAAAAATTTCACTGCTCCATGCTCCATGAAAAGGGGTTGAATTTTGAATTGAAAGCAGTGGAATCTGTGATTTTCATTTCATTTGTCATTTATGCTTTTTATATTTATTGGTATTTGATTATGATTTCCAGAAACTATACCAAAAACCCAATTACATTGTTTGGCTGAGAACCGATTAGTAGATGATCAGGTCTATTCTACGGTGGCCTATTGATTCTTGAATATCATTAGATTATTGAAAAATATTCGAGAATGAGACCAATAATAATGCAATTATGGTGCAAATCAAAATTTTCAATAGATAATGTTACTCGAAGATATTTCAGAAATCTTTATGGTTTATATTTATATTCTTCTATAACAGTTGTCGATTATTTTCAATAACCATTGCAATATTCAACATTGATAGTTATTCAAAAGATTCACCACATAATAGACCTGAAAAATAATGATAGAATTGGATGAACTGAATTGTTTATCTTAGTGGAGTTCTATTTCATTACTAGACTAAATCGCTATTCAATCCATAGCGATGTTTGTATAGTACCTTGAAGTACTACCTTCCAAGCTCAAGTGTTTTCGTCATAGAAATCATATTATATATATGTACTCTAGAATGCCAACCGAGGATACAAAAGTGTTGTAAAAAGTTAATAACGATTTGTAGTGCGCATGCTCATAACCTGTCTCATTGTTGACAGGGTGGGTTTCAGCAAAATTCAAACCTATGTGAGAAGAGATGGACGACAAGTTGAAAGGAAATGATTTCTGTTTACATTTTCGCTAGCAAGCTCAACTACGGTAAAATAGTACTAATGTAAAAACTTGTTCTAAATCGATGTTGTATAATATTTTAATAAATTTGAATTCCATTAATTTGTGTGTGGAAAGTATTATACCAATTTTCCTATATATATTCCTATCTGAGAAATGATGTGAAAATGCAATACAGAACTTCTTTTGATATGCGTCCAGAGGCGAAAATAATTCATTTGTATGGATGAATGGGAAAGCTGTAAGTAAGAAATTAGCTTTAATTTTGTTGAAATTATTTTTGATATAAAAATATAATAAACATCTTGCATTATTTCATATGAATTCTTTATTTTTTTTTCAGTTCACTTCACTCTCAATAATTGGTTGTAAAATGGGCATGATATGGCGATAAGATCATACTAGTTCGCCTGCTTAGCCATGATATGGCCCTCAAGATGAAATGATCAGGTTGAAACGATGAAAATTCTTTCCAGAATTTTAAATTCATGAATAAACTTATATTGGGAGAATATTCTTATTGTTAATAGTAAAAAATAGATCAAAAACGATTGATTCGAGGATGTATTTTTACAAAAGTATTCCAAAACATGGCCGAAATGAGTGTCTTCAACTGGCATATCTAACTTGATTATCACTAGATGATTTTCTAATTGTAGCCAGATAGATGAGAGGTAGCATACCTGATAATGCCTAGGTCTGGTGGAGCTAGCTCGTCATACAAAAGTGAACGGTCATCGACAAACTGCTTGATGATAATCGCCAATCTTCCCAATGAATTTTCATGGAAATGTGGCATATATAAGTTTATGTGAGATGTATATCTCTTTTATACCAAGTTTTCTCATTTATTTGGATCAATCTGTATTAGAATTATTATTCAGATATTTTTTGTACGCAGGAGCAGTAAGGAAAAATCCATGAACTAAAAATGTAACGAATCAAGAGATAGAAAGTTACATCGAGCAGTGACTTCGAAGTGCACCTGGCCATCAATGACGAAGAGAGGAGACATTGCACAAAAGAGACAATAGTGACATATGATTTCTTTGAAGACACGTGTTTTACTGTGTGGAGTTTATTTTATTGACAGATGGTTCCTAACAGTTCCTAAAAATGATGTTATTTTTCGAAGAAACATATTTTTAACTAATAATTATTCATTTATTAAGATACATTCTTTAAATAAGGTGCTTTCGTCAATTATGATGAAATTATTTTTGTGAATTTCGAAAAAAAAAAAACAATTAAGTTATTTGACAAGGGTCTTCACTTTCAAGTATGAGGAAAAGTCGTAAGGCCATTAACCTGCCGATTGAAAGTGTTTGTTGGGACACGTTCTATTAGTCAACAACTTATTATCATATTGAATATCTCAAATTTGCCTATCAATAAAATAGAACTAATGTTCATCAAAATAATTTTGAAGTTTTGAAGACCAAATCAGTTTGCATAAAAAATTCTTTCACGAATAGTCTCTTTAAGATTAGTTTTCTTGTAAACGTCGAAGATAAGTTTTTTTTATAAATAATACTTGTTTATTATTATTGATAGGCAAATTTGAGATATAAGAGAAGTTGAAGTAACAGAATGTGTTCCATTCAGAAGGAACTGTTTTTTAACTGACGCAAAAACTTATTGGGGTAGATTAAAAAAAATCTGCTTTTCTACACTACTTGTGAAGATTGTAATATCAATTATTTTTTCAGGTTGTGGTAGATTAAGAACCCAAAAAAACTATAAGAAATAATGCATCCACCACAAAATAATGACCACCAAACGGTATATAGTTATCAGGTTCAACAAATTTATGTAGAACACATGAAATACTATTGAGGATTTAATTTACAAATCAAATGATCACTTGAACATTTGTATAACACTGAAACATATTGGTGTATTCCATTGTATAGTACCTATAGGTGCACAAACTAGATAAATCAATCAGTTGAAGAATGTGTGTTTTATTGAAATGATAAAACATAATAAGCAGCAATTATAAGAAAACTTCAAGCATAACAGTAGGTAAACATTTATTACAATTTGGTAATGAAAAAAACTCAACAAATAGGGAACAAAATAATATTAGCAATCATATATATCACCTAAACAACTGATTTTCTTCTTTTCCTAAAAAGAAAACTGAAAATATGTGAAATGAAGGTCTCTAAAATTTTTTTTCTGTAGGCATCATATTACCAGTGATATTTAAAACCTATTGAATCTTTATGTATATTCTATTCAAAAATTTTTATCACATCTTTTGACGGTTTTATGTGACTACCCCTATTTTTACCCCCATATATATATATATATATATATATATATATATATATATATATATATATATATATATGTATATCTCCATCGAGTCGAAAAGACAATCTATAATTTTGATAAAATCAGGGTGCTGCGAGTCCTTAGACAAAAACTCAAATGCATTTGCAACCTTTGCAATCAGGATCTGAGCTGAAAAATTCACCTAGAAGCAGAAGGGTTATAAGTTTCACTTTCAGTTCACAAAATATTGGAAGAAAATGTGCCTTGATGTTGATCACTGACTTTGAAAATTTAGTGTCAAAAAAATTGGTGAATCGGAAATTTTATAAATACAACATTTGGTTAAAACAATGGACATTTCAAAACTGTCCGGTAATCAACTAAATTATGTATTTATTACACCTACCTTCATTTTTTGAGATTGCCAATTTATATGACTCCTACCAAATCTGTTAGCCAAATTTCAAAATTCTTCTTGCAACTCATGTAACTTGGTGATATATTTATAATCCATTTCCTCCCCCCCTTTTTTTTAGTTTTTCTATATTTTGGATGGTTCCATCAAGTTCATCAGCCATTGTTATATTTGCTGAGGGTCCACATGTAATGAATACAATCATAACTCCAACTTCATGAAGTTTCCTTAACGCTACTCTAACGTTAGCCTCTTCAGATCCTGTCATTGAGTTTAAGAGGAAATAAGCTATTGTTAGTTTCCAGCTTCCATTCAACAGAAGTACTATCAGAGAAGTGCCTCTGTAGCATATTTCAAGGAATCATCTTCAACTCCAGTGCCATAATCTTCATATCCCCAAGTATTCAAAATTTCTCACTTTGATTTGCTTTTTTCTCATCATTGATGGATTTTTACAAGAAATCTAAACCAGTGTCAGACATCAATTCTTTTTGCTCCAAATCCCGCAATACCTCCTTCAAGCTGGTAACTTTCTTTTTCAGACAAACAAGTTTCACTTCCATAGTTGACTTTCTTGAGCCAGAGTTCTTCTAATGTTCTCATGTTTGAGTTTTCCCATAGGATTTGAAGGGAACACACTAAAAACATAAAATATACAATGAAAAACAGTTTTGACAAAAATAAATTGGTGGAAATTATATAAAACCACTTTGAGGGCAATTTTCAAGTATAAAAATTCAACAATAAGAATTAATTAATTTTGCTAAACAATGTTCATATTTAATAGTTCACATAAGTACTTAGTTTGGTAATGCAATAAACTTTCATTTCTTGCATGAACAAAATATGTTTGTCTCAGGGTATTTAAAAGGTAATCAATTCCCCAAAATATGAAGTGACAGAAATTATTTCTCATTAACAAGCATATTTTATTAGGTTTCAATTGGCCACTGTCACTGTACATTTCATGTCACAAACACCACGCTATTCCAATTATCATTTGTGATAAATTAGACTGACTCTAATTTTCAACAACGGACCAATCAGCATTAAATGGTTAAATGAATGATAAACTATGTGCCAACTCACCTATAATTGTGCCTTATCTTTTTTTCTCTTCTAGTCCTTTTTATTTGTCCCTTATTACCCTAACTTTCGCTTGATGTGGTCTATTGAAACTCGTGGGAGAGTCCGTGAATGAGGTAACAATACTCGAAGGTGAGCTGAAGTGGAAATGTTATGAACTCGAATCAAAATCATCAATAGTTTTGATAAATAAAAAATTGATATTGATAGCAAAATAATTATCACTTTATACAAATTATTATATGTGAATGAATTAGTCAATTTCTTCCTGGACCACAAATGGTCATTTATGCTAGAAGGTAAAATGAATATAAGTTTTGAAAGTTCTTGTTCAAAATCTCAAAACAGTACTTATTTATTAAATACACGAATGGAATGAATTATCATGAAAATTCACAAATAAAAATATATATGTACAGCTTATCCAGTCTAACTTGTCACGGTAATTGGTTCCACATCTGGTTGTACATTAAACTTAAAGTAGATTTCAAATGGCAGCTTGACTGTGCAATACATCATAATTTCCATGTAAAGGTGAAATGGACAAGCTGAAGTTATGAAATATGAATAAAAATCAAATTATACCTACCTCTCTGCAATTTCAACTGTAGGAGTACAAGAAACTTTGACATCAACCCCAGACGAATTTTCTTTGTTATCAACAAAGAGCATTTTCAGACTATCATCAATTTCAACACTAAACTGCTGTGGTGATGAAGGGTTTTCGTTTTGCACTGTGTTTTCAAGATCTTGCACTTCCCGAAGAATTCTGAAAGTACATTATTCATTTAATGCATATATGCATGATTCGGAGGTGATAATGTTATCAACATAAACTGAAATGATAGTGTTCATATCTCAACTGTCTCAATGAAGGTTCATGCAAGACAAAAACTTGTATTCAACTCAATTTATCTTGGCAATTTATCTAGAAAAAAAAAGGCATTCATGCAACAACTCCTACACTTGAACAGCAAAGATTTTGACACCTGACAAAATTTTTCAAGCGGAAAAACGGCAGTAATTACTAATTAAGTTGATAAGTTAAGTTACACAACTAAATATAACGCATGGATGCTTCCATCAAATTTCTTGAGTTACTACGTTGAACTATACAAAAGATGAGTTGGCTTGCATGAATCCAACTCATGAATCGTAAATACATTGAAGAATTACCTTTCTTGAAATGTAATTTCATCTTTTCTCTGAAATAAAAAGTCTTGGAACTGCATTTGGATTTAATAACATTCTATTTTCCCTTCATGTATACATCTTCTGGAGAAAAGTTTCTACTGCATATTACGTTTTTTTGTTCACTCAAACGCTCAACGGTAGGATCCCGTGCTAATTTCCTCATCCACATGTCATGTCTAACTTCGTCTTTCGTCAAACTGGAATGAATATTTAAAGAGAATAAACCTATACATGAGAGGTTCTATTCTAGTATAATAATAATTTATACTCGGTCTCGGTAATTGTAGTTTCAAAAGAGCTTTATGAAATAAAAAAGACCAATATCTAAATCACTTACCAAAAATAATGGACTCCAAGAATTGTTCCTTTAATTCCACACCACAGTACCAAACAAGTCTACATCAACATATTCACAATGAAACGTTGAAGTCACGAATCCAAAATGTTCTTGATAAGAAAACTGACCATCTGATATCTGATCTGAGAGAAAAGAATCAGAAATGAAATTAAAACCACGAACAACAAAAATTAATTAAAACCACCTCTGGCGACCAAATGTCAAACAATGTTCTCGATAATAATCATGAGCGCTGTTGCACGATTTTTGATTGTCAAGAGAAAATCGAATACATTTCACAGTGATGCCGGCTTGATCTTCCGTGTAAATAAACTCTATAGTTGAAATATTTTGAAATCTGTCAATGATGTAACACAAACAAACGGGTTGTGAGCATGCGCATTTCGATATCAAATTGCAATTGGACAACAGAATCTCGCAGTACGCAGTACGGGGATTGGCAATCTAGGGAAAGTATAGATATCTATGGTTTTCGTTTAAATGAAATTGTATAAAATTCATTTTATTCATAACAAAACAATATTTTGTTCAATAATAAATAATGACATCCTGATCCTATTAAAGGTACTAATCTTAGACTTTCTCTTTCGAATACCATTTTTGTTCAGGAGTCAATACGCTCATCAGAATCCGCGCAAAATCCTCACAAGCGTCCTATTAATCCAGGTTATTCTGCAGCTATGAACATGCTCACAAATGAGGTAATTATATAGTCTAGCTTAACCTCAACAAATAAAACAGTATCCACACTTTGAATTGAATACCTACCCTCTAAATAAAACAAATCTAAACAATATTCAAAACTAGGTACCATGATATTAAAAGCTAATTCAAATGAAACGACTAAAGTTTAACTATCTAATATTAAAGGAATCCAAGAGCCTATGCACAATCGACCTTATAGATATTCAAAATGGCTACTAAATTTAAATTAACGAAATATCATTCGCTTTGCTGCTTTGAAGTTGAAAAATTTCAACTTCTGAAGGTCACTGCTCGAGCAGTGAAATCTGTCAAAAGCTACTGTACTTGCAGTAGTTAAGGGCCATGAAAATACACCTTCACTGCTCGAGCGTCATAGAGACCTATTGGGTTGCGAAGCTAAGATGATAAAAAGAAAAAAATGTTATGTAAAGTATACCTTTTCATCGGTGGGGGGAGCGGCTATAGACTTTCAGAAATGGAAAAAAAAAACGTTGCATGGACATACTCGAGCGCGTCAGATATTGATATCATTTATGTCCATAGATTAAAGAAAACAGGAGATGGAACATGAATATACAAATCAATGTGCGCTTAGCCTGCCAAATATTCAGAGTTGAAGCCTAGGAGTGGGGAGCGGTACAGAGTAGTATTCAGGAAAAATATTAGTTATTTTGCCCAAAGTCGTATTTACATTGAAATGGAGATGGTTTTCCCAAATTTCATATACTTTGAATAGTTCATATAACCATAACCAGGAACATACACTTTCACAATGAATAGTTCTATACCCACGACCAGGGGCGTGCAATTACATAATGAATAGGATTCCATATAAGTCAAATAAAACTCACCTCAGGTTGAAAATTCATTTTCGAATCTACTGAAGATTTATTGGTACATTACAATTTTTCTAGGCATTGTATAATTATATGTTATAATCCTCTAGTATGCTACTGCCAGCAAATTCAAAAATATTACGAATGAAAGTAAAGAATATACACAAAATTGGATTATATACTTTATTTCATAATTCATGGTGACACTTGAAACTCCAAAGCTATTGACATTTGCACAAGACAAGTTTATTAAACACCGATCTAACACTTTTTGATTTATCAAAAGAATGCTTATTGTGATGGTGTACTCTAGTATTTATATATATATTGAAGATATATAAGTTTTATCAAATAACTGAAATGGGAAGACGAAAACGTTTGTCTCCTGAAATGTACACGAAGTGATTCAAATAAATCACGACACGGCAACATATTCAATACTTGTATATTAAGGAATTTCACATTGCATGCAGGATTATTTTCATTTGAATAATTTTGCATGATCTTTCCTGCAGTTGTGCAAATGGTGATCACATCGTCAGAGGGATATACCAACGAGGCACATCTATCGCAATATATGAGATGGCTTGTGGATATCAAAACGCAATATTCGAACGATATGGAATCACCATCGCGATTTATTCCGTTGGTCTCATTCATCGGGGTATGGAAGAAAACAAATTATTGTCAACTTCGACTGTGAAACAACTACGGTCCTGGTGTCCTGGCCACTCCCATCAAAACCATACCGCACTCATAACAGACTTACTGGAATAGATGAACAGATTTCATATCCTTCTTATAATTTGAACTGAAGTAGTATCTGCATCGCTTCACAACACACCGTGACATTTTTTACCGAAAAAGTTTACGAAACACATGACATTGACACTTGATAACAAACTTTGACAAGCGTGCACATCCTTCAAATCGGTACGTTGGTGGGGATATACGATTTGATTGGCGGACCTTAGGAGTGGGAATATCAGGGGAAATTGGCAGAGTGCGCAGTTGACCATGTTCTATCTCCTGTTTTCTTTAATCTATGTTTATGTCCTACATATTTTTAAAAATGTAGGTATGTTAATCTGATTGTTTCCATGATGGGAGTGGTCGTACGTGAGGGTTGAAAATAAAAAAAAATTCTCGAGCGCGTCAGATTTTCTGACGGGATGTTAAGTGAACCAAAAGAAGCTCTTATATAATAATCTGACGGTTTGGATATGACGCAGATTCGCGGCCGTTATTAGAATGTGAAAAAATTTCGTTATTTTGAAATACACAAGCAGCGCGTCAGATTAAGATCGCCCTAGACGTTGCAGTCTCATAATCTGACGATTATCTGGAGGGATTCGCCTATTCTGCCAATTTGATTTTTTTTTAAATTTTTGAATCATTGAACTCAAATACTAATAATAATAATAATAATAATGATAAATCATCTATCATTTACCAAAGTAAATAAAGGGCTACAGGTTCAGAATCCGACGATGTCTTCCTCTGTTCTTCCACCTGAGCTCACATATTGGATGAAAAAAAAGTGAAAAAATATCAACATGGAGATGAAAGTACTTATATAACATATTAAGCAATATACTATAACTTACATACTACTAGAGTGGAAAAGGAGAATAGAGAGGAAAGTATTATTTAATAAAGTAATTAATTGGAAATCTCAGGAAAAAGCATGTAAATAAAAAAAAAGTGTATGCATTTTTCGTAGAATACTTGTATTTATAAGAGAATAATTATAGGCAATTAAATTTTTAAAATTTTTAAACGTTGGATATTCGTTGTAAACAATATCATGCCACCAACGAGTCTGTGTGATCAACTGTCATTATGGCTTGATGGCAACAGAAACCAGAGTGGGAACGGAGTGAGAGAGTAATAGATAGAGAAAGAGTGAGAGAGAAATAGAAACGTGGAAAGGGGAATATAGGCATCACGTAGCAGCCTATGGTAGCTGCACGCATTAAGCTTTATCGATGAATTTTTATTATTTCAGCTTGTGGAAATCGCCAGATTATATATCTTTTGCAATTCTTGAATTATTCCCTTCAAAATAAATATAAAATTAGCCACGTTCGAGAATGTCGAGATGAAGTTTTTTTTTTAATTTTGTAGCCCTTCTCCGTTTTTAGGTCACTCTCGAATTGTCAGATTAATGGAATATATACATTTCAGGATGTAACTAACTCACCCTACCTTAATCTGACGCGCTCGAGAATTTCAGATGATTCCAATTAAACTTCTTAAAAATAATTGATTTAGCAATTTTGATATCAGAAAGTTAATCAGATATCGCAGTTGGGTTGGATAAATAATTCTCTCTAAACTTTTCCTAGAGATCGATTACCCTAACGCCAAACTGATATTTTTGCACTAGAGCGCGTTTCGCTAATAAGGTTAACATCTTCAGGAGAAGAAAATTGATACTAAATCTGAAGACTAGGGTTACTTGTTTATATACCTAAACATCTCCGGTCCGATTTGGACTTTGCTTGTGACTGACACTTATTCCAATTAATTTCTCGATAATGAACTAGTGCAGTCACCCCCTGCAAAGTTTGTTGGTCCGATGACTCGGAATAATAGTCAAGATGAGTGAGCCTCTGAAGAAGCTAGCCACTCGCGCTAGCGAAACGTCAGGTAGAAATTTCGAAGAACGAAGGCCTTCAAACCCGAAGAAAAGTGGTAGTACTGAAAACCTCGGTCGCGAAAGCCTTAACCATTTTGACATTAAAAATTATCGATCTATCACCATATTAAAGTACAATACCCAAAGTACTTGAACGCATCGCTTGTCATAGCATTAAGATCCCCTTGAAAGAAATGTTCATCAATAAACAGCACGTTTTTTGTGAAGGAAAATCTACTAACATCAATCTATTTCTTCACTCCCAGTACATCTTGAATGCTTTAGAAAATAAACATCAACTGGATGTAATTTATACAGATTTTTCAAAAGCATTTGACAGTGAACCATAACATCCTTTGTAGAAAACTGAAGGCAATAGGTTTCTTTGGAAGTTTGTTGGATTGGCTCTCTAGTTACCTATGCAATAGAACACAGTTGGTAAAAATTAAAGGGTACACATCTCATGAGATATCTGTACCCTCAGCAGTACCTCAAGGAAGTCACTTGGGACGCCTCTGTTTAATATATTCGTAAAGAATATCACAGTTAATCAGAAATACTGATGTTCACAAAATTTTCAGGATGATAGACTCTGCACAGGATTGTGAGAACATCCAAATGGACCACAAGTCTCCATCAATACAGCAATTTAGATAATCTATCCCCCTACGGATAGACAGGAAAGCTACAACATTCGTGGAAACATATATCTTCAATGTCAAGTTACATTTTTTCTCTCTCTGAGAACTCAGAACTCTTTCTGACATACTATTCCTGCACAAACTATTGAATAATCGGTTATAATCGCAAGAGTGCATAAAAATTACCGATGATTTTGCAAGAAAGCGTGATATCTAAATATTGCAAGTTTATTTTCATTTATTGGGGAAAAAGAGCCCACATCCTTCGGACTCGGGCTCTTTCGCCAAAATATGAAAATAACCAAATGCAATTTGTATAAGATATCACGCTTGAATGCAAAATTATCTGGTCATTTTTATGCACGAATGTAATTCATTGGAATATTTC